>CM019066.1:374022026-374534526 GCA_009667805.1 Leptobrachium leishanense
GCAGCCTCCCGGTCCCTGAGCAGCCCTGGGAGCCGGGCAGCAGCAGCAGCAGCAGCACATGCTTTGGCTGTTCAAGGTGCACAATAATAAGCAGCTGGATCCAGAGAGCTGCCTTTATCCAGCATTATTCAGCCACCCTCTTTCACATAGGCTCTTCCTCTGCATTGCATCCAAGCTCCAGTGATTTGCTGTTTGGAGACTGCAGATTTGCATAGGCTTCTCATTGCAAAGCATATTTCTTTCTTGCTTTGCTTCTTTCATAAGGATGCTCTATTCTCAGGATCCATCCTCTGGCATTACAGCTAATAGGCAGAGCATTCCCAGGGCTGGGGGGGGAGAGGCTGATTATTGAGAGGCTGTGGTTGAGGCTGCACCGTTGAGTACATGTTGTAGATGCTGTATCCAGACCAGGAGAGGACATATCATCATTTTTTATTTCTCAGCAAAAGCACTAGGAAGTGGTTTATTATCCCTTTGCATTTTCCTGGATATCCTGTGGATTATTGTTCTTTGTTAATGTTTTTCCTTTTTTTTTTTTTTTTTTACCTTTTTTTAACCATGGCTGTGATTGATCTAGAGGAAATCCCTTTGATGCTGCTACTTTGGAAAAGTATGGATTATTAATTGCAAGCAACTTCTGCAACTTGTCACCCCCTGATGGTCTGGAGAGAGGGATCAGGTCATAGAGATACAGGAAGGTCTCTGGGACTATGTGTTTTGCTGGGGATTGGTTTCATTGGACCAGAAATCTAGAGGAAACAGTCAAGTAGAAGAAACATCTCTCTATATATTGATTTTTTTTGGGGGGATACAAAGTGGTGGAGGTGGTGTTGATGGAAGGAAACCTAACCGTGCATCTTGTGATGGAGCTGTGATTTTTCTATCCTCTTCTTCTTCTTTTTTTTAATATCGAATAATCCTTGGAAGTGTTGGGGGAAAAAAAGTTTGCCCAAAGCCGCCGCTGGGAGGCTGTGCCCTGTCTGACTGCTCCATGCAGCAGCAGCAGCATCAGCACCACCACCAGCAGCAGCATCAGGACCAGCATCAGCTGCGGATGCTGTGGAACTGTAGCCCTGAGCCGGGCCCTGGCAGTGCCAGTCTGCGCTTGGCCATGTGGATACTGCCCCTCACTCTCAGCGGGGTCCTTGGGGTGACCTGGGGCGCATCTAACCTGGGATCTCATCACATCCATCACTACCACGGGGGAAAACACGTTTCGGCGCCCATTGCGATCTACAGGTCCCCGGCTTCATTGAGGGGAGGAAACGGTGGGTCTTCTTTCGGCTGATTCTGCTCGCATTTAACCCTTTGCCGTCTAGAGAGCACAGGACGCTGTGGAGGCAGCTTGGTGTTTGTGGCTTGGTCTGTCTCTCCAACCTCAGGGCTTGAAATCAGATTGAAACCTTTTTCCTCTTCTAGGATTGGCATTGGGGTGTAGGGAGACCCCCCCCCCAAAAAAAAACCTGGTCTATATGTGAGGATATAAGGTGTGTGTGTGTGTGCATTATACGTGTGCAGTGTCTGTATGCAGAAAAAAAGACTAGTACCTCTATACACAAACTGGGCTCTCATGTATGTACAGTAGAGGAATTGGTGTATATGTGTGTGTGTGTATATATGTGTGTGTCTGTATACACAAAGGGAGAAGAAGAGAGGAAGGCGTAATGTATGTGCAACTATATACAAAGAGAGGTGTGTGTATGTATGTATGTATATATATATATATCAAATGTGTGTGCACCTCTATAGGTGTACATAAATATGTGTGTGTTGGTGTTGGTGGAACAGAGAGATGTATCTATCTATCTATCTTCATTATATCCATCCACCTCTCTCTCTATCTCTCTGTCTGTGAATATTGTGTTTGCACATCTGCATATGTGTGTCTGTGTGTATATCTTTCTGTGTGGGTTTGTTTGTGTGTTTCTCTTGTGTATACTCTCCCCTCCTATGTGTATCTTTGTGTATTCATACATCAATCTGTCTATCCATTCATCCTGCTCTCTCTCTTTCTTTGTGTGTGTGTGTGTGTGTGTGTGTGTGTGTGTTGTACCTGTGTGACTGGGGTGTGATGCAGAGAATCACATTGTGCCACAAGTCATTTCTCTTTGTAGAATGAATGAGTAGTAACTGCTCAGGGCTGTGATCCCTATCCCTTGTCTTACAGCACTCTGGGCTGCAGCCCTCATGAATCTCAGCCAGCCAATTCACAAACGCCAGAGTCCCAGGGGACATCCATCACTGACACAGAGTGAGTCGTGGGGTGTGCAGAACATGCACCCATTTCCATCCATGGGAGAGAATGGGGTGAAATGGTTTGGTATGCTCCCTGAGGAGTCAGTCCTTTAGGGTGCCTCATGTTCTCCTTGTGATCTGTGCCCTCTGTGACTGTCAATGCAGCCTGGCATGGGTCACAGCATGTTTGGATCTGGTATTAGTGACCCTGAGTTGCATAATTTGTCTATTGTTCTAGCATCACCTATTACTGCAGCACAATCCAGGAGTACATTGCAGCCAGTGATGCTGGTCCTTATTATACAGTATGAAGGCACACACATTACTGTCCTCCTAAGCCTCTAGATGGGTCAGGTTTGATGTATCTTGATACAGTTGATAATATCCCCCCTCCTCCTCCTCTCCTGTTTCATTCATTGGGTTTCAGAGACAGTAATTCAGGTTACTGTAGCTTCATTTGGCTCCATTCAAACAGATTCAGGAACATAATTGCTTTATCCCCTATTTGATGATTACTTTCTGAGGATTAACCTGGAGGGCTGAATGTCAGAGAGAAAATAAAGGGAAATATTAAGCAGGATGACTGATAAGGGAGAACATTTGGTTAACTCTGCCTGGAGAACAGGCGTTAATGGCAGAAATATTTTCCTCCTAATATCCTCAATAATGTCTGCGATTTAATTTAATCTTCTGAGTTCTGTGTTATATATTCTCAGGGATATATATATATATATATATCTTCACCAGGCGCTGAGTCTAGAGAACCCTGGGTAATTTAAAGTCTCCAGAAGGTCTTCACATTATCAGTGCAAGTGGGAGACAATCAAGGGGTTTGCAATTTTTACTTTCATATAGAACTTGATGCAGTTTCCCTGGGGAAAATATACTGGGGAAGCATATTTATATTCTGTGCTGCTGAAAGTGCTTGATCTCAGGAGTCTGAAGGGCTTTGAATTGTTTCTAGGAACATTTGTGCTTAAAATGAAATATGTCTCTAAATAGGTCATATAGACTTGGATTTTTAGTCCTCTAAATAGGTTATGTTTCTACTTTCAATTCAAGTTACATTGTATTTCAAAGACCTTCTCTCTCCTTTCCCCTCTCCTCCTCCTCTCTCCTCTCCCCTTTCCTCCTCTCTCTCCTCTCCTTTCCTTCTATTCTCCCCTCTCCTTCTCCTCTCCTCCTCTCTCTCCTCTCCCCTGTCCTTCTCCTCTCCTCCTCTCTCCCCTCTCCCCTGTCCTTCTCCTCTCCCCTGTCCTTCTCCTCTCCTCCTCTCCCTTGTCCTTCTCCTCTCCCCTCTCCCTTGTCCTTCTCCTCTCCCCTCTCCCCTGTCCTTCTCCTCTCCCCTCTCTCCTCTCCCCTGTCCTTCTCCTCTCCCCTCTCCCCTGTCCTTCTCCTCGCCTCTTTTCTCCTCTCCACTTTTTCCACTTCCATTTCGTCTCTTTGATTCTCACTCTGTCTAGTTTCTTCCTCCTCTTGCACACCTTTCTCTCTCCCCTCTTCTATTTCATTCACTTAAAGCTCTTTGTTGTTTTATTGTTCCTCTTTTAGCTCTTGCACACATTCCTGTCTATCCCTCCTTGCTCTCTCTCATCCCCCTCTTAATCTTTCACTTCTATGTCCTTAAATCTGTTTATCTTCATCCCTCTCCTTTCTCACTTCTCTTCATATTCTTACACTCTCACTTTCCTCTCTCACTTTCATCACTTTTCTCCCCCTTCTCTCCATCTTCCCACTCTTTCTCTCTATCCTCTTCTCCATTCTTTCTAGCATCCCACATATCCTCTTCCCTCACTGCCTTCTCACTTCTCTTTCCTATCTTCCCTTTCACTCCCCTTCTACCTCTCCCCTTGCTTTCTTATTCAGTCTGTTTTCTTGTTGACTTTTCCCTTCCTCACTGTTTTTTATTTATCCTTGTCACTCCTTTAGTTTATCTTTCTATCTTTCCACCTCTCCCCTCTCTCTCCCCACTCTTTACTCTCCTTGTTTAATCTCTGCCTTCTCCCTCTTTTATTTGCTTTTATGAATCTAACATAGTGATACATTTTACATCTTTTCTAAAGACTTTACAATGACTATATACTGTACTTACTGTATAAATACATATCAGATCTCTCTCTCTACACATAAACAGAATACGACTATCTCACACCTCTCTCGCTCGTTTTATATATATTCATACATAAATACAGCTCATATATATATATACAGTATATTATAGATATACACACACATACATACATTCCTCTACATATAATCACTTAAATACCATTCTCACTCTGCACAATATACATACATTAATACATCTCTCGCCCTCTATATATGTATAAATATTGCTCTCTCTCTATATATACATATAAAAAGACTCTCTCTCCATCTCTCTTTTTCTCTCCATATATGTATATACAAATAAATACATCTCTATATATATACATATGTACCTCTGCACCTCTCTCTATTTATACATCTCTCTCTTGTGTATACATATAGTATATATATATATATATATATATTCATAAAAGTCATTATTGCAATCTGGGTGACATCACTGCCCACCAATCATATCCTTCTTTCCTCTGACACAAATGTAACATGCACAGATCTGCATATTACAGACACATCTACAAAACATTCTACTGTAAAATCATCTTCTGGGGGGGGGGTAAATACAAAATACATTATATGGGCGGGCAGATTTTTTACCATGATGGCTGTTAAACTGAACAGGATTGATATTTTGTTTGAGGATCAGGTTGCCCCCTCTGCAAAGGAACAAGGTGTTTTTTGAAGGAACAGACACTAGTTTATTGAGGGTGAGATTTTTTTCATGAATTTAATGAATATTATACATTTTCTCCATTTTTGGATCTACATAGTTTTTTTTGTTTTTTTTTAAAGTTAAGATCACCAGTCGCAACATTTCCCAGTAAGCATACTGGCAGATGTATCAGAAGGCTGGAGCTTCTACAAGAGGTACACCTGGAAGCATTACATTATCATAGGGTTTAGGTAGGAGTGGCTAGAACCTGGTGACTTCTGCTAGTCCTAAGCCTATGGGTTTTTCTTTGGAGAAAAACATTTCAGGCAGGTTTTAGGAACACGTGTCCATCTGAAACCTCTGAAATAGTTACAAAGCAAGGCATGAAGAGAAGTAGCCATTTATTCTCTTGTGTTGGATTCTCATTTATGACACTTATTTCTGGAATTTATTGGAAAGCAGAGGTCAAATAAAAACTGGACCTGTGTCAACCCGATACATGCTGCGAATGAAAACAATAATAATAATTTTATATATATATATATACTGTAATATATATATATATATATATATATCTATATATACAATCCTGGACATTTTTTAAAGTAAAAAAATATATATTAGATAAATATTAAAAACCAGCATATCGGCCAACATTTCGCCTAGTCCTCAGCCTTTATCAAGGCTTTGAACCATTTTTGGATTATATGTATTGTTCTAAGGCCCTAAAATGGCAAAACCCATTGCATGCATTTTATGCAATTTAAATATATATATATATAATATATATAATATATATATATATATATAATTCCTTGCTGCATATGGGGAATGTGGCACAGGAGCTCTGGGATGCAATTCATTGAATTGCTGTGATGTGCAAGTGGCTTCTGCAATAATAAACACACTTATTATAGTGTGGAGGCCTTTTATCTCACTTTTTGTCCTCCACCACAACCCTTGTAGATACTGATTGCCCTACGGGTCCCAAGCATCCACTGCAACTGATCATCATGCCTAGCTCCTAGCTGATGAGGGTCCAACAAACCCGAACCGGCGCTGTCCTAGGAGTGGCTTTGACCAGCTGTATAAACCTTATCTCTGCTAGAAAGCCACAGTGTGGCATAGCATTGATTTTAGGGTTCTGTGTAATAACAGATCCAGGATGCATAAAAGTGAGACAGATGTCATTTGCATATCCTACCCAGAATTCCTTGCTGCATATGGGGAATGTGGTACAGGAGCTCTGGGATGCAATTCATTGAATTGCTGTGATGTGCAAGTGGCTTCTGCAATAATAAACACAATATATATATATATATATATATATATATATATATGACTATATGATTCTCTTAGGCGAAATCCAAAGTGTTGTTCATGTTAGGAACCCTAAACATGAAATCTATATATAGCTCTGCCAGAGAGCTATCATTCCTTTCGTGTTTATTACATACACCAAGCTGAACTGATTTATACTTTTCTATTTGTATCGTCACAAATTTTCTCTTTTTTCAACATTTAAAAAGTGACACTAGGCATTAGAGTTTCGCACAGAAGCCAACATCTCTAAAAAAGGGGAAAAAAATAGAGCATTTTATATATTATCCTCAAATAATATTTAACCACTTCCATGCTAAGGACGCGCTCAGCGCGTCCAACCGCATGTCACGTTCCATGCGGTGGACGCGCTGAGCGCGTCCTCTCTTTGGGGTCAGCGTTCGGCCAGGTTCCGGCCGATCGCTGGCCCCCCCGGTGCGGGCTGACATCCTCGATGTCAGCCCAGCATCCGGAACCGCCGCCGGAGTAATTAGGTGTCATCGCGGCGGCGTGATGACACCAATTCAGGCGCCCCCCCCCCCCCCGCATGTGCGGAGGAGGCGCCTGAAAGGGAGGGGGGAGGTCCTTTGGACCTCTCTCCCTCCCGATCGGCGGCGTGCAGGGGGTTAATCCAGGCACCATTTGGAAGGGCACAGCCTGCCCTTCCAAATGGTACCTGGCATTAACCCCTGGGGAGCCTGATCACGAATCGGCGCTGAAAAGCGCCGGTTCGTGATCCTTTCCCGGAGCTGGCCGACATCTTGGATGTTGGCCAAGCCTCCGGGAACTCCCCCTGAGGACTGGCGTCATCGTGCATAGCACGATGACGCCAGTCCTGGAGTTAACCCCTAGCTGCCACCAATGGTGGAGATAGGGGTTTCATTGGAACCCCCTATCTCCCGATCCGTGGCAGCTAGGGGTTAAAGTTTGGTACTGTTGGATCGGCCAGAGCATGGCTGTTCCAACGATACCAAACACGACTGTGAAAAAAGTTTGTAAAAATAAAAACAAAATGAAAAAAATAAATAAATAAAAAAATTATAAAAAAAAATAAACAATTTTTTTTTCTTTTTTTTGGTTTGTTAATGCAGCAATATTTTTCCCATTTCAATTATAATGTGAACAATGATGCTGCACTAACGATTTTTGTATGCGGTGCGTTTGTTAAAAATCGTGTCATTTTCCCCAAAAAAAATGTAACGAGACCCCATCTCTAATTTTTTTAACAAGCGCACCCCATACAAAATAGAACCGCAATTGCTCGCATGTTAAAATGTGAAAAAAAAACACTTTACACGTTGTAAATTATTGAAAATTCATATTTTATTGCATTTTTTGTTATAATATACAGACAGGACATGACGTATACATATAATAATGACATATTATGAATCTGCCGAGTCTGACGGAAAGAACGATATATAATATGTCTGGGTCATATACTAAAATAAGCCTTCAAAACACGTTTAAACATGATGCGCAAAACAGGTAAAAATGACCTCAGCACAGAGGCGGGAAATGCCTCAGCAGCGAAAGGGTTAATACCAAGAAATTGCAAATAGAAAAAAAAAATTAAACACATTAAATGGCTTAAAATGTTGTCCGGTTTGCTAATCATATCTGTTGTCTGTTGTTTTGGATTCAGTCTTAACAGCAATAGGCTGTACGGGTGCTGGTAGGCTGCTTGCATGTCAGAAAGCCAACTTGCCGTCTGGCGCTGTACATGTTGTTCCATCGGGGAACGCTCTGTTATGGAATGTAGGTGTACGATGCTCCATTTACAGGCTCCAGCATTCCGTGCGCCACCGTCTACTTTACAGCTTTCCTTTTGTTCTTTTGCCAGTCTATGAAAAGCATTTCAAGAAACTTGAAAAAAGAAAACCCAACAGAAAAAAAAGCAAGAAAAAAAAAAGAGAGTTTTAGCATCCCTCTATAAATATATATACTAGTCTTGCTGCAGTCGAGGAATTCAACGTGCTCCTTACGTTTATCCTACAGTGGCGACATTGATTGAATTTGTAATTATTGAAGAGAAAAACGCAATGATAGAAAAACAAACAAAAAGATAATCTAAATAGCTATATCGATTGAAAAACAACTCAAAATGTTGATTGTTTTGTCTGGAAATGTATCCGTGGACTCGGTTATGGTGATTTGGGTTGTTGAAATTTTAAATTCCGAGAAAATATGAAATAAATACAAACATAACGCATTCACCAAGCTCTGCTATTGTGATTCCGAGCAATCCGGCTGAATGAAGCAATATATAATTATTGGAAATGTTACAGCGTCTCGTGATTATTATTTTTCTTCCTTGGGTTCTTTTCTTGTAAATGTTTGTTGGCTGAGAACCAGCGCTACCTTATTAGTGAACACAGCTCCATTTTTCTTCATTTTCTCTGTTTGCACGCTTCATTTACACTATCATGGATTGTCATTTACAAGGTTTACAAGGTGGCAAGCAGATCTCATGGTTAACCTTTTGCATATTTATGGATGCTGACCCAGTTTCAGGCCACTGTGCGCTTTTAGAAAGCTCTGCTTTTTCTTTCTTCTTCTTCTTCTTTTTTTTT
The DNA here is from genome assembly GCA_009667805.1 of Leptobrachium leishanense. Classification (NCBI taxonomy): domain Eukaryota; kingdom Metazoa; phylum Chordata; class Amphibia; order Anura; family Megophryidae; genus Leptobrachium; species Leptobrachium leishanense. Next base: position 374,030,913 of record CM019066.1, read on the forward strand.
AATGTATTCTGGTTGCTCTTTTCAAGACCTTTTGTTATTTTTGAGATACACATGCCAGATCATTCAGACCAATCAAAACTTAGAGCTATTAAACGAACGTATGTCAGAGGTATAGAACGGTGTGAATGGATTCTTTCTTTCTAGATTCTGTCTCAAACTGGATTACAGATTCCATTGTTATCAAAAATCGCTGTTTTTTTTTAATGTAATTTTAATGCTTTCAAACGTTTTGCAATGCTGTTCAAAAACACAAAAAAAGACAGGTTGACCTTGCGGAAATATTATATATGTAACTTGAAAATCTGATATGTGGGACGCTTTATATAACATGTACACAGATTAAGAAGCATTTACGACCTTGAATGCAAGCGCTTACAGTCTTGAGGTTGCGAATTACAGAGATAGGTGTCCAGAACATTGTTTGGAAGACCAACGCTACATTGATTGGTTTAGAACCAAAATAGTAAACTATAAAAGGGGGCAGGTCACTCTCTGTAATTCTTACAGCATACTTTGTGGATAAACATTGAGTGGTCTTCGATAGGGGACATTAGGAATGTAGAAATTAACCTTACTGCACCATATGTTCAGGTAATGATGGCAATGGTCAAGGATGGGATTGAAACACCAAAGTGTAAAAAATATGAGGGAGCAGGTAACTTTCTGGAATGTTTTACAGGATACTAGGTGGTTAAATATTGATTTGTCTTGGATAGGGGCATTCAGAATGTAGGGATGAACCTTACTGCACCATATGTTCTGGGAATGATGGCATTGGTCAAGGATTGGATTGAGACATCAAATGTAAACAATATAAGGGAGCAGGTCACTTTCTGGATTGGTTTACATGACACTAGGTTGTTAAATATTGAGTTGTCTTGGATAGGGGCATTCAGAATGTAGAGATGACCCTGACTGCACCATGTATTAAGGAAATGACGGTGATGGTCATGGACGGCTTGAAACACCAACATGTAAACCATATGATTGGGCAAGGTCACTTTCTGGAATAATTTACAGCATGCTAAGTGTATAAATGTTATGTTGTCTTGGAAAGGGGATGTTCGGAATGGAGAGGTGAACCGAATCGCACCATGTATTGAGGGAATGATGATCGTAGACAGAAAGTGATTGAAACAACAAAGTGTAAACTATATGAGGGGGCAGGTCACTTTCTGAGATGTCTTATGGCATACTAGGTGAATAAGCAGTGAGATGTCTTGGATAGGATACATTTGGGATGTTGGGCTGAACGTAACAGCACCATATTTTCAGGAAATGCTTGTGGTGGCCATGGAGGGATTGAAATGCCAAAGTGTAAACCATATGAGGGAGCAGGTCACTTTCTGGAATATTCTATAGCATCCTAGGTGGATAAATGTGGAGTTGTCTTTGATAGGGGATGCATGAGATGTAGAATTTAATGTAACAGTAGGTTCAGGGAAATATTGTGATGGTCATGGGCGGAGCCTGGTGGAAAACATCTGGAGAATGTGGTGGAAATTGTGATGGTTGTGAAGGCTTCATAAGTATGAGTCCATGCTTTTTTCTGCAACAAAGCTGACAGTACCAGATGGCTTTTTTTGACAACGCAACAATGACTGTCTGTAATAAATGTTTCATTAAAGAGGCAATTGTAGCCCGTTTTGCCAAAAAAAACATGTGTGGGTGTTTCTAAAGATGATGCTCTTGTTTTGTTTTTTGATGCCTGAGTCATATTGTTTATTATATTATCTGATCGACATCGGGCATGTTAATTACGACTCTGCCGTATCCCCACAGATAACACTGCTTAAACTTAGTGCCACCAAACAAAAACAATAAGCAGCAGAAACGGGTCAGAACCAGGAGTACTCGTCATTCAAACAATTGCTGAAAATTGAAAATTTATGATGGAACTTGATATTTTAGGCCAAACAAGAAAAAATCCTCGTCACTGCACCTTTTCAATAATTTGGTATTTTGACTGGAAATTCCCAGTTCTTAAGTCACTTCTTCAGGCTATGTGTCATACTGAAGTATCGGTACACTGGTCGATACTAGTTCTTGCGCTTTTTCCTGAAATGTGAATTATTAGTCACCGTGTGATGAAGACGACTGGTGTGTGCTGAAGAAAAATTTTGTCGAACATGTGAAAAATTCAGAAGATTATTGTAGAGCAGGGGTCAACATTCTTGGCCCTCCAGATGTTTTGAAACTACATCTCCCATAATGATCAGACACTTGTTAGGTTGGGGGGCTCATGGGGCTGTATTTCCAAAACATCTGGAGGGCCAAGGTTGTTGACCCCTGGTGTAGAGAATTAGAAATGGTCAATCAGTGTAGGATGGCCTGATATATCTGTGTAAGGTCTCCGATGTCGGGATAAAGAAGTTGTTGTATGGAGTGCACACAGCTAACATTTACATAATGTAGGTTTGAGATGGCTCATGCCCTTCATATGTCATAGACCCTTTCCGCAAAGCGACTGAGGGTCACATCTTGTGTAGTGCAAGAACGGGGCAAAGGTTTCTCAAATGATTCCATATATTGTGTGAGTTAATGGAAAGACTAATTTGCAGTATAAGGTAATGCAATATGCCAAAACAAGTTATGAAGGTGGTCTGTTACTAGCAAAGTTACTAATTTTTCTGGATAGAACAAAGGATATTGATTGACTGAGATAGGAGCTTGTAAGTAAAATTTAACTTTGGTTGGGAACTAAAAAACAGAACAACATAATGGCAAACCAAGGAAAGGATAAAAAGTCTCAGTGGTTCCAATCAGCGTAATAAATGCCACATAGGGTACTAGGTGCACCTAGATAAGTCTCTCATATGGGATACAAACAGACAAACAACCTAAATTCTGTCAACTCCTATCAAAGTGAAGAAACGGGCCTTCATGGGTCGGCACAATAGGACAGAGAGAAGCTGATATAGAGAGAGTTCCCAATAGGATGAGTGACAAGTGAAATTTCATTAGGTAGAGGAAAGGTTGAGGCCCAAAATCAATGCTGTGAGCGCTACCAGCTTAGAGCCAACCCACCCCAAGATTAACACCAAGCCACAGAGTCTAAAAAAAAGAATAAAATCTAAACCACAATCTTCTTGGGAGTAAGCACTCCATCATGCGACGCGTTTCGCCATAAACACTGGCATCCTCAGGAGCATGCAGGAAGTAATGCTCAATCTGACAGCAGAACAATAAATAAGCATAAGCATAAGCAATTACTAATTGTTATGGCATGCAGCATCTCCGTAAAATCTGTGAATCCAGGTCAGAGTGTACACTACTCGATCTTGCCTTCGTCTCATGCTTGGCACAGAGATGAGAGTTCTGGGATTCAATTGGAGCTGTAAGAGGTTTTATTTAATATTCTGTTGCTTCTTTGAAAGGTGCTTTAAATTTCTCCGTCACCATCAATTTTATTCCTGTCGGGAATCCGGTGATGGCTTCATGAAAGTGGTTAGCCATAGGGAAAGTGTTGCACTACAAGGCCAAAAAAAAACCACTTTTATCATGGGAGGACTTCAAAGAAAACTGCATTCGCTTAATGCACAGGCTAGACATAAGACGCTATACACATGATTGGCAAGGCTTGTCTTGCAGGTTGCTACGGAAAAGTATTCAGCATTTAAAATGAAAAATTCCTATTCATCAATTCATTGGATTAAAGCTCCTGTTTGGTCTTGTGTTCTGGTGATCTTTTTTTGGAGTTGCTGTTTGTGTCAGGGTTAAAACTTTGAGAATGAGGACTTTTGTTGTTCAAAATGACTGCCTATATCTTGGTTTTCAAGGCTCTTGGTTTGTGCTTAGACTTTAGACGTTATTCAGAGAGCACCGAAATGTTATCGACGTTTCAGAGCATTCCCGTTCGCCACACTTCAGCAAGTTAAAATCACTGAAGCGATTCCACCGAAGCGTAGCGAATCGACCAGCCGAATGCATTCAAAAAACCTGCCGCATAACCAGCAAACAAATCGAAAAACCGCTGAATCGATCAGAAAAAACACTGAAAAACTGGCAAATGCATCCAATGATCAGACCGCCGAGCAGTCGCCGGAAAAGGTAGACAAGCCACCGAACAGGTGTAAAAAAAAAAAAAAAAAACCCCGCAACTTTTAAAACTCGTTTTAAAAAAAAAACGAGTGCAAGAAAATTATATAAGGTCCTATGAATGACAATAAAAAGGTCTGTTACAGAATAAAAAAAAAAGCCATAAAAAACGGGTTATTTTTTTAACATTGAAACCTATGGGATTCGCCTGTTTAAGCCTATTGAATAAAACCACCAAAAATCAGGCCATTTCAATGACATTTTGGTGCTGTTTGGTGTTCTGTGAATGGATTAACCATTACTTCTCTATGGGAAAGTTGCTGCCACCAAAGATCCCTGTATTTCGCTGGCAATTTGCCAATATTTGGTGAATTGCCTGCTTTTGAATAGCTGAATGGCCACGAAATTGCACCGTACAGGGAAATTCACTGTTCGGTGCAATTCCTTGGCCATTTCAGTGCTCTTTGAATAACCAGTTTTATGTCGAGAAACATTGTGTTGACTTTACTCTGTGTTTTTAGAATCTATAACAAAAACAGAGGAGAGTGTAAACCCAAGAAATACAACTGCCGTTCACAGCACTCTCTACCACGGTGTGCTCTTAAGACAAAGATACATATAGTAGAAAAGAACGAGCAGTATAATACAACCTTTAAAGGTCAAACTCTTTAGATAGCGAGTCCGATCTTCATAAAGTTACGTACAGGCTAGAATGAAAGCATATACAGAAAATCATAGCATAACCCTGTAAAAGAATTTAATAAAGTAAAAAGCACAACAAAGAAGCCACTCACAAAATAAATGGCACACAGTGAGAAAACAGTGTGCATATAAACATGTTAAAACGATTCGTCCAGATAGTCACCACAGCCGGAACAGTTCATGAATAAGTCAGGAGACGAAACGCGTCGAACTGACTTGCTTGCGCATATCTTTTCGTCCACCCGCCGGGTCATCCATCGTTCAACCTGGATGAGTCCAAGCTGCCGGTCCTCTTACCTGCTGGTTCGTGAGACTTTTTACTTCATCTGACAGCTGGACGTCTCAAATAAGGAGGTTACCTTGGCCAGGCTTCTCCGTTGGGACTACAACCTAATGACATCGGTTCCGGCTGTGGTGACTATCTGGACGAATCGTTTTAACATGTTTATATGCACACTGTTTTCTCACTGTGTGCCACTTATTTTGTGAGTGGCTCCTTTGTTGTGCTTTTTACTTTATTAAATTCTTTTACAGTGTTATGCTATGATTTTCTGTATATGCTTTCATTCTAGCCTGTACGTAACTTTATGAAGATCGGACTCGCTATCTAAAGAGTTTGACCTTTTAAAGGTTGTATTATACTGCTCGTTCTTTTCTACTATATGTATCTTTTTAGAATCTATGTCAAAATGTTTTTGATGTGGCCTCCGTTGTGGTTGAGGTCAAGTTGCACTCATAAACCACCTTGAGAGATTAATTTGAGAACAACACTGTTAAGATATTATTGGTGACCTCAGGAGGGAAATGGTCACATTACAAAAATAAATACATTTTAATATGGGTATTTCATAATAATGTTAAAAATTCATTTTATTACAATAACAAACTAACATTTCCAAGAATGATTCATTAGAACGTCGGCAATGTCTCTGGGTTATAGGTAGCATTCAGGATTGATTTTATTTCCTCTATCCTCCTGACCATCGATTTCTGAGGACAATACCGTAATTAAATAAGGAAAATGCTACTCGTTAATTAACTCAAGGCAGAGTAACTTGTTTGCTGTTTATGCATTATTTTATTGCTATTTAGTTTTTGCTTTTGATATATTAGTTAAATTTAACTCGTTGTGCGCTGTCTCTGGTTTTCGTTTTCTTTTAGTGTTTGTTTTTCATTGATTTTACATATTATTTATTAGAATTCCAAACTAATATTGTCTTTTACTGACAAATACTTTGATGTATAGTAGTGTTAAGGAAAATGTACTACATGCATTACGAAGTGCTTGCAACTGATACTTGATATCCAAGTGCGTTCGAAAGAAGAACAATGATATATAGCAAAACCTAATCTGTTGTTTTCTTTAGTATTTTTGTTTTCGTAGACCATCGGAATGGAATCCGCTCTACTTTCCGTTGCTTTTAGTGGTTGTGAAATGCTTTCAATTAACAATATTGATGAATGCACAAGAATAACAAAGACAACCCCCTCCCCTCTCTTTTCGTCTTGGAAATGACAGTTAAATCTCCTCTGTGATTTAGGGGTTACAGGACACATCCAATTAAAAACATTTATGCATAACTTATAAAAAACCTGGAAGAACAGGTTGTCTTTACTCCTGAAACCCTGAATAAAATTTACGGCTGTCGACATAAGCAGAATTGCTGCCTACGATCTTTATGAATGTCTCAGTTTATGTTTGTGACTTTTTACCACCTGCATGGATTTGTGAAACGGGGGGCTTGTAAACCCAAACAGACTGTTCATCATTGCGTCTGGATGCCATAACACTTTTTATTTCTGATCAAATGTTACCATCTGATAATCAGACTGTGCCTTTTGTTAATATGGTCTAATCCAGGGCTCACAATTTCAGGTCCTGAGCCACTAGCCAGGCCTTAGGAGTTACTCGCCACCAGTTGCCCCACCCAACCCTTACCTTTAACTCTGCCCCTAAACACACACACTCTTAAATTATAATTTAATTATCATTAATAACATAACAAAGCTGTTTAAACATAAAGGAAAATGTGTGGTGTGTATAAGCGTATCACAGAGCTCCACAGCAATCAAACTCATGCTCATACACATGGCACATTACTGTGAGTTTTATTGCTGTGCAGCTCTGTGATACTCATATACAGGCACATTACTGTATCAGAGCACCACAGCAATAACTCACAATGTGCAGTGTGTATGCGCGTATCACAGAGCTCCACAGCAATAAAACTCACGGTAATGTGCACTGTATGAGCGTATCACAGAGCTCCACTGCCTTTTTTTTCAGCCCCTCTCATTCCCCCCTTCTCATTAATTTTCCCCTTTGTCTCTCTTTAACCCTGTCTCATTCCCCCCTCTTTCTCGTTCATTTCCCCCTCTTTAACCCCATCTCTCATTCATTTTACCCCTCTCTCTCTCTCTCTCTCTCATACATTTTACCCCTCTCTCTCATTCATTTTACCCCTCTCTCTCATTCATTTTACCCCTTTCTCTCTCTTTACCCCTCTCTCTTTCAATTTATCCCTTTCTCTCTCTTTAACCCTCTTTCATTTTACCCCTTTCTCTCTTTAACCCTCTCTCTCATTAATTTTACCCCTTTATCTCTATAACCCTCTCTCTCATTCATTTTACCCCTTTCTCTCTTTAACCCTCTCTCTCATTCATTTTACCCCTTTCTCTCTTTAATCCTCTCTCTCGTTCATTTTACCCCTTTCTCTCTTTAACCCTCTCTCATTCATTTTACCCCTTTATCTCTATAACCCTCTCTCATTCATTTTACCCCTTTCTCTCTTTAATCCTCTCTCTCATTCATTTTACCCCTTTCTCTCTTTAACCCTCTCTCGTTCATTTTACCCCTTTCTCTCTTTAATCCTCTCTCTCATTCATTTTACCCCTTTCTCTCCTTAACCCTCTCTCATTCATTTTGACCCCTTTCTCTCTTTAACCCTTTCTCTCATTCATTTTACCCCTCTTTCTCATTCTTTTTCCACCTTCCTCTCCCTTTAACCCCCCCCCTAAGCAGTCACTTACCAAGTTTATCAGGCAGACCCTGGTTTCATGCCCCCTGTGCAAAGTATAACCAGACAGATTCAATGAACTGGACCCTATTAGGATATACCCAGCCTTAAAAATAAACCTTACCACCTAGAACACTAGATCCCATCCACCCCCTGTATCCCCCAGACTCCCTCAAATGCCACCTTCTGCATGGAGCTACTGGGTTAACCTCTCACCTGCCGGCCTGCAGCATCCCGGATTCCTAACCAGACAGGACCATCAGCAGACTCCCAGGCAGCCAGTGCTCAGCCCCGCCCCCTGACATCGGGAGTAGAGCTCTCCCTCCCAGCACACCATCTGCCTCCATACAGCCATAGCACATTGCATCTGCCTCCTTATAATCACACAGTCCCTGCCTTCATAGAACCCCATCACACTACACCTGCCTCTCCTTCTAACTCCGTCCCCCAAGCAGTCACTCACTTTCTGAGTCGAAAGGTGCTTCAGCATGCCTCCCATACTCATATGAGTGTCTGGGAACGGCACGCTGGATTGGTGCCGCCCCCTCCGGCACGTCACCTGACTCACCCATGTGATGCATCGTAGACTCGCAATACTTACGCTGCGAGTGTGCGCCGCATCACGTGGGTGGACAGGTGATCCGCAAACATCACAGGTCATGCGGGAGGGGGCAGCCCCTCTCAGACGCTCCGGATTCGGACTCCAGAGCTGCCCCACTCGCCCGCAGCTAATTTCCATCCGCCAAATGCGAGCAGGCGAGTGGAAATTTTGAGGTCTGGTCTAATCACTCACTACCATTGCACGCGTCAGGTCAATCATATGCATCATAAAATGTATGCTATGTAGACCATCTGGCCAAAAAAAAGTCACACACTCTAATATTTGGTTGTGCTGCCTTTTGCTGTGATTCCGGCATGCTTTACCCGTGGCATCGTGTCAATAAGCTCATGCAATGTCGCGGCATTTATTCCCGTCCAGAGTCACATTAATTTGTGGCCAAGGTCTTGTATTGATGATGGAAGAGTCGCAGCGTTGCGTAAAGTCTTCTCCAGCACATTATCCCAAAGATTAACCTCAATGGGGTTAAGGTCTGGACTGTGCGGTGGCCAATCCATGTGTGAAAATGATGTCTCATGCTCCCTGAACCACTCTTGCACAATTTGAGCCCGGTGAATCCTGGCATTGGCATCTTGGAATATGCCCGCTGTGCCATCAGGGGAGAAAAAACCCATTGATGGAAAAACCTGCTCATTCAGTATATTCAGGGAGTCCCATGACCTCATTTTTTTGCAGCTGAAACCTATTAATCACTGCAGGAATTATCCAATGGAAGGCTCACACCTATGAGTTTCCCACTGATGACTGTCCACCTACAAGGAGAGGGAAAAAATACAATTATTATGATAAATACCGACAACTTTGTATGTGGAATGATATTTATTATGGGCCACAGCTACCATCTCCAAATATATAGAAGATATGAACAAAGAAAGAAGACATGTGCTGCAAGAGTTCATGCCATACCTATACCTCTCCCAAACCTAAACCCAACTTAGGGCCATATTATATAGTTGGTGCTAACTTAACCAGAGCTGTTGTAAACTTAAAACCTCCATAGGCTATAATGGCTCTGGGAAGTTTACAACATCTCTGGTTAAGTTAGCACCAACTATGTAATATGACCCATAGTCTATGGAGGTTTTAACTTAACAACTGCTCTGGTTAAGTTAGCACCAACTATGTAATATGACCCATAGTCTATGGAGGTTTTAACTTAACAACTGCTCTGGTTAAGTTAGCACCAACATTGTAATATGACCCTTAAACTCCGTCCCCATCTCACTTCCTTCTAATAATAAAATGACCCCTACTACCAAGAACCCTACCTCAGCACTGCCTACCAACCCCGCTGTTACAAAGGGGAAACTGAAAAACCCACAATTACCCCAAAAACCACCCAGACCTGAAATAACACACAAGGGAGGGTAGGTGGCGATGCTGCTCTCCAGATTACCTCAGGTAAAAAGGCACTCAGCTCCCGGGCCCCGCCTACTCTACTTCCCGCTCAAACTGCACCCAGTCTGAAGAAAACTCCTTGTGTGCTGGCATCAGGGGCAACTCAAGGGCCCTCCACCTGAGTTGTTCCTGGCCTTCATTAGCTTAGTTAAGTCCAGCTGGTGACTTTTTTTGTCCAGGCAGCTTATTTCCCAGTAATAAGACGTCGATGTCCCCAACCCCAAGAAAAAGAAACACAGGATTTCTCACTACAAACCACTGTATTCTCACAGCCAAAAAATGCGAATATCAGCAAAATTTACGAACGCGCGTCTCAGAGGCATTTCTTGATTCATCTTCTAGTGAAATTTTGCCAGAAAAATGATATTAAAAAGAAAACATAATTGATCACAGTATGCCAAACATGGACCCGGTTATTAAGAGTAATGCATTTATGTCAGGAATAAAAAATGGGACTTTTCTTCACCAGCCTCCTACACAATCTCACTCTCTCTGGCAGTCAGAGCAAAGTGATACAAGATCTGTTGCTAGTCAGCAAGGTAATTAGCGTTGTGTAACAAATAAGAAACATTTTTCTCTCTTGTTAAAGGAAAAGAATTGTAATGTATTGTGTATTTTTTTTGGCTAGCGTACACAGGTGTTATTTTAATAAATAGGATGACTCCTCTGTTACCTTTCCGTCTGTCATTCAGACCCCGTTCCTCCCATTCTGTCATACATCATGTTTTCAGTCCTTTTCTCTCTCTCTGGAATTGCTCTAATTTTAAGCTTTTTCCTTTGCTTTTTTTTTCTCTTAACACCATATTTCTTTGCCTCACCCACAACGTTCCCTGAAACAGATGGTCGTAAGAATGTGAAATAACTTCAAAACTGCCTTTTGAGTTTCAAGATGTATAATTACAACAAGAAAAGTCTAGGAGATGATGGCATAAGGCTTTCGATGTTGTGACTTTTTCCAGTAATGAGCGATACATGGGTTTTTGATGGATAGACCATCAGGAGACATATGTTGCCATTGGGGCTTTGCTGCTTGTAGATAGAAGCAAAGGTCATTGATGTATTTCAGTTGGTAACATCGTGGCTGGCTTTGACAAACCTAGCAGGGTTATTCAAAGAGATCCGAATTGCTGGCGAAAGGTAACCGAACACTAAAATTCAGCGTACGGTTACCTTTCCTGGCCATTCGGCTATTCAGAGAGCAGGCAGTTCGCCAAATGTTGGCGAATTGCCTGCACATACGGTGCCTGTTCGGTGCCTGTTCGAGGGCAGTGAAATCCCCATAGAGAAGCAATGCTTCATCTATTCAGAGAACAAAAACCAGCAGTGAAAAGTTGCCGAAATGCCCTGCTGTTTGGTGGTTTCATTCGACAGGTTTATTCAGGAGAGTCCCATAGGCTTCAATGTTAAAAATATTCCCGTTTTAATTCAATATCTAATAAACCGTTTATTATAATATTCTGCAGTAAAAAGTTTCTTTATTTTTAGATTTTTTAGGATCTTTTAGGCATTTTTTGGGATTTTTATGCAAAACATTTTTTGCCGTTTTTTTTTTTTTAAATCGTTTTTTCTTTTTTCTGTAACAGCCCTTTTTATTATCATTCATTGGATCTTATATGTAAATTTCAGACATTTTCATTCAGTAGTTTCTTTGCAAACAGCGTTTCATTTCAAGCATAAAAGCGTACCTTTTTTGTTTTTTTTTCTTCACTCCATTCGTCTGCGGTGTCGAGTTTTTCTGGCGGCTGCTCTGCGCTGTGATCGGCTCCTGCTCAGGTTTCTCCGGCGTGTTCGGCGGGGTCAATCCAGATGTTTTTGTGGGTTACGGTGTGCATTCGCCGGGTTTTGCGGTGAGTGTTCGGCAGGTTTGCGGCGGCTTCTCCCTGCATTACGACGGCCCTGTGGTGCTTGCTGAATACACCGCAGGGTTGCCGAAATGGGATCGACAAATCGCACCAAATTGAAGAGAACGAAAAGTCATCGAACGTGCGGTGACGTTTTGATTCTCTTTGAATAACCCTGATAGTTTTTGTTGACCATTGACATATTTTTGTTGGCAGCAAATTTTTGCCGCTAATTCTGATACAAATCTGTGCTGAAGAAGTTGTTTTAGAGTCACCTGTCAGCTCAATCTGTAATTGATCATCATATTCAGCAATTACTGACATGGTATGGGAGAATGGATTTTGATGTCCTGGTATGGGGCTACTTTCATGGTATCAATCCATACAATTAAAATAACCCTGCGTTGGGTGTGAAGACCTTTCATCACCAAGCTACAATACTAATGGTGATTGACTTCTGCTGACAAGAAGGCCAAGAGCAATTGGTATGAGTTGGGGGAGCAGAATAGCAGCCAGACTCATCGTGAAATTTAAAAGTAATACCATTTTAAATAAATTTGCAACACATAGGTAGAACATAGATATTTCCATACGGTATACCAGGGGCTGCTCTACCGGTATATTGTTGATGTTGAGGTTTTAGATGGTATCTCTTCATGAAAGACAATCCTCTGCACAAAGTTCAGTGTCATGTCTAACCTTTCCTTACAAAATAATGGGTTCAATTTAATTCTCACAGCTGTTTTTTTTTAAAAAAAAAAAAAATAATAATTGAGAAATACCGCTGGTCTGAAAAAAAGCTGGCCTGTAAAATGGCCCGAAAAAGCTTATTTTTGGCCAGTATCCTACAGATGTGTGCCATTAAATATGACTATAAGAAATTTCCAGTGCCCTATTCCATTCTTTGCGCTAAAAGGGGGACGCTAACGGGGCAGCTCATTTAGCGGCAGCTTTTAGGTGTAGTTAAAATTTCGCCTTGCGTGTCCTGACGGAAATTAATGTTAGTATCTTGTAATACCTTACTTATCTAAATGCTAATTAATGATTGTGCTCCCATGTTAAGTATAGGATGCGCAAAGTATAGTAAGCTCACGGAAGCTTGTGCAAAAACCGATGCGCTAAGTGATTTTCGGTAATATGCGGGCATGCGTTAAAGTCACTTTACCTGGTGGAAACGCTTCAAAATTCGAACGCTAATGTTAGTGTTCACTAGGGTATAGTGCCCCATATGTTTTAAAAAAAGATTTCAGCCTAATTCCATCTGTTTACCTGCCTGAAATTCCATTTCTTCACACCTTTCAGCATTTTCAGTTTTTGAATTTTTTTCCGAATTGGGAATGATGATATTTCAATTGAAATGTATAGCCAAATCTCTATTAGGTATCAAAATGCCAGTCAACGCGCATTTGAATCTCCCAAATCAAAATACGCCCAAACAAGGATCCGATTTTCAGCCATCAAACTGAGTTAAATATTCTCGTTAGTATTCCTCCTGTATTTTCTGCCTCGTATCCTGTCAGGTTACTGGGCCCATGAGATGATAAGGTGGGAGAGTGTGTCAGGGTATTGATGTACCATACAGAGGAGGTGACTGGCAAGCATGGTTATGGTGGATGGCAGAGAGTCGGGGCAGACTGCTGGCAGCCACGAGGGACCCACTGAGACAACTGCAGGCCAGGGTGGTGCCCTGGCATATCCTTATATCCAACTTGGCCAGATAAATATACTGGGATGTGAACGGGGAAAGGGAAGAACCAAAACCTTTAGACTTCTTTGACCTCTGTAATAGACAATCTGTAAACGTGGTGACTTCTTCACTACACACAATCGCTAAGGTTGTCTTCTGACTCCTGTCAAATTTTTTGGTTTCCCCAAGACTTTTCGTTGACTTTGTACTTTATTACCCTATGATGTGTTTCTCTTTGACTTGGTTACTCCTTTGGATTCCTTTATACGATTACATTTTTTAGCACTGTATGTTGATGGAGCAGTATGGCCAATGCATAGTGTTATGTGTATCTCCCTTGGGTGATGCCACAAAAGTATTTTTTTCATGTATGACGCCCACGTTATGGGTTGTGTTGAGTAGAAGTGGTAGATCCAAATTTTAGGTACCGTCTTACATATTTTAGAGGTCTACCAGAAACTTGTGCGGTGAGATTGCCTTTGCATATCTAATGTATCGTCGTGATGGCGTAGGCTGACATTTACAGTGTATAAATCGCTGCCGTTGCTGTGTTCTTTCCGGCAAGGCTAATGGCGCTGTTGTAAGAGATTGTCTCTATGTGATTTCTCCGTAAAATACTCCCTGCAGATTAACTAGTTGAACACAATTTATTGCATGCAACCTTTGCCATTTTTTCGCCCGTTGTAGGTCAGAATTTCTCCAACGCGTTTTGATTTGCATATTCGCATTATCCTAAGACGTGGGAGGGGAGGGGGACTCCTTTAATTGTGCAATTCCATTCAGCTTGTAATAACACATAAAATTGCTTATAATCGCCTGTAGTTTGAATAATGAGTGAGGGTGCTGATAATTTCAAGTTAGCGGCCACAGACACAAGACACGTAATTGTTGTTTATAATATTTTCTTAATCGTGCAATGTTTGTCTGACAAAGCTCACATTCGGAATAATGGCCTTGGATGGAGAGAGTGTTGCTATAACAACATTAACAGGTAGATGTTTAAGTCTGAAAAACTATGGCATTATGGCTAAAGGTGGGCGTATTGGCATTTTCTTTATTTTAATATGGTTTTGTAGCAGATCCAATCCCACCATCAAATAGTAGGTTCACTGAGGTAATTATTTGACAAACCTTATTAACTCCTTCACTACCAAATGATTCCCCCCTCCAAAAAAAGAAACAATGTTTATTTTTGTTGTGTTTTTTTTTTGCAAAATATTTTTTCAATTTATTATGCATTAAGAAATATTTGGGAAAAGTTCTAATGTATTCCTTACTGTATTAATCTATTTGGCATGCAGATGTCGCCATCTGCTGGCCAAGTGGAGTTACTACAGTTCAGGGCTCCATGCAGGATCATCTGGGGAAAAGTCCATTAGAGACACTCCCCAGCTAGTTTTAAAACGTGTTAGCACCTTGGGCATCGTGCCAATGGTGCTAAAACCTTGCATGCACCCTACGGAGCCCAAATGCAAATGAAAAGATTAATATGGTGGAATTTCCGATAGCAATAGTTTATTGTTACTATCTTTCTTCTCTTTTCCCTATGTAAGCAATCTCTCTCACCTCTTCTCCTTAATTTATAACAAAGCAGCAGTAATTTCCACCACCACCTGTGCGCAAGGCCTCCTGTTGAAATAACAGTATGAGCTCCCTGTAAGCAATCAGTTCAATTGGTAACTTTTTAAAATGTAAGGTCTACTTTAAGAACCACTAGAATGACCCTGTCATGGTTGCACTATGGATATCGAGGCTCGAGCCACTATACGAGAGTAAATTCGCATGTAGGAGTTGAGAAGTCCATTGAATACGATTCAAGGTCTTTGTTGACAAATGGGTAATAAAACAGGATGACGCAGAAGAAGTGAGGATGCACGGCAAGGCAGGAAACAGGTTGGACAAAGGGCAATGTAGGACATAGGCTGGACACACAGCAAGACTGAAAACAGGCTGGACACAGTGATGTTGGACAAGGCAGGAATCTCCAGTTTTTTCTCCATGCCCTGGGGTTTGGTTCCTGACAGAAGCTTTAACTAAAGAGGTGAAAGGATCAAGGGGGCAATTATGAAGAGCCACTGGTCTCTTCTGACTACAACTCAAAATATGCTTTACCAGCCTTGGCGATCTCTAGGTATTTTAATACAATGTCTTGAAGATCCTCCTCTTGGCCTGTTTTGAAAATGCCGACCAACCATGGATTTGGTTGTTATTGTCCAGCTGCCTCTGAAACAGCACTTCCTATACACCGTATATAAATTATAGGAAGCATTAATGTACAGTTGGCACCTGTAATGGCAGAATCACAACAGAAAGTTTGCTCCCTGGCTGCAAGAGCAGGAGATTCATTAGCCTTGATGAGTGACGCCATCATTCTTAACGGCTCACTTAATGATGCTAACTGCTTGGGTGGAATAGGGCTTGATATTTTTAGTTTTCGGTGTAAATATGTTCAGGATGCAGACTACTTTGTACCCAGGACATATGACTGATCCTTCCATGCCCAGATGGCAACATTTTTTTCTATAAGTAAATACACCACCACTAAAAAAAATAAGTCACATAGAGGAAATATATCTAGTTTCCAAATGTTACCCATTTTGAAACATAAAGACCTTGATGTAAATGGAGATTAGCCACACAAGAGTAAATTAATTGCATCATAAAACTGTCTGTAACACTATCATTCCGTATCACGGAACATGCATTTCTTTTATTGCTGTTTTATAGGGTTTTTTTTGGGGGTTTTTTTGCATCCAGTTTGAGTAATGATTTCTGCCTGAACAGTAAACACATCAAAACATGGAATAAACCGTTAAATGTTATTTATTAATGCTAGTGGCTAATATAATTGCGAGGAAAAAAAGAAGTTTACAGTAACAACGCATTTCGAAGACACACGCAACCCTCTCATAAATGGCACATTAAAATTAAAGCTAATTTCTACAAAGCCGGAAGGGGTGTGTATATTAATGTACGTTATTGCAATGATTTATTTATGCAACAAATTCTTCTGTACTTCATATAATATCGGCCAGCCCGTTGTCAAGCAAAATCCCGCTAGTGGATTGCTTATGAAATATGCATCCAAATCATTTAGGAAAGCTGTGAGAAACCCATCTGCAAGCTTGTATGTTAGACATTCTTATAGGAACAGATACGATGCAAGATGCAGCAGCAGCAGAATAAACATGGCTGCAACTGTGATCAGGAGAATAGTTAGTATAGCCACAGAGATCCATCTACGGACTCTATCCCACCCAGCCGTTTGGCATAATGACTCCACTCCTCCATGCTAACATCTCCTGTCCATTCCCAAGCTAAGCCACAGTTATTACTGCAGCTCAATTATTACCGTAGCCTACTGTACATCAACATTTCTTATATTTTGATTAGAAAGCACAAATGTTGTGGGAGCCGGAGAATAATGAACGATTTTAATGTCACTCATTATTCTTGTCTGCAAGCAGTATAGAAAAAAAATACTGAGTTCCAAAAAATGGTGTTAATTGATTTTCCATCTACAAAGATCACTTAACATTAAACTATAAAAATTTTAAAAATTGTATAGTTATCTTTTAGCTATCTATAGTTATCTATTGCATGATCCACCTCCTCCTCTTGAGCAAACTGAAAAACAGGGAGAACAAACAGTTCTCCTTTGATTATAACAGTTCTAAGAGATCATGTAAAGTGGGTCCTATCGCCAGCTCGGCCAGAATTTGGGTCAATGTGTTTGTTTACTTGGTTACATGTATATAAATCTTCTATAATTTATTAATATGATTGAGAACCAAAAATATCATGGGAGTGTTGAGTGTGAAGCCTTGTAAACATGGCTGATGATATTTTAACCCTCTCACTACTACGATCATATTAGCTGAAATGTCAGAAGCTCCTGAAGGAGCCAAAGATCGAGTTAATGCTATTTGGTCATATTTTGGAGCAATGCAAAGGAATTTAGTTTATGGCACATTAAATTCATTTCTACAAGAGCTTGAGAATGTGCACCAACGTTTTCTACTCTGCAGTCATGTCAGCCGATGTGCTGGAACTGTTTGAACAGCTGTAACTTCTGTTCCTGAAACACGGAGCGCCAGATGATTTACTCCTGCAGTTGTGATATTTCACCAGCAGATGATGCCCTCTGCCTGTACTCTACAGTGCTTTTTAGCTGTGTAGTTAGTATAAAGTGGATTTCCCAAGCATTCACTTGTGCTCACCAGTGGTTTTATGGAAAACCAATTGTTTTTTATGGAAAACCACTTGGCAGTGGATGGGTTAAGTAGGTATGTTAGTTATTTGCGTTAATTATTTAGATATGTATGTATTTATTTACATATGTATGTATTTGTTTGTTTTTGAGGTTGACATGTAATTAATCTCTGGCAGCAATCTGAAAGGTTGTGATGATCTTTAACGTCAGAGATAGTGATGTTTAGAAGGGGCAGATATTTTTCTCTACATGACTGAGTATGTCTAAAATGACATCAGCTGGGGCAGACTTAAAAAATGTCCTGGGATCTAACACTGTTATCTCTTAATTCTATGTGTTAACCTTTTTACACAAGACGTTACAGGTCAACCATCCACCAAAAGCAAAGATATCAATATGCCTTTACGGCTGCCAATTGATTTCTTTCCAATTGATGGCCTTTCCTGGCCATTCAGCTATTCAGAGAGCAGGCAGTTCACCAAATCCTGGCGAATTGCCAGCACATACGGTGCCTGTTCGAGGGCAGTGAATTCCCCATAGAGAAGCAATGCTTTGTCTATTTATGTCCCGGGATCTAACACTGTTATCTCTTAATTCTATGTGTTAACCTTTTTACACAAGACGTTGCAGGTCAACCATCCACCAAAAGCAAAGATATCAATATGCCTTTACGGCTGCCAATTGATTTCTATCATTACTATTGTTTGCAACAATTAATTGTGGATCTGTGCTATTTCTGCCTGTATGGACGAGCCTTTTCTCAGAATAGACCAGCAAAAGAAAAAATGAATTAAGGGAAAGGTAAATTTTAATTTCAGCTTACATGGTATTGAACTAAAAAATGAAAGGCTCCTGCAGGTAGACTATTCCAGGTCGCGGTTCTGTTTGTCTTTTGTTGACGTATGATGGATGCTTCAATGCAGTATTAGAGGCAGAATATAATCTGTACATGGAATATGAGAAAGTAAGGCATGTTCCTTTTGGTCTCTATGGTAAACCAAAGGAAGGTTTTCACACATACTCAGGGTTATTCAAAGAGCTCCGAATTGGGGCCAAAAGGTAACTGAACGCTGAAATTTCAAGATACGGTTACCTTTCCTGGCCATTCAGCTATTCAGAGAGCAGGCAGTTCGCCAAATCCTGGCGAATTGCCTGCACATACGGTGCCTGTTCGAGGGCAGTGAAATCCCCCATAGAGAAGCAATGCTTTGTCTATTCAGAGAACAAAAAACAGCAGTGAAAGGTTCCCGAAATGTCCTGCCATTCGGTGGTTTAATTCGGCAGGTTTATTCTGGTGAATCCCATAGGCTTCAATGTTGAAAATATTACTGTTTTAATTCAATATCTAATAAACCGTTCATTATAATATTCTGCAGTAAAAAGTCTCTTTATTTATAGATTTTTATAGGATCTTTTAAGGATTTTTTTGCGACAATTTTTTTATGTTTTTTTTTTAAATGTTTTTTTATTTTTTCTGTAACAGCCTTTTTATTATCATTCATTGGATCTTATATGTAAATTCCAGACATTTTCGTTCTGTAGTTTCTTTGCAAACAGCGTTTCACTTTTCAAACATTTAAGCGTACTGTTTTGTTTTTTTCAGCTCCATTAATCTGCGGTGTCGGCTTTTTCCGGCAGCTGCTCTGCGCTCTGATCGGCTCCTGCTCGGGTTTCTCCGGCGTGTTCGGCGAGGTTAATCCAGATGTTTTTGCGGGTTTCGGTGTGCATTCGCCTGGGTTTTGCAGTGAGTTTTCGGCGGCTTTTCCCTGCATTACGGCGGCCCTGTGGTGCTTGCTGAATACACCGCGGGGTCGGCGGAATGAGATCGCCAAATCGCACCGAATTGAAGAGAATGAAAAGTCACCGAACGTGCGATGACTGTTCGATTCTCTTTGAATAACCCTGACTGTATATGTACTTGATTATGTTACAGTTGCAGAGGGAAAAAAATGCCAGACTTTAGATATTTTTAAAAAATATAACTAAAAACCAGTGTTTTAAGTAGATTGTAAAAGAATTCTATAGATACATTCCCACTTCTAAATATTTTTCTCCAATTAATTTAGTTTTTAACCTGTGAAGCAACAGCGATGGTCTATGTTGTCATAGCAATTTGATCCTTAGGGATCGTCCTCTAACAGAATCTCCTACTCATTTAGCACTAACGAGGCTCCATAAACTTGCTTGTAGTAAATATGTAGGCTTTTTAATACTGACATACCAGCCTCTGAGGAATAGAGTGTGGTGATGCAAGAAAGGTACAGCCAAGACACTCATCAAACTAAATCAAGTGAAATTTTATTGCATCACTTGAACTTGGTACCATTTCAATGTCCGCTTTGGAACTTTATGATGACAAAGGTTCTGTCCAAAGTGTTGGCTAATTCTTGATATAACTTTAAAAAAATCCACTGGATCTAAATTAACTAATTTGTTTTAATACAAATCACTTTTTGTTGATAAATAAATAATAAATAATAAATATTGTTAATATATTTTATAGATAAAACATCGAATTATATAATATATAATAATGTTCTATAAAACATTGGTTTCATAGTACAACTTTTTCCCAGGTTTAAAGATTATTAATCTGGGATTGTTAAAAGATTAAAATAATGTAATTGTACTCATTTTTCATGTATTGGTTTACCCATTTCAGACATATGGCAGAGTTGAAAGGTTAATTGGTAGAGTAGAATGATAGGTCCCAAAGGGAAGGCAGTGAAGAAAAAAGACAATAAGGAATTCACTCCTTGGGTAGGTGGGAGACCCTTGGTTACAAATGAAGAACAAATTGATTAGGGTGAATTCCAACCAATGATTAAGACTCAGCTATTATTGATAAAATTAAAACCAATATTGGAAAGAAAGCAAAAGAGAATGCAAAAAAGACCGGTCACTCGAATTTAGGGGTTTTTGGTGTATAGAGTAGCCGAATAACCTTTTAAGTACTTAGTGGTATGGGCGCCTGTACTGGAATAGGGCACAGGTGTATTGCCAAGTATAACCACATTATAACTTGCAATGCCACAATACAAAAAGACAGTGTCTCAATCCTCATTTTCCTACAGAGCACCCCCATTTTGGAATAACCTCCCAGACCCCATCAAATCTTCCCCCAGTCTAAAGTCACTTAAGAGATCTCTATTAACATACCTCGGTCGATACAGAATACACCTTTAAACATGTAACATAGTGACTATATACAGAATGCACCTGTAAACATGTAACATAGTGACTATATACAGAATGCACCTGTAAACATGTAACATAGGGACTATATACCCAGGACATACTTGAAAACGAGAGAAATCTCAATGTATCCTTCCTGGTAAAATCCTTTATAAATAAATAAATAAATAAATAAATATACAGAATGCACCTGTAAACATGTAACACAGTGACTATATACAGAATGCACCTGTAAACATGTAACACAGTGACTATATACAGAATGCACCTGTAAACATGTAACCTAGTGACTATATACAGAATGCACCTGTAAACATGTAACCTAGGGACTATATACAGAATGCACCTGTAAACATGTAACACAGTGACTATATACAGAATTCCCCTGTAAACATGTAACATAGTGACTATATACAGAATGCACCTATAAACATGTAACACAGTGACTATATACAGAATTCCCCTGTAAACATGTAACATAGTGACTATATACAGAATGCACCTGTAAACATGTAACACAGTGACTATATACAGAATTCCCCTGTAAACATGTAACATAGTGACTATATATAGAATGCACCTGTAAACATGTAACACAGTGACTATATACAGAATTCCCCTGTAAACATGTAACATAGTGACTATATACAGAATGCACCTGTAAACATGTAACACAGTGACTATATTTCCTACATATTTATTTTCTGTGTTAATCTGTATATTGGTGTTTTTTTAATATCTTGAATTTTATTACTTTGTATTTCTGAAACAACTGTAACAATTCAATGTTCTTGAACCCAGGACATACTTGAAAATGAGAGAAATCTCAATGTATCCTTCCTAGTAAAATACTTTATAAATAAATAAATAAATAACAATGTAACCCTTGAAAAGTAGGAAAAAAAGAAAAGGTGTCCATGGTCTAGTGGAAGGAACGTAGACCGTTTTGTGTCTGGAGTATAAGAAAGTCCAAGCTGTGAGATAGACACCAAGAGAGGCTGAAAACAACAGTGTTAAATGGTCAAGGTTACGGTAAGCACCAAGGAAAGCAGGGGAGCTATTTGCTGCTACTGACTGTCTCATGGTTGTAGCATCTATGGAGTGGTGGCCAGTCAACTCCAGATACTTGTAAAATGAGAATTGTAGAGCTATAATGTAACTCTAATTCAGTTCCCTGTGTTTCACCATGAAATACGTCTTCCTCAAGAGTTGAAAATTATTAAAAGTATCAAGGGTGATTAGAGTAACATAATGACAGGTGGCTGCATTCCAGAAATAGTGCTGGGATGAAAAGTTCTGAGCTCCAGATGGTGTCCCTCATCTTGCACAACACAAATACAGTAAATGTGATAAAGGTAGATAATAAAATGATCAGATCTCCTGCTTATGAGGATTTGTAGTGATCATGAGATTATTAGCAATGCAGCTTCCAAAAAATACCAATATCTGTATGTGCTGCATAATGAATGTGTATGGGAATACAGTAACACCTTGTATCTGTACTGTACAGGGATTTACACTCATTATAACCCCCCGAATCTTATCCCTGTACATCAGTGAGTGACCCCAGATCTCTCCCTGTATTCTGCCCTCTCTCTGGCTGCTTTTTTTTTGTCTTGTAGATATTTTTGTTGCATTGAGAGTAGGGACCTTTCCTTGTAGCTTATTTACAGTAATACAGGAGAGAGGTCTCTCAGAGACTTGTTCTCCAGGAAGAACGCAAATCTTACATTAAAAAGGTATGTAAATGAGGTTTTGTATGTTGTTAACTTTCATTTTTTTTTCATCGCATTACGTTCATAATTGAGTTTACATGCTTTCGGCAGTGAACAGGTTAACGTTTGGATTCTTCATCTGTTTCCTGCGTGAAACTGTCAACATCGCATCATGTCAATGTGACAGCAGCATGTTGAGTGCCCAACCTTTCCTCCAGTAAATCACGATGAAGACATGAATTATTCTTGGCTCCTAAATTGTCTGAGATGTTGTTTTTGTTGTTGTTGTTGAATATTTGCTCATTTGGCACATTTTTCATTGTAAGATCATGCGAGTATTGCCAATATAAGATAAAATACTGATTATCCTTTCCGTATGTATTTAATTACTTTTATACCTTCTTAATGATGTACACGTTTTTTCTTTCGTGTCTCCCAACGCCAATATGCTGTATCAGTCAAATTTGAGTTGCTATGCCACGGAAGTATTAACATAAGCTCGAGCAAAATGAATAATAAATTAATCTCAGTCAGCAATGTAGTTAATTGGATGCACTGTTAAATATGCATATTGTGTGTTGAGGTTTATATAGCATCCTAGACCTCGTCAGCTCGACGTGTCACTGGGAGGTGTGCGGGTCTTTGATGTCGTCCACTGACAGGGCTACAGTCCCGTAATCACAAGTGGAACAGCGCTGATGGGTTTCTGATAAACATCTCTATACAAGCTTTGCTGCTTCTGTACATACACAGGCTATTGATTGACTGTTGTGCCTCTACAAGGTCTAAATAAATAGTAACAATCCATTGTTACTTATCAGCGCCACCGAAAACAGGTCCAGGACTCAAGCCTGTCAAGTTTCATTTGAAGGCAGCTTCACTCAGGGGAAGGCAACCTTACCCGTCTGTGTCATCTCGCGCCTCCCGAAGATGCAGATCACGTTTTCCTGTTTCAGATGTCGTTACAGGAACAGGAGCAGTTGAAACATTCACAGCCGTAATATTAAAACAAATTTATTGTGAATAGCGTCGGGCCAGTGGGTAATAACTGCTCGTTTAAATTACATGTTACTGAGTTGTAATGGAAGGCGCAGATCGCTGCTGCAGCTTCTGGAACGCACGTCCTGGGGAGGGCTTTTATTTATTTTGCTTTTTTTTTTCCTTCTGTGTCGTGTTGTTTACCTAATTAAAATATGTTGCATAATAAATATTTATTTATAGACTGTTCCATTTTGACAATAATTGGCTATGAAGAAAAATTTATTTTGATCGTTTCCCATGGAATTTTCAGGCATAAGAAAGGATAGACCGGTTACGTTGCATAAACCAAACGAGGACCCTCTTTTCCAAAGCCTTGCAGCTCTCCCATCAGAGGGTTCCATTCCAACCCTGGGGTAAATTCAATGCCGGAGCAGCACTGGGAGGCAGACAAGTCCTGAAAACAATAGCTCTGGTTAGCACACCCCGGTGGCATCAAGGAGTTATGGCATCCTGGCCGGTGGGGCCTGATTGCCGAGGGAGGGCATAGCACACCTCACGGCTCTCCGGCAATACCTCCAACCTTCCTCCCTCCCATGCGGCCGTTTGCTGCAGGTGGGACTGCCCGTGCAGCCAATTGCAGCAATTGGTCGCATGTAAGAGGGATGGGCCAGTGGAGTTGCCAGAGATCCGCGAGGTTTGCTATGCCATCCCTCTGCATTCAGGCGCACGGGCCACCAGGACAGCATAGAACGCCTGCCGCCATCAAGGTTTTAACCAGAGCTATTGTAAGGTTCCCATAGCCATTAAAGTCTATGGGGTTGGTTATATTACAATGGCTTTGTTTACGTTTACATCAGGGTTGAAATAGAGCCCGGAGTGTGTTGTGTGCTGGGTGAAATGACAAAATACTATGGACTACATTGTAACAAAGACAAACCGTTTGTAGGAACCTCACTCCAGGGTAAGTCTCCATTGCAGGGACGTGCAGTCAGGGATGGCAGGGGAGGCAGAGCCTCCCCTGCCATTCCAGTAAATTAAGGTGGTCATTGTGCTGTAATGACATATGTGATGTGTATATTTAAACTGTAGAAAAAACCTTATTTATTGAAAAAAGTTCTCATACTCACCTCTCCACGCTCCCTCGCTGTGTTTCTCTGTCCTCTGCTCTTTTTTTCTACTTTCAGTTTGCCGGCTGCTGTGTGTGTGATTCCCTACACAGACAGCAGGGGCAGCACTGAGCCAGCCTAGCCTACGCAATTTGCACAGCTGAATGCTACACTAATTGTGTAGCTCAAACTGAGTTCCTGGTTCTATGCTTTTCAGTGCCTCCAGAGGCAATGAGAGCAATGGAAAGCTTGAGCCAATGGGAAAGCTCCATTGGTCTCAAGCACTTCTTTTTTTAAAAAAAAATGCCCCCCATGGGAGGCAGAGCTCCCCATGGATTGATTGATGCAGGACAGCCATGTGACTGTCCCCGTCAGTCGTGGGGGGCAGGCAGAGCTCAGCAATCAGCATGTGTGTAATAGCGACTTCTATTAGTCAGTATTGTTAGTGCATTCTCTTAGCTGTAAAAAAAATTCAAACTTTGCTTTATAAATAGTGAAACTCTATTCTCCTATATAACGATAATCAAATGCGTAAATTGCAACTGCGTAACCCTGTGTATATCTGGCTCTGATACTAGCCAGTGCCTCACCAGCCACTGACCTCACCGCAAGTCACTGCTCCATTGAGTCCTATGCGTCCAATGAGTCTTGTGAACTCCAGTATTCTCATGAAGCCCTATAGCAGGGATGGTCAAACTCCAGCCCCTCAGATGTCCATGAACTACAACTCCCATGCTTCTCCATCCATCTACTGCAGTCAGAGATTTCTGGGAGTTGCAGTTCAGGAACATCTGGGGGGGGGCCAGAGTTTGGACATCCCTGTCCTATAGCTTCCAGGAGACGACGCCAGCTGCAGCATGTGAACCGCCGTCAGTATCTGTTACGAGTAACTCCCAATACAGCTCTTAAAAAGTGGCCGCCAAGGGCCGACATTTCCCTTTGGCAGCTCCCCAGTCCCCATTACCGATTGAGCCGTATCACAGGCCGTAGCTTTTTATTGTCTTCCTAGGATATTCTCATACAGCGGAGCACAAGATAAAAAAAACAACAAATCTCATGCCTCTGATTACAATGTGCATTATTATCTGTTTACAGCAGAGAAATGTTAATGTACATAAAGTCTAAACAAAATTATAAAAAAAAATCATTATTAGAGATAATTTGGTGTGATTGCACCTTCATTGGTTAAAGTAAATTGGTATTAAGCTGAAATCGCAGGCATTTACAGATGTCAACTCGGGTCTCGGTCTACGCCCGCATGGACCTGTGTCTCCATGGAGGCTTTTGACAAGAACATCGAATGCGCTAATGAACGGATCTACCAAGGTCAACTGCGGGGTCGAGTTCGTTTTTGTTGTTGTTTTTTTTTCCTCTTTGAACCATAAATAAATAAGGAATTAATGCAGCTCTGATCACAAGGGCCGTAACAGGTTTCACAGTCGAACTCAGCTGGATGGAAATGCCCAACAGATTTTGATTTCTACATTGCCTCGGAGTAACTCGACTCAGAACAGGGTGAAATATAAACATATTGACTTATAGGGTTTTTTTTAAAGCATAAAATAAGCATTCGTCAGTGAATTTAGGAATTATAAAGCTTTATATTGCTTGCAATGATATATCAATGATATATGTGCAAAGAGTAGGAGAAAACAAACATTAAAGGGATTATTCAAAGAGCACTGAAATTTTGGTGCTCTTTCATTCGGCGCACTTTCGCAACCTCAATTCTCCGACCCTGTGGTGAATTTCGCATTCACTGCAAGGTCCGCAAAGTGCGCCGAATCAATCTGCCAAACGCCGCCGATAAACCCACAGAATCGATCTGTTAAACCGCCAAACGTATCTTCAAACCACCGAATCGATCTGTTAAACCGCCAAACGTATCCTCAAACCGCCAAATCAATCCGTTAAACCGCCTGGGTGGAGTAGAGGTAACATCACTGCTCTGCAAGGAGAGAGCCTGTAGAGACATGGGTTCGATCCCGATGAGCACCTCTCCAGTAAGTGTCCTTGGGCAGACACCTAACGGTACATACTCTCCACCCAGGACATACTTGAAAACGAGAGAAATCTCAATGTATCCTTCCTGGTAAAATCCTTTCTCAAAAAAAAAAAGTATCCTCAAACTGCCGATTCGATCTGATAAACCGCCAAACGTATCCTCAAACCACTGAATTGATCCGATAAACCGCCAAACGTATCCTCAAACCACTGAATTGATCCGATAAACCGCCAAACGTATCCTCAAACCACTGAATCGATCCATTAAACCGCCAAATGTATCCTCAATCCACCGAATCGATCCGATAAACTGCTGAAAAAACCCGCAAAATTGACACGAAAAACTGCTGGACGCTATCACAAACCCGCTCAACAGACCGCTGGACGCCACCGGAAAAAGCTGACCAGCCGCCAAACAGGGTGAAAAAAAAAAGGAACTTTGCAACTTTTAAAAGGTGTTTTTAAAAAGACAATGCATGAAAATGCATGAAAAATAATATATAAGGTCCTATGAATAACAATAAAAAGGTCTGTTACAGAATAAAAAAACACCTTTAAAAAATATCGGAATCAAAAATTTTGCCAAAAAAATTCTAGTAAATAAACATTTTGCTGCAAATGAAAAGAATAAACAGTTTAATAAATATTTAATAAAAACAGGGATTTTTTTTTTTTTACATTGAAATTTCTCTGCTGTTCGGTGTCTCTGAATAGATTAACCATTGCTTCTCTATGGGGGATTTCACTGCTGCGGATGATCACTGTATTTCGCTGGCAAATTGCTAATATTGTATAATCGCCAGCTTTTTGAATAGTCGAATGGCCCCACAATTGCGCTGTATATGGTAAAATTCCCAGTTCGGTGCAATTCACTGGCCAATTCTGTGATCTTTGAAAAGCCCCTTACAATAACAAACTGAAACTGACAAGAAAAGAAGACCCTGCTCAAGAGCTTGCAATCTATGGAGTGGGGTCTAAACATAGGTGAGGGTAAATAGCTGAGTATGAGAAGTAATGGGGTGCATGGGGGGCTGTGCGAGAGATAGAACAGGAGAGGTACAATGTACAAGGTACAATTGTTTATGGAATGAGTGATGTTTATTTATTTTTACACTTCCGTACCATTTCCTCATTGGAGAAACTTAGAAGATCACAATTGCCCTTATATTTGTATCCACCTCGTGCATCTCCATAAAACCAACAAATCTAGCGATGACGTCCGTGGGGTTCGCACGACTTTCTTCATTTGTGATAAATTAAGCAGCCCGGTGTTGCTTTCCCAAATGAAGAAGTTGATTTAAAGTACCGAGTCGAAGTCAAAAAGGTAATTTTGTCACACCGGATGATACTTTTCCGATGTGCGACTGCAA
This sequence comes from Leptobrachium leishanense, assembly GCA_009667805.1. Lineage (NCBI taxonomy): Eukaryota > Metazoa > Chordata > Amphibia > Anura > Megophryidae > Leptobrachium > Leptobrachium leishanense. The sequence continues at coordinate 374,058,799 of CM019066.1, forward strand.
ACGGCAATGAGCTGAAACACAATTTGTCTTACTATAATCCTGCCAGCATTTAAATTTATGTGGCACCTGCCAACCCAGGAGCCCGATCCGCAAACCTTTTAAATGCTAATATGATCCTGGTAGGAAGTGTATTCCTTGGCAATAGAAGATGATCATGAAAATAATCGCTAAGAGTCTCCAAAATGCTTCTAGAGATAATTGTCTATTTTTTTATTTTTTTTGGGGATAAAAAAACCACAAAAAAAAAAACTGTTTACTGTTTTCTTTAATCAGGCACTGCCACCTAATAAACAGCCCTTTAATTCCACGTATTGTGGCAGCTTTGCTCCCTTGCTACATATCTCCTTTATTTATAAGTTAGCCCTTTGATATCCTCCCATGGTAAATTAAAGGGGTTATTCAAAGAGAGACGAATTGGCCACCGAATCACACCGAACGGTGAATTTTCCCGTACGGTGCAATTTCGTGGCCAATCGGCTATTCGGAAAGCTGGCAATACACCAAATATTGGGGAATTGCCAGTGAAATATGGTGCAATTCGGCAGCCGTTAAATTCCCCGTAGAGAATTAATGGTTAATCTATTCAGAGACACCAAACTTTTTGCAACAAAAAGTCTCTTTAATTATTTTTTTGAATTTTTTTAGACAATTTTCAGGATATTTTCATCAAAATGTTAGATTTTTTTTTTTTTTTACATGGCGTATTTTTTTTTATTTATCCTGTAACAGACCTTTTTGTTGTTATTCATATTTACAAATATTGGCAAATTGTTAGTGAAATACGGTGATCTTCGGCGGCAGTGAAGTCCACTCCCTATAGAGAAGTAATGGCTAATCTATTCGGAGAACTCCGAACAGCAGGGGAAAGTTGGTGAACTGCCCTGATTTTCGATGATTTCGTTCGACAGGTTTAATAAGGCGAATCCCATAGGTTTCAATTTAAAAAAAAAATCCTCAGTTTTTCTTAAATATTTATTCAACTGTTTATTATTTTCAACAAGAGCAAAAAGTCTCTTTATTAATTTATTTTTTAGATTTTTTTTCGGCATTTTTCTGGATTTTTCTCGACAAAATTTTCGATTTCTGACTTTTTTTATGACGTTTCTTTTTATTCTGTACCAGACCTTTTTATTGATATTATGTATTATTTCCAGGCATTTTCATGCACTATTTTTTTTTTTTTTAAATATTTTTAAAAAAACTAAGTTTTTTAAATAAAAAAAACGCGATCCTCTGAATAACCCCATTAATAATTCGGGTGGTTGTTCATATGTCTCATCCTTATGAGTAATGTAAAAAAAATAAAGTCACACAGCTGATGAAAACCTCTGTCGCCTCTCAGCATTGAAGATTGCGCGGCTTGTAACAATTAGACTACGTGATGACATCGCAGAACCCGTTTCATTTCTTTAGTTCCGAAGTTCTGAAGAGATGAAAAAAAAAGATCTTTCTTATTCGGAGACCAATCAATAATAGCAGCTCTGGAAGGACGGGATCAGATTTTTTTAAACCTGTTAGCATAAAATTGATATACTCGCGGTAATAAAAGCTTCGCCCGGCTTTACTGGTATTTTAGCACCTGGTTAAAAAAAAAAAGACATTTTGCAAATGAATTAACACAGAAGATAATCACGCGAGTATTACCGTAAAACAGACTTTGATTTGCACAACGGTGGTACAAAGACCCCCTCCCCCTCCTCGCACGTAAAACGATACCGCTCTTCTCGCCTGTTTGGGTTCTTTTTTTTTCCCCGTTACGTACAGTACTTGCCGTTTATTAGCTGATCTGTCTTGTTGCCACTCTCTGTATTTTTGTTTTCATTCGCTTTACCTGGTAATCAGCCGTAAATTACTTAAATGGTATAATTACACTTTCGTGAAATTGAAGGAAAAAAAAATCGCTTTGCATATTTTATAAGAAGGTCTCAGACGGAGGAATAAGGCGTTATCGATTACAGGCAGTGAAACGCAGCAAAGCCGTGTATTTTTCTATTTTATTTATTTATGTTTTTGTCCTTTTTTTTTTTCTTTCCTTCAACCCCCCCCCCCCCCGTCCTTTCTGTGCAGCAGCACAAACAATATAGGACAAGGTAACGGAAAAGTATGTACAATTACAAGGGAAAACGGCTCGCGGTGCCCAAGGGTAGAAAGGCAATTTGCGTTCAGCAATCTTCTTCATAGGAATCTGGGAACATTACATGCAATATACCTAACCTTCTATTTACCTCATCAGAGTGACCTATATAACCTTAAGATCTAAATAAAGCAGCGCGCCGGAGCATTTGCAAGACGAATTAAAACTGAAAGCGCCAACCCAGCGGCATTGTGTAATTATGTTTTTTATATATATATATACTATATATATATATATATATATATATATATATCATGAATATATCAGTACGTAGTGATACCTTTTTTATTGGACTAACATAACATTTAAAAGACTAGCTTTCGAAAGTATTATTCTCTTCCTTAGGTCTGGAAGCTTTACTGATCAGTTCCTAGAATAAAACATTAGGACATAAAGGGTCACATGGGCGGGGGGTTAGATGTCGTAAAGAGTGAGAGTCAAATGGTATGTTCAAAATTGGAAAAGGAACACATGAGGGATCTTGGGCCCATAATAAAACAACAGAGATAAGATCATACAGCTTGAATGGAAAAGAAAAAAACATAAAACAGTGAAGGCTGAAAGAGACATAAAAAACAAAACAAGCAACAGCCAGAATTTTGAATGTTATTTGACGTTCTGATAATGGGTTAAAAACCCAGAGTCCACATTGAGCCCAGCATTTCTAGTGTTAAAATATGTGATCATTTTCATTTCATATGTTTTGCGTTCACTGTGGTCTTTAAATCTACATACTGCTATACTCGTGATTTTGGCAAACTGGACTAACACGGCCTATCGAATTTATATATATTATATATATATATATCATGAATATATCAGTACGTAGTGATACCTTTTTTATTGGACTAACATAACATTTAAAAGACTAGCTTTCGAGAGGATTCCTCTCTTCCTTAGGTCTGGAAGCTTTACTGATCAGTTCCTAGAATAAAACATTAGGACATAAAGGGTCACATGGGCGGGGGGTTAGATGTCGTAAAGAGTGAGAGTCAAATGGTATGTTCAAAATTGGAAAAGGAACACATGAGGGATCTTGGGCCCATAATAAAACAACAGAGATAAGATCAAACAGCTTGAATGGAAAAGAGAAAAAAAAAAAAGAAGCGAAAAAGAAAAAAACATAAAACAGTGAAGGCTGAAAGAGACATAAAAAACAAAACAAGCAACAGCCAGAATTTTGAATGTTATTTGACGTTCTGATAATGGGTTAAAAACCCAGAGTCCACATTGAGCCCAGCATTTCTAGTGTTAAAATATGTGATCATTTTCATTTCACATGTTTTGCGTTCACTGTGGTCTTTAAATCTACATACTGCTATACTCGTGATTTTGGCAAACTGGACTAACACGGCCTATCGAATTTATATATATATATATATATATTCTTAATTTTTTTTTAACAGAAATATGTTAACATTGAGAGAATTTAGAAAAAAAGAAGAAGGAAAGCCGTTTCACAACGACAACGTACCTGACCAACAAAAATCTGCGATGTATGCATGTGTTTTTATGTGTGGGTGCTCAAGCATCTGCGTATAATAGCAGAAAGACCAAGCAAGCCAAAGGAACGGAATACATGGTGTATTGTTTATAAACGTATACTGTACTGATACATAAGATTATACAATTGGGAAAAAAAAAACTTTTTATTTATGTGTTTGGAACAAAGGGTTCCCATCATTTGTGATCTTGCTTGTATATCTTTATATCAAATCTTTGGTCTCCTTTATCAAATCAGAGTAATAGGTGAAGGCTGCACTTCTGAATTTCCAGGAATTTATATACGTGTGCTGTGTGTCAGAATGTGCACTCGGTCTATGTTGCCAGTTGTTCCTCCAAGGATCTTGGATATTCACATTTTCTCACTTTTAGCAAACGCATTAGACCTACGAACCAATGTTTGGGTTTGGTCACAATATTACAGGTACACAGGCATTTTATTAGATCAGTGATTCCCAACCGCGATCCTAAATTCCCCCTAACAGGCCAGGTTTTAAGGATTACCATGGGGAAAGGCAGACTGAATCCTGCAATCACTGAGCAGCAAATCATATCACCTGTGCTGTGCTTCAGAAATCTGCAAACCTGGCCTGTTAGGAGTACTTGAGGACCGCGGTTGAGAACCACTGTATTAGATGAAGACCACCCTAGGTTCGAGGCTTAATTTTCGTGGGATAATGGGGGGAACAGGACATGGGACCTCTCAGTTTTTTGAATGTCTGTGTTCCTGGACATAGTTGGATGGATCCGATACGTCATGTGGTATAATGCCAGAAATAGTACTTTTTAATTATTTCCATAAAATTTATATCATGCAAATCAATAGTAGGTGGGCATTAGAGTCCATAGCATGTTCCTTTCGGGATCGTGTTCTGTATGCATTCCAGGACCCCAGCCTGCCTCGCTTCCTCTCCGCCCTCAGGTGGGCATTAGAGTCCATAGCATGTTCCTTTCGGGATCGTGTTCTGTATGCATTCCAGGACCCCAGCCTGCCTCGTTTCCTCTCCGCCCTCAGGTGGGCATTAGAGTCCATAGCATGTTCCTTTCAGGATCGTGTTCTGTATGCATTCCAGGACCCGAGCCCGCCTCGTTTCCTCTCCGCCCTCAGGTGGGCATTAGAGTCCATAGCATGTTCCTTTCAGGATCGTGTTCTGTATGCATTCCAGGACCCGAGCCCACCTCGTCTCCTCTCCGCCCTCAGGTGGGAATTAGAGTCCATAGCATGTTCCTTTCAGGATCGTGTTCTGTATGCATTCCAGGACCCGAGCCCGCCTCGTTTCCTCTCCGCCCTCAGGTGGGCATTAGAGTCCATAGCATGTTCCTTTCAGGATCGGGTTCTGGATGCATTCCAGGACCCGAGCCCGCCTCGTTTCCTCTCCGCCCTCAGGTGGGCATTAGAGTCCATAGCATGTTCCTTTCAGGATCGGGTTCTGGATGCATTCCAGGACCCGAGCCCGCCTCGTCTCCTCTCCGCCCTCAGGTGGGAATTAGAGTCCATAGCATGTTCCTTTCAGGATCGTGTTCTGTATGCATTCCAGGACCCGAGCCCGCCTCGTTTCCTCTCCGCCCTCAGGTGGGCATTAGAGTCCATAGCATGTTCCTTTCAGGATCGTGTTCTGTATGCATTCCAGGACCCGAGCCCACCTCGTCTCCTCTCCGCCCTCAGGTGGGCATTAGAGTCCATAGCATGTTCCTTTCAGGATCGGGTTCTGTATGCATTCCAGGACCCGAGCCCGCCTCGTCTCCTCTCCGCCCTCAGGTGGGCATTAGAGTCCATAGCATGTTCCTTTCAGGATCGGTTCTGGATGCATTCCAGGACCCGAGCCCGCCTCGTCTTCCTCTCCGCCCTCAGGTGGGCATTAGAGTCCATAGCATGTTCCTTTCAGGATCGTGTTCTGTATGCATTCCAGGACCCGAGCCCGCCTCGTTTCCTCTCCACCCTCAGGTGGGCATTGAGTCCATAGCATGTTCCTTTCAGGATCGGTTCTGGATGCATTCCAGGACCCGAGCCCGCCTCGTCTCCTCTCCGCCCTCAGGTGGGCATTAGAGTCTATAGCATGTTCCTTTCAGGATCGTGTTCTGTATGCATTCCAGGACCCGAGCCCGCCTCGTTTCCTCTCCACCCTCAGGTGGGCATTTGAGTCCATAGCATGTTCCTTTCAAGATCGTGTTCTGTATGCATTCCAGGACCCGAGCCCGCCTCGTTTCCTCTCCACCCTCAGGTGGGCATTAGAGTCCATAGCATGTTCCTTTCAGGATCGGGTTCTGGATGCATTCCAGGACCCGAGCCCGCCTCGTCTCCTCTCCGCCCTCAGGTGGGCATTTGAGTCCATAGCATGTTCCTTTCAAGATCGTGTTCTGTATGCATTCCAGGACCCGAGCCCGCCTCGTTTCCTCTCCACCCTCAGGTGGGCATTAGAGTCCATAGCATGTTCCTTTCAGGATCGGGTTCTGGATGCATTCCAGGACCCGAGCCCGCCTCGTCTCCTCTCCACCCTCATGTGCAGTTTGCGTTCCGGGACCTTCTGATTTACAAACTGAGCACTGCCTAAGGCTGGTGTCACATGAGCGCACTTGACAGCAGAAGGAACGTCGGTGAGAGTGACTGTTCCTTCCACTCTGATGTTTTCAGGATTTTTTTGGCAAAATTTTTAATTAATTTTTTTTTTTTTTAACATGACGTTTTGTTTTATTCTGAAACCGACCTTTTTATTGTTATTCATAGGACTTTATGTATTATTTACAGGCATTTTCATGCACTCTTTTTTTTTTTTTTTTTTTTTTAAAACGTGTTTTAAAAGTTGTGTTGGTTTTATTTTTCTCTAACCGTGTTCGGCGGCTTGTTGGCTTTTTATGGCAGCTGGACGGCGGTCTGTTAGGCGGGTCGTCAGCCTTTTCGAGTCGATTCGGCGGTCTGTTCAGTGGATCGTCTGATGCATTCGGCAGTGTTTCGGTGTTTTTTTGATTTGTTCGGCAGTTTTGCAGCAGTGTTTCGGATGTGTTCAACGAGCCAATTCACTGCAATTCGGGGACCCTGCGGTGAATGTTGAAGTGCGTTGAATGAGAGAGTACCGAAATGTCGGTGACATTCCGGTGTTATCTGAATAAAGCTTTTTGTAGTGAAGAGGTTAACTGCCAGTCTCAATATGGCTATCACGGCCTGTCCCACTTGGGATTACAAAGGTGTCTTGACGAGGAACGTTCCATTGTACATGGGTGGTAGAGTGACAACATACAGACTGTCTTCTACTGGGCGTCTTACAGAAACCAGTTGAAATGTCGGAGCCCATAGAGCCGTAAACATACCTTTCCTCCCATGCTAAACAGCCACGTACCCGTCTCCAGAAAGCCTTAGACGTTGGATCGTAGAGGGAAAAAGAACCCAACATATCCCAAAATTAGCGAGCAGGCTTTTCTTAATTAATAAGCATTCTCGGAGAAATGAAATTACAATGTGTAATCGCGTCTCAGTGAACGGAACGCGAGCTCCGCGCATTTGTATGATATCAGCAAAGTGAAATAATTTCTTAATAGCAAAACATCAAGCGTGGATTTGAATGGTAGGGGCCGAATAATAGAACATAAGCTGTAGCGTGATTGTGTGGAAATAACATGTTTTGCTGTAATAATTCTCTAAACAGCATGAAAACAGTCATTCGCCGGATTCTATTCTCTATCCAGCGCTTGATAGCTCTGAGGAAAACACATAATTCATCTAGAGGAGAAGCCGGGTCATTTTATAGCTTTTTTTCCCCGATAATTCTAGCCTTTTCTTTCTTGGTAGCAGTTGTCTCTGCCGCGTAAAAATGTGCATTGAATTCTTTGCAGGATCGCTTAAACCGTCAAAAGATTACAGCGAGGGGCAGGTGGCATTTTCTCTGTAATGAATTCATGTTTTTGGGCGTCTTTTTCAATGTATCGTTGTGGAATATTTCAGGAGATGCCTCTTTGTTATTGATGTCTATGTGAGAAAAATACTGATATTTACCGGCAGCAATCCCGGCAATTCCAATTAATCTATTTCAATATCTAAGTCATGCAGGGTTATTCAAAGAGATCCGAATGGCTGCCGAAAGGGAACCGAACGCTGAAAATCAACATTCAGTTACCTTTCTTGGCTATTCGGCTATTCAGAGAGCAGGCAATTCGCCAAATCCTGGCGAATTGCCTGAACATACGGTGCCTGTTCGGTGCCTGTTCGAGGACAGTGAATCCCCATAGAGAAGTAATGCTTCAGCTATTCAGAGAACAAAAGCCAGCAGTGAAAAGTTGCCGAAATGCACTGCCATTCAGTGGCTTCATGCGGCAGATTTATTCAGGCGAATCCCATAGGCTTCAATGTTAAAAATATTCCCGTTTTAATCCAATATCTAATAAACCGTTCATTACAATATTCTGCAGTAAAAAGTCTCTTTATTTATAGATTTTTTTAGGATATTTTAAGCATTTTACGGGATTTTTTTTAAAAAAAAATCCAATTTTTTTTATTTTTATTTATTTTTTTATCTTTACTTATTTTTTCTGTAACAGCCCTTTTTATTATCATTCCCTGGATCATATGCAAAGTTCAGACATTTTCGCTCAGTAGTTTCTTTGCAAACAGCGTTTCACTTTTCAAACATTCAAGCTAACTGTTTTTCTAATTTATTCACTGCATTCGTCTGCGGTGTCGACTTTTTACGGCAGCTGCTCTGCGTGTGACCGGCTCCTGCTCGGGTTTTTCTGGCATTTTCGGCAGGTTAATCCAGATGTTTTTGCGGATTTCAGTGTGCGTTCACCCTCGTTTTGCGGTGAGTTTTCGGCGGGTTTGCGGTGACTTTTCCCTGCATTTCAGCGGCCCGGTGGTGCTTGCTGAATACACCGCAGGGTCGCCGAAATGGGATTGCCGAATCGAACTGAGTTGAAGAGAACGAAAGTCACCGAACGTGCGTTAGCTTTTCGATTCTCTTTGAATAACCCTGATGGTTGGAAACACAATTCCCTTTAAATAATTCACCCAGAAATTCTGAGCAATCCTGACTATGAAAGGATAGACAGATAGGCAGATCGATAGAATGACAGAATAAGGACAGACAAATAAGTCTTGCCTGGAACAAATTAGGGATGTGCGTTTCGGAAATTTCGGAATTTTCACGAAATTTCCCGATTCGTGTTTTCGGATGCGGCCGAATTTCCGAAAATTTTTAGATCCGAAAATGTCAGATCCGAAATGTTTTCCGAGCCGAAACGAAATATTTTCGGATTTTTCGAATGGACTTGAAATGTGTCAAACGAGGAGAACAGACGTTCCAAAAAAACGAAAATTTTCCGAAAAACGAAAATTTTCCGAAAAACGAAAATTTTCTGAAAAACGAAAATCTTCTGAAAAACGAAAATCTTCCGAAAAAACGAAAAGCCGATACAAAAACCGAGCAAAGTGACACAAAAAATACGAAAAATGGTCGATATTCCGAAAAATGTACAATTCCGAAAAACGAAAATTTCCTAAATCACGAAAAGTCGATACAAAAACCGAGCAGTGACACGAAAATACGAAAAATGGTCGATATTCCGAAAAAAAATGTACCCGAAAAACGAGCCGAACCGAATCGAATCGAAACCGAAATCGGTCGAAACGAGCCGAATCGAAAAGTTTAAAAATCCGAAAAATCGAACCGAAAAAAAAATCGGTGCACAAGCCTAGAACAAATAAGGGGAAACTATCAGGGTTATTCAGGGTTATTTCGGTGATCTCCCGTTCCCCGCACTTTGGCTAGTCTGATTCGTTGACCCTGCGTTGAATTCAGCATTCGCCGCAAGGTCACCAAAGTGCAGCAGCGAACAAGCAGCCGAACGCATCCGGAAAACCGCCAAATCGATTGGAAAAAATGCCAAAAACCCATTGAATCGATCCAAAAGAAATCAGAAAAAATACTGAATCCTTCTGAAAGACTGCTGAAAAACCACTGAAATGATCTGAAAAAAATGACGACAACCGCCGAATGCATCCGACAAGCCACTGCAAAACCATCGAATCAATCTGAAAAGAGCCGACGTTGCCGAACAGAGAGCCGACCAGCCGCTGGAAGAGGACGATGTACGGGTAGGTAGAAAAGAAAAAAAACTTCAACTTTAAAATGCCTGGAGATAATATATAACGTCCTATGAAAAATAATAAAAAGGTCTGTTACAGAAAAAGAAAAAAAAAATCCTAAAAACATTCATGAATAAAGAGACTTTTTCTGCAAGTGAAAAGAATAAATGGTTGAATACATATTTAATAAAAAGGGGGGATTTATTTACATTGAAACCTATGGGATAAACCTTTAAACCTGTCGAACACTGAACTTCAGGGCATTTCACTGACATTTCTCTGCTGTTCGGTGTTCTCTGAATAGATAAACCATTGATTCTCTATGGGGATTTCACTGCCTCCAGAGATCACCATATTTCACTGGCAATTCGCCGGTATTTGGTGAACTGTTAGCTTTCTGAATGGCCGAATTGTCCCGAAATTGCACTGTATGGGGAAATTCACTGTTCGGTGCAGTTTTGGGCCAATTCGGCTCTCTCTGAATAACCCTGAGACAAATGCACCTTGCATTAATATAGCTAGATAGACCTGTATAGACAGACAGACAGACAGACTATATAGATAGAAAGACTTATGAATAAAGATATGTCTGGGTGGATGGACGGACGGGCAGAGGGATGAACTGCTAGATAATAATACTTAGAAATATAGATATGTCAAGGTACATGGACAGATAGATTGATCGAATAGATAGACAGACTCACAGACTATGTATAGATACGTAGCTAGATGGATAGACAGATATATTATAAATCTTTACTTGGATAGATATACGCAGACAGACTCACAGACTGTGTACAGATAGAGCTAGAAAGAGAGATAGACAGACAACATACTATGGCTACATAGATTTATAGGGATGGAGAGATCAAAAGATAGATACATAGACAGACTATGGCTAGATAGATATAGAGATATGGTTAGATAGATCAATAGATATGCATATAGATAGAGCAATACAGACAGATAGAGGCAGATTGTTAGAAAATCTGCTTTGGATAGACAGAGATAGATCTATAGATAGATAGATAGATAAATATGGATATAAAATGATAGACTTGCAGATGATGTATAGATACAGTAGATGGATAGATGGGACAGATATATTATAAATATATGGATAGATGGGTGATAAACAGATATCCAGATAGGCGGACAGCCTATGGATAGACCGACGTACAGACTGTAGATAGATATATAGACAGAGATAGATAGATGATAGATAGACAGAAAGACAGACTAACAGAATAAGGGGAGACAGATTGATAGACAGACAAATAAGCATTTCATGGGTAAAGGTAGATAGATATCTAAATCAATAGGTAGATATGGATAGATATAGATAGATCACCAGATAGATATGGATAGATATAGATAGATCACCAGATAGATATGGATAGATATAGATATGGGTAGATAAACAGATGGATATTGATAGATCGACAGATATATATGGGTAGATATAGATAGATCACCAGATAGATATGGATAGATATAGATAGATCCCCAGATAGATATGGATAGATATAGATAGATCACCAGATAGATATGGATAGATATAGATATGGGTAGATAAACAGATGGATAGATATTGATAGATCAACAGATATATATGGATAGATATAGATAGATCACCAGATAGATATGGATAGATATAGATAGATCACCAGATAGATATGGATAAATATAGATAGATATGGATAAATATAGATAGATCACCAGATAGATATGGATAGATATAGATAGGTCACCAGATTGTGACGTCCTGCGCCCCCTCTGGCAGAAGTGGGAGTTGCCAGTCATGTTTTTGGACATTCTAGCACATCTGGCGCCCCCTCTGGCTTCTATGGACATTGCATTTAGTTCTGGACATTTGGTTCACATCCAAGCCTGGACCTTACCTGGACTTTAATTGTTCTCATTTGGTCATGTGCTATATAAGCAGGCATCGCCCTAAGAAGGGCGCTGCCTCATTCTGATGTTTCAGTCTGCTTTGTTCCAAGCCTTGATCTCCTTGATCCTTATTCACTTACCTTGCAGTTCTGGTAGGGATCTTTTGCTCAGGTTCTCCTGTATGTGTTCTAGTTACCCTTTATTACTTTACTTTCAGGTTTTGGGTTTACTCCTCCGTCAGTTCTGTATTTACATTTGTTTATAGTCTCCCAGGTCCTTGGTTATTCATACTGTTTTGTTCATATGGTTCATGTTTGGTATTTATGTTTGCATTTCATGTTTCTTCTCTAGGTTTAAACAGGTTTATGTTTTAACTCATGTTACTCTAGTGTTTAGTTCTCTTATGTCTTTCTGCCTATAGTTTCCCAGGTCCTTGGTTGTTCAACTGTTTGTTTATCTATTGTATATTTAGTTCAGGTCTATGGTTTAATTCTAGTGCTCAGGTCTTTTGTTTCATTGTGGTGTTCTGGTTCCTTGCTGTATATAGTACTGTTGTGAATAAATCCCTTGTTTTGTTTATACATCCATGGGTTATGTCTGTTAACTGCTCAAGTAGCTCACACCCCTTCTGTGCGATGTCAGGTCAGCGCCCACCGTCACACAGATAGATATGGATAAATATAGATAGATCACCAGATAGATATGGATAGATATAGATAGATCACCAGATAGATATGGATAGATATAGATAGATCACCAGATAGATATATATAGATCACCAGATAGATATAGATAGATCACCAGATATATATAGATAGGTCACCAGATATATATAGATAGGTCACCAGATATATATAGATAGGTCACCAGATATATATAGATAGGTCACCAGATAGATATGGATAGATCACCAGATAGATATAGATAGATCACCAGATAGATATGGATAAATATAGATAGATCACCAGATAGATATGGATAGATCACCAGATAGATATAGATAGATCACCAGATAGATATGGATAGATATAGATAGATCACCAGATAGATATGGATAAATATAGATAGGTCACCAGATAGATATAGATAGGTCACCAGATAGATATAGATAGATCACCAGATAGATATGGATAGATATAGATAGATCACCAGATAGATATGGATAAATATAGATAGGTCACCAGATAGATATAGATAGGTCACCAGATAGATATAGATAGGTCACCAGATAGATATAGATAGGTCACCAGATAGATATGGATAGATCACCATATAGATATGGATAGATCACCAGATAGATATGGATAAATATAGATAGATCACCAGATATATATAGATAGGTCACCAGATAGATATAGATAGATCACCAGATAGATATGGATAAATATAGATAGATCACCAGATAGATATAGATAGATCACCAGATAGATATGGATAAATATAGATAGATCACCAGATAGATATAGATAGATCACCAGATAGATATAGATAGATCACCAGATAGATATGGATATATATAGATAGATCACCAGATAGATATGGATAGATATAGATATGGGTAGATAAACAGATGGATAGATATTGATAGATCAACAGATAGATATGGATAGATCAATAGATAGATAGTCCTCAGACTTTTAGATCTCACTATAATAATAGCCAATATGTACAAGAAAGCAAATATCAATCAACATAAAGGGGAATGAAATATCTATCAAAAGTTAAAAAGGGGAAGGACGATTAAAGAAAATAATAAAAGTGAGCAAAAAGCCTATAGCTTCTTTGAGTTGTGAGAGAGTAAATTAGGGGAAATCAGAGTTATTGATATGAGAAGATTCTTTTATCGGCTTTTTACATAAATATCACAAAGGACAAAGAAACGTTAAAGATAAGCATTAAACATAAAGGAAGAAGTAGCTTAAATAGAAATATAAAGGCAAGTGTATCAAAGGGAGTCGCATAAGTTTCTTCGTTAAGAAAGCTGAATAGAAAAGAGATCATGCAGTGAGGGAGGTGTTTATAGAGCAAATCTATAAAAATTAAGCGATAAGTGCTTTTTAAAGACAGTAATGAATGTTCCAATGATGGGGAAAAAAGTTAATTAAATGGCGTATGGTTGACACGGTAAATCGAATGAGGGAGGGAGGAAATAAGGCGATGGGTTATGATTTGATGCAACATATGGCGTTGGTTTGTTGTCTCTATGCAGACATAAGGAGAGTTGCCATTTTGAGTCATCGCAGCAAAAATACGATTGACTAGTATCGCTAAACTTTCTTATAGTTCAGAAAAATCCGACATCATTAGTCACGAGCTCTAAGCATTTTAAATCTGCTAAGGAATGGTGTTATGATATGTTTGCAGAGGTATCCGTTCGGAGATATATTTCATGCACAATAATTGTTGAAGGCTTCACACATGTCATTTCCAAACGTTTGTATAAACTGATACTTAAAAATAAACGCGCAATCCAAAAGCCCATATATTACATTTAATGTAAATCCATTGGCCCCTGTTCCAGCCAGGTTCCCTGTTACTCGCTTTATAATAAGCGAGCTGCAGTGGTAGGGGCTCATCTCGTAACACAAGGGAGCCGTAAATGGATACTAGTGGTGGCACAGCATGCAGCCAATGGTATACTCTCCTGGAATACATAGGATTTCAAGGGTTCAAGTGTGAGAATTGTGTGTACAATAAATTGTTGGATGACACCCGGGCAGTGAAAGGACACTGGAGAACTATTTATTCTTTGTGTCCTTCAGTTTAGAGAGAGGGTAGGCAGCAATAGCACAAAACAAACATAGTATGTCCTTGGTCCTTAAGGGGAATTTTCCCCCAGGACGTACTTTGTACATCAGTTGTCCTTATGGGGTTAATAGAGATCTCTTAAGTGACTTTAGACTGGGGGAAGATTTGATGGCATCTGGGAGGTTATTCCATAATTGTGGTGCTCTGTAGGAAAATGAGGATCGAGCCACTTTCTTTTTGTATTGTGGTATTGCAAGTAAGGTGCAGGTCCTGGATCGGAGGTTATAGGATGAGGGAACTGCTGGAGGAAGCAGTCTATTCAGGTAGGGTGGTAGCTTCCCAGAAAATCTCTTAAACACCAGGCTGGAAAGGTGAAGGGTGCGTCTAGATTCCAGCGACGGCCAGTTTAGCTCTTTTAACATGTCACAATGGTGGGTCATGTAGTTACATTGTAGCACAAAGCACAATTTAATGTAGGAGGTGAAAGAAGAGCTCTTCACCCAACATTAGGGTGTGCCTGGGCACACCCTGCACACCATATGCACATGCCTATGCTAGACATACTGGGTTATTCAGAGAGAGGTGAATCTCAGGAGAATGATTGGAGAAGTGAAAATTCTAGGTCAAAATATCAAAATTCTCACAGTTATCTCACTTTCCAAAATCGACTATTTGGTCTAGATTGTTCATTCACCTGTCGATTCTCCAGGTTTTCACCTCTCTCTGAATAACCCTGATATAGATAGATGCATTCTCAGTACACCACATGTATCTCTGCAGCATATTATCCAGTGAACAGTTTATAGTAGTAAAGGTGGTGAAGTCATCTGAAAAATATCAAATACCCGCGTAATTGAACCTCCTTATCTACAAATAATGTGTTTATGAAGATGCTGCGCTATAAGTCATTTGTCTGGCATTGTGCGCCATGCAAACAATAACAAGCCATGCTAGGAATTCGCTTTCTGTGCCTCCATCCGATATTTATTATTTACATTTAGCTTTCACTGTTAGCTTGACTTATTTAACGCTGCATATTTAACATTACAAGGCACGAGTCATTTTATTGATAGATTATTCCTGATGCTAAGCCGGGGATAAATAGGGATAAATGCCGGATAATTCAAACAGCTGTCTCTAAAGTAATTAAATGTGATGTAATTATTTTCTGTACTTTTCAAATAAACTGTCTCATGAAACACATTTTATTAGACTAATTGTACTAATTAGAGTATTTTTTAACTTCAATAGCACTGGCACAGTTGGGAGAAGAAGGGATGAAAAGTAGATATTCATTCTTCATACATTCACTGTCATTAAGTGACAGTGGATGAAATGCAGAAATGTAATTACTCCCAGTAGGGTTTGTTGTTTACGCGCAGAGAAACATTGAAGAACATCACTGATACATGAAATATATGGACAGAGACACCAAGTGAAAACCTATGCTGTACTTTACATGGCATCCAATGCTAGAATTTAATGAGCGGTGCACTCCAAGAAGTAGGAAGAGAGAGGACATATTCGGAGGAGATTGTGTTGTGAGACGACCGTGTCTTAGAAACCCTCAAGAAACATCATGAATCGCAAGACCAATGGTCTATTCATGATCCAAAAGGTGTTTATTGACGTTTTGTTTTTCCTTCCCACATCATTTTAAAGGGACCATGTGAGACCTGAGCTGGCCCCACAGTAGAGCAGGCCACTAGTGCCATTGCTCATCCTCAGGCCCTCACAAACCCCCTTTTTTCTCACTTTAAAGGGACAGTACCACTTACATAAGCTGTAACTAGATTACTTGTGCATTTCAAACAAATCCACCTTATAAAACACCTTATAAAGCACTTTATAAAACACATGCTGCTGCTTTTTTTCTTTGTTTAAAGTAATTGCATACTAAAAGGAAAAATAAATGTAGTTTTTTTTACCTCCTGTTTCCATTTTGTGGATATTTCCCATGATGCAACGTTTAGCAAAATCGGTGTAAACATTTTACTTTGTGACTGTGCTTTATCCCGTACAGTATTTAACAGTTCATGAAGTGGAGGAGGGAATGTTTAGATAAGGCTGCAGGAGTCTATTGTTTTCCGGGCTACATGAGATAAGAGCTGGCAGCTGAATGAGATTTCACAGGAAGCTTAAAAGGCTTCTATGGTGATGTCCTTTGAATACATCCCACACAATACAATTATTTTAGTCAGTGATCGACACATAGACTCCACTCTATTCTGAACCCTTGTTTTTGGTTCCAAATACTTTGTTTATGAGAAGCTTTCTATGACGTTAGAGAGACGCCTTCAAATGCGAGACCAAAGGTTTAGACCTGATCTCAAAGTGTCATTATGCTCAGTTAATTCACTCCGCTACTATGTATAGTTTCATTTTTTTATGTGTATTTCACACAAAAAGTGAAAAAGAATTATATAGACTGGTGTATTTTTTTTCATATATACTGTATATATATATATGTCATATAATTAAGTTTATTATTGCTGCAGACATTTACACATCCCAGCAATTCAGAGAACTGCTTTACGGAGCTCATGTGCTACATTCCCCATATGCAGCAAGGAACTCTGGGTAAGATATGCAAATGAAGTCTGCAATTTCCTGCTGTTTTGCATCTGTTTTAACACAGAAACCTCCTTGCCAGTTCCGTGCCATATTAGATGGCATTTTTTAGGAAAGGTCAGGTTATGCAACGAGTCACAGCCACTAATGGACAGCTGTTTCTGGCTTATTATACCCTCATCAGCAGGAGATAGGCTGTGACTCGTTGCTATTTGTTGCTTAACCCGTAGGTCAAATCAAATATATAGAATCCCTAGCGCAACTTAACAAGTGATAGTATTACCCACCCACTTATAGATATAAAAATTCTTAAAATATATAGAGATAGTCTATATATTAAGATATAGTTCAATATTTTCAGCTGGACCAATTAAGATTTTTTGTCCTACACTTGCTGTTGCTTGAATTGTAGAGCGATTAGAAAAACTGTTCGTACATACTCATTGTTACAGTATTTATAATAGTTACATAATTATATAGTAACCCTCTACGTATCCCTGTGGCTGCTGTTGATCCAAATGAAGGCCAAAGAACCCTCTGAATGCCAAAGAGGGAACCCTTTCTTGAATCCATCATGGTAATCAGATTTCTCTCTGTATCAACAAGCAATGCAATATAATTTTAATTTGTATATCCATTTATATCATATAGCAGGAAAGCATCCAGACCTTTTTTTTATAGGTTTTCCCTGGGCAGGTATTAATAGGTTTATTAATTATTGATTAGTTATAATGTTATGAATAAAGATAATATAGAGATCAGCAGAGCAGCATGAAAACGTATACTCAATTTCATGGGAAAAAGAACACGGCATATATAGAATGAAGCCCGCACACAAAGAAAACAAACAATAATAGACATCTGAGGGTATAAGTGCATCTTTTTGATGACTTCATACTTGGTATGTGCATAAAGTATGATATTAAGCAATAAGTGATGCCCATTGTCTGAGAATTCTCTCCAATATACAAGGAGCTGGAACTAAAAATATACATGCAGTGGATTTTCAATGTGTGCACAGAGAGCCCTTTGCACAGGCTATTGAACTATTTTGAAAAGCTTCTATGTTTTTTTTTTCCCTTTCTTCAATGCAGGGATAACAGCACCTCAGTTGCTTGTAAACGCGTTTTGTGCCAAATAAGCCTTATTCTATGATAACTATTTCTTTTTTAGTATCTCCTACTATCCTGGAAAAGAACCATAAAATGGAACATCATATAAAGAGCAAGCCTAGCAAATGAATTCAGAAACCTTGAATTAATTCCGCAGGCGTTTATCAGAGCAAACTTTCCCAATATAATGATTTAGAAAAGAAAAAAAAAAAAAAAAAAGCAGTCTCTTGGCAGGTAGAAAGGAATTCATTTCAGTTCCAGCGTCTCGACAAATGCACGCTGCTTTGTATGTAAACGTATTATTTTTCGATTTGTTCCTGAATACATATATATATATATTTTTATTTTTTTCCTTCTTTTGCCTTCAGTATCACCTGTTATCATTACAAAGCATGGAAATTCAGGCAATAATATTGTTGTTGACAATAACTCTATGACTCCGTTGACCCTTTGTACGTCAGCCTGCGGAGCTCTATTGAAGATCCATGGTTCTACTTTTGTAACTGTCTCCAGTGTTAAGATTTTATTTTTAATCTATTTAACCCCTTCACTACCGATATCGAAGTATCTCGGGCTTCAAAGGCACCATCTGGTGCCCCGTTATCGAGATATCTCAATATGCTGATATGAAGCCCAAAAGCAAATGAAATTTGTTTGCTGCAAACTAATTTTGTTTGCTTTTGGGCTGCAGAAGGTGCCCCCAAAGTTTTGGCCCTAAGGGCATAATGCCCAAAGAGCTAAAACTGTAAAATCAGCTGCTCAAAGCTCTGAAATATCGGGCTTTCAGCAGCCGATGCAGGGAGAAATAGAAGAAAATAGACCAGCTGCTCAAACCTCTAACTCAATTTGGCAGTAGATGGCGCCATCTGCTGGCCAAAATTGGTTATTTACGTTAAGAAATACAATGGGTATAAGCTCAAATATTTCTTACTTTATAATTAATTAAAATTAATTTTACAATAAAACTCTGGTTTCAGACAATGTTTTTTTTTGGAAACTCACTTGGTAGAGAAGGGGTTAAGGGATACTTTTCTCATTTACAGTATCTCTACTGCAAAAATATCAGTAATTTCCCACGATGGCACCATTTAACCCCTGCAATGCGGTGGACGCACTCAGCGCGTCCACCCGCATTGCTACTTCGCTGCGGAGGACGCGCTGAGCGCGTCCTCCTTTGCAGCCGCGATCGGCGGTATTCCGGCCGATCGCGCGGCCCCCGGTGCGGGCTGACATCATCGATGTCAGCCCAGCCTCCGGGACCCCGGTGGGCACGATAGGCGTCATCGCGCATGCACGATGACGTCTATTTCAGGCACCCCCCCGCCATTGCAGGGAAGGTGCCTGAAGGGGAGGGGGGAGGTCCTTCGGACCTCTCCCCCTCCCCTTCCCCCGTGGGCCAGCGATTAAAGGCAGGCACTGCCTGGAAGGGCACAGCCTGCCCTTCCAAGCGGTGGCTGTCTTTAACCCCTAGGGGGCTGGATCACGATATGGCGCTAACATGCGCCGTAACGCGGTCCCCTCCCGGAGCTGGCCGACATCTTTGATGTCGGCCAAGCTTCCGGGATATCCCCCTAATGACTGGCATCATCGCGCAGAGCGCGATGGAACCAGTTTTGAAATTAACCCCTTGCTGCCACCTATAGTGGAGATAGGGGGTTCCAATGAACCCCCTATCTCCCGATCCGTGACAGCTAGGGGTTAATGTTTGCTACCATTGGAACGGCCAGAGCGTGGCCTTTCCAATGATACCAAACATGACCATGTAAAATGTAAAAAAAAAAAAAAAAAATGTTAAGAAGATGTTTTTTTTTTTTTTTTTTCCTTTTATTAGTGCAACAATATTGTTCCCATTTCAATTATAATGTGAACAATGATGCTTTCTATGGGGGCGTTTGCTAAAAAACACGTAATTTTCCCCAAAAAAAGTAACGATTCCTCATTTCTAATCTTTTTAACAGGCGCACCCCATAGAAAATATAACCGCAAACGCTCGCATGTTAAAATGTGAAAAAAAACACTTTACATATTGTAAATTATTGAAAATTCAAATTTTATTGCATTTTTTGTTATAATATACAGACATGACATAACATATACATATAATAATGACATATTATGAATCTGCACAGTCTGCCGGAAAGAACGATATATAATATGTCTGGGTCATATATTAAAATAAGGCTTAAAAACACGTTTTAGGCTGGGGTCAAACCAGCGCGCTTTTAACGTGCGTTCTGGCGCACATAATTACGGCCGCACTAGCAGCAGATGACGGGCAATGACGGCCAATATACGATGTACGGCCGCACAAAAGTCCGGCCGTGCAACGCAAGTGGAATTTGAACGCATTTTTTTGAGAACGCTGAACCGCTAGTACTGACGTACTGAGTGCGCAACTGCGGCATAGCGGCGTGTGTGCATGATTAGGAGATGTCAGACGCTGCTAATGTCCAGCCTACATAACGTCCAGACGCAAAAAGTGTTTTATTGACGATCCGTACAAAATCACGCCCGAAAATGCGCGTCGTCTGACCGTTTTTGCGCATTCCGTGAAAAAATACGTTGATGCGTTCGGACGCACTTTTTCACGTTCGCGGGGAAAAATGCTTTCGTCTGACCTTGGCCTATACATGATGAGCAAAATCGGTAAAAATGAGCTCAGCACAGAGGTGTGAAAAGGCTCAGCAGCGAAAGGGTTAAACTGTATTATTTAACCCATAATTTAAAAGTGAATTAAATCACAGCTTTTTTAAAGATACTAGACTCTATCTTCACAACAAGAGAAATATTTTTGTATGCGGTATGAATAAAATATTAATGTTATTTTAGGTTTTTTTAAATTACTGCCAGCATTAGTACCGGTTTGTCTCCTATTTCCTATTTTAGTTACGGTTTGATAAACTTCATATAAATAAGATATTCCACTGACGAAGTCATTAAGCCCAGCTGGCTCCTTTACACATAAAAAGCCTTCCTTTTGTGTACGAGCATCGTAGAGTAGTAGCTGGGTCAGTTATCGCGGTGAACTCCGAATTCTTTTTTTCGGTTTTCAGTCGGCATTTAATCCTCTATGTACACCTGTTCTTTTAATTTCTTCATCTGGAAGATCTTACATAAAATGTAAGAAGTTCTTTCCATTTGAGATGCACCAGAACAATACAAACCAACCAACCAACCAACCATCATACTACATGACTAATGGTACCCAGAAACAATTTTATGGTGGAAATTCCCTATCGTTATTTTACTCTGACAACCATGCAGCTATGTGTAATCATGTAAGATTCAATCTATTCTATATGTGGATACAAACTTACAAAAAAACTCCAAACACCCTCCCAAAAATGTTATTTCACCTCCGTAATGATTCTTTCGTCCGATTTCCAGTAACAAACGGGTGATGTGTTTCTTAAATGGCGACAAAGCGTTAGTTCTCAAATTGTGAGTAACATCACAGGATGTTCGCGAAGCTGCATCCGTCAATGGGTCAGGGATTGTCAGAGGAGCTGAATAAATATTGATCGAGAATCAATAGTGAGCTTGTCGGTTTGAAAAATGTTATTGAAAAAATGGTATAATCTGATTTGTGAGCTGTTTATGGTAAAATGCCTTGGTTTTATGAACAACTCATCTCTGCTGCTCCGATGTTCTTGTTGGGAAAGGGAGTAAAAACCAAGAAACACAGTGAAGTGTTTTACACCAAATGAGATGACAATTCAAAATGGCCGTTTTTTCATGCTTGTCTCCCTCCTACACTCTACATTGTTAGTCCATTTAGCATAGTGTGGTTTATTGAGTCTAAAAAGCTCTAATTTGGGGAAAATATCTAATCATTTTACATGAAAACTATTATTTATGTATATGTTACAACTTTTCAACACTAGTTATCAGCTGAAGATACTTTACCCCATAATTAGCTCAATCTCGGTATGATTAGTATTGCAGAGGTTATTATAGATCTTTTGTCAAAGCTGCTAATGTGAGTTTAGATCTGATTGAGTGGATAATTATTCCTCAAGACGACTGCCAACAACATTTCCGTTAATTCAGATGAGTTAGCATTCCGCACCAAGATAGAGCACTTCTTGTTTACAACAATGGAAGTATTTTGGGTCATTAGACAGCATCTCGTGAGCATGTAGCGATAGAAAAAATGGTTCGGATCTGAAGTGAATAACATTTTTCTCGGGACTAATCTGACAAAATGCTTTCTTTCTGTGTTGATTTATACGTATTATTCTGCTGAATGAAACATCGCGCCGCTCGTTCTCAATTCAAATTACATAATAAAGGCCTGGTATCTGCTAGAAAAACATATATTCTGTTACAGTGGTTCCAAAAATAACGCCAATTCCTGAACATAAGGAACATACCAAAACCAACTGATGTGATTAGATAGCTTACATTGTCAGAGGATACATCAGGAAAGTGTCCTAGAACAAGGGAACAAACCACAACCAGTCAACGTGAATAGCAAGCTTACATTGTCAGAGGATACATCAGGAAAGTGTCCTAGAACAAGGGAACAAACCACAACCAGTCAACGTGAATAGCAAGCTTACATTGTCAGAGGATACATCCGGAAAGTGTCCTAGAACAAGGGAACAAACCACAACCAGTCAACGTGAATAGCAAGCTTACATTGTCAGAGGATACATCCGGAAAGTGTCCTAGAACAAGGGAACAAACCACAACCAGTTAATGTGAATAGCAAGCTTACATTGTCAGAGGATACATCCGGAAAGTGTCCTAGAACAAGGGAACAAATCACAACCAGTCAACGTGAATAGCAAGCTTACATTGTCAGAGGATACATCCGGAAAGTGTCCTAGAACAAGGGAACAAACCACAACCAGTTAATGTGAATAGCAAGCTTACATTGTCAGAGGATACATCCGGAAAGTGTCCTAGAACAAGGGAACAAACCACAACCAGTCAACGTGAATAGCAAGCTTACATTGTCAGAGGATACATCCGGAAAGTGTCCTAGAACAAGGGAACAAACCACAACCAGTCAACGTGAATAGCAAGCTTACATTGTCAGTGGATGCATCCGGAAAGTGTCCTAGAATAAAAGAACATACCACAAGCCGTCAACGTGATTAGCTAGCTTACATAGTGAGAGGATACATCTGGAAGTTATGGTACAACAAAGGAACATACCACAAGCAATAAATGTGACTATATAGCTTTCATGGTCAGAAGATACAGAATGAACAAAGAAACATACCACACAACCAATCAACTTGCTTAGGTAGCATACCTGGTCAGAGAATGCAACTGGAAGGTGTCCTAGAACAAAGAAACATATCACAACCCGTCAGTGTGAGTAGGTAGCTTTCATGGTCAGATGATACATCCAGACGTTGGTTGTGGTATGTTCCTTTGCTGTAGGACAATCTACATGACTAGGTAGTTTTCAAGGACAAAGGATACATCCAGATGTCGTCCTACAACAATGAATTTACCATAATCGACTGGCGTGATTAGCTAGTTTACATGATCTGAGGGTAAATCCAGAAGGTATCCTAAACTAAGGAACATTGCGCAACCAATCAACTTGATTAGGTAGCTTTCCTGGTTAGCGAATACATCCAGAAGGTGTCCTATAACAAAGGAACATACCACAACCAATCAACGTGATTAGGTAGCTTTCATGGTCAGAAAATACATCCAGAAGTTGTTTTACAACAAAGAAACATACCACAACCAATAAACGTGATTAGGTAGGTTACATTCTCAGAGGATACATTCGGAACGTACCCTACAAAATTCGGAACTTTCTTATTCGTCTATCAGGTTTATAAACTTCTCATTAGGATTAATGGAAACCAGCATAAAATTCTTAAGGCAGTCAATAAACCGTCCAAACAAGTGACCTAATATACATAGACCTGATGAACTAGATTTTTAAAGAGTGATTGACAAGTTAGGAATTAGCTCCGTTCGCTCATTTGGGTGGCACACTAACTATAGGTAGTCACATAAATGTGTGCACTCAGTAAGTAGTCACTGTCATGTTGCTCATTCATTTGGCTTGTAACACTTGGAACTTACTGGGAGTCAAATCTCCGAATCATTTGTATTTATAATCTTAAATTCCATTCCCTTTATTCTTTGTATACAGTATATTTTTGGCCCTAGTCGTCTATCTTAATTTCATTTCATATCGAATTTGTGGCGTCCTGTTCACAAACACTCTTGCCTCCATTTCTTGTTTGCATGCGCACATAACTTGAATAAAAATGTGGCTAAATGCAACCTTTCTCCTTCACTGTTCTTGGCCTCGCCATAGTTTCAGATCTTCAGATAACTCAATTCAGGGTATTCCATTCACCTAGTTTCTTTTAGATATTCCATTCTGTTGTCCCTCATTATCCATAACTTCCTATTATTTTGACCTCAAGTTTGTCAGTTGTCCTGACTTTGTCAAGATTGTTAACATTGTTAACCCACTCAGATGGATTCCTTATTTTCATCTTGAAGATTTCATTAAACTCTGGTATTCTGAGGAATGAAACACACGCCAAGCTCTCTCTACCTTTTCAATCCCTACTGTCATGTGTTATGAATTTAAAAGTGTACAACATTCCATCTCTATGTGGAACATGTTTGTTTGTTTGACCCACCAGGTTGATGTACAAATATGCATACGATAGAGCGTTCCCTATTTCTGTTGTCTGTAGACCAAATCGCTCAAGTAATTCATTCTGTTTTTTTATACGCCATCGATGAAGCTTAATTAATACTCCTCTTAATGTTGGTGTTTCATTAATGGTTGATCAGAAATTATTTACAGTCTTGAAATGTATCTTGATTAGTGCCAGTGTTTGCTGACATTGCAAATGGCAGCGAAAATTGCCGATAAATTATGCCAATTCCCAAAAGAGAAGTCCAAATGGTCGCACAGCGAAGCTTCTCCTGCTGCTGTTTATTTTTTTTTGTAAAACGCCAGCATTTGTCGCCAGTGCAACATCGGCAAACACCAGCTCTTACTGTATAATCTCCTTACAGTGATATTCAACAAACCGGTACTTAATGTTGTGTGTCTGCTGTTCATGGAAATCTTTGCTACAAAAAAAAACAAGTACAGTTTCTAAAATCTAGAAGACTCAGAAAACCTGAATTTTTGGAGCTGTCTGGATTTTTATTCTTATTCTGGAATAGGGACGCTCTAGGCAGTCGCAGCAGATTTTACAATCGATTTGGTGATTTTGCGGCAGTTTTTCCGATCGATTCGGCGGTTTTTCTGATGCGTTTGGCGGCTTATTCCCTGCACTTCGGGGACCCTATGTTGAATGCTGAATTCACCTCAGGGTCAGCGAATTTGATTCCCCGAAGTTCGGGGAACGAATGAGCACCGAATTTCCACCGGAATTCCGGTGCTCTTTGAATAACCCTGTTAGTAAAGCATAAAAATGTATTGAACGCTTTAATTAACTCATCATTGGATTTGCGAAAAATGTACAGTAAGGTTGATTATGTTTATCAAGGACTGTACAGTACCTCATCACGAGTGAATCATAGAATACATTGAATTATTCAGCTTTGCGATACATTATCGACCTTCCGCATATTGATCTAATGAACAAGCAAAACACTCAACAGTATGTTTAATGTTCTATGGATTGATGTTGAGCTGGCATTTCTGATATACATAGTCATAAACCTTCAGGTTCACATGGTCATGGTCATCTCAGAATGCTTAAATATTTACAACTCCTAAGTGACTACGAAACAGATTAATTTAATTTTGACAGCATGAATAAATGAAACGTTTTCCATTACAAACTATAGTCATGACATGTTTTTGTACTCTGCTCTTGTAGCAAAACAGAATTAAAGTATTAATGGCACATCCTGTTTAATCTAATGGCTTTTAATTTTTAAAGCCGTAATTACGGTTACCGACGGAAATCCCCCCCGGACTTTTTGGCTGCTTACTAATACACCTTTGACTTTTTTGGAGTAGGGTTAGTGGTTTTGGCTCGCTTTTAATAATGGCTTCATATTTAATATTTTAAATACAGGGTTATTCAAAGAGATCCGAATTGCTGCCGAAAGTGAACTGAACGCTGAAATTCACCTTACCTTTCCTGGCCATTCGGCTATTCAGAGAGCAGACAGTTTGCCAAATGTTGGCGAATTGCCTGCACATACGGTGCCTGTTCGGTGCCTGTTCGAGGGCAGTGAAATCCCCATAGAGAAGCAATGCTTTGTCTATTCAGAGAACAAAAACCAGCAATGAAAAGTTGCCGAATTGCCCTGCAATTCGGTGGTTTCATTCGACAGGATTATTCAGGAGAATCCCATAGACTTCAAAATATCCTGTTTTAATTCAATATCTAATAAACCGTTCATTATAATATTCTGCAGTAAAGAGTCTCTTTATTTTTAGATTTTTTTAGGATCTTTTAGGCATTTTTCGGGATTTTTTTCCGTTTATTTTTTTAATTGTTTTTTCTCTTTTCTGTAACAGCCTTTTTATTATCATTCATTGGATCTTATATGTAAATGTCAGACATTTTCGTTCTGTAGTTTCTTTGCAAACAGCGTTTCACTTTTCAAACATTCAAGCGTACTGGGGGTTTTTTTTCACCTCATTCGTCTGCGGTGTCGGGTTTTTCCGGAGGCTGCTCTGCGCTGTGATCGGCTCCTGCTCGGCGTGTTCTGCGGGGTTAATCCAGATGTTTTTGCAGGTTTCGTTGTGCCTTCGCCGGGTTTTGCGGTGAGTTTTCGGCAGTTTTGCGACGACTTTTCCCTGCACTACGACAGTCCTGTGGTGCTTGCTGAATACACCGCAGGGTCGCCGAAATGGGATCGCCGAATTGAAGAGAACGAAAAGTCACCGAACGTGCGGTGACTTTTCAATTCTCTTTCAATAACCCTGATAGTCTATCCTGGAGGCATCAGGAGAAAATATGCCACACAAATGCATGTACGTAGGATGGATGATCGCTTTATTGCATATATCTTGCTAATATAAACGTGACCATGTTAGACTTTTAAGATGAAGCTGTCTGCTGTATTCATTGATAGGAAAAGTGAGTTGTATGGCATCTAGTGTTACCATAACATAATATTATATATATATATATATATATATATATAAACTGCTTTCACTACCATGGTTGAGTATCCTGAATGTTCAAAAGCTCCTGCAGGAGCCCAAGATCGAGTTAACTAGATCCAGTCATATTCTGCAGCAATGTACAGGTATTTCATTTAATTCACACATACTCTTTGAATCACCATATCATAAGATATATTCAGCATTAAACACACTCTATGGTTTGGATAATAATGTTGGTTTTATGATTGAGTATTAGTATTTGTCAGTTTTAGAGTGCAGCAGGGTAATTTTTTCATGTCTTGCACTTCATATGTGATCAGAAGCACTGGTCACTTTATATTATAGTCTATATTAATGCAGAATCTTTACCCGTCATCCCCATAAACTTGCCAGCAATTCTGGTTCAACCATATTTCTTGGTGTTGATCTACATTTTAGGTCTCAGTTTGGACCAACATAGTGAAGCAAATAAATCCACCAAACTTTTTTAATTACATGGACTCCTCAATATAGGGCTTTTTTTTTTAAATAAAGTAAGGTCATTCCATTATGGTCCATCATTACACATCAACTCATCCTTTAAGTAAAGCACGTATAGGAATACGAATTTGAACGTGTACGCATTTATAGACATTTCATTACATAATTTCACTGCATTTGATGGGATTCAGGACAGGACTCATGTTCAGCAGAAATCTTACTGTAATGGAATATTTTATTGTGAGGTCTTATGAGAGCATTCTTTTTTATTCCTAATACAATTTTATATTCCTTCTAAGAGCTATCAAATATTGCAATTGTGTACAGTTATTAACTTTTATATGTAACAGAAAATAATAGCTTTATAGTTATTATAAATAACCAGATTAATTTATTATAAATAATACATAAAATATAACCTATTATAAATAAATGACAGGTATGCTTATACTGCTTATAAAACTTAACCCCTTCACACTCAAATTGCGTTATCTTCATTTAGCATTTTAATGGATTGTAAAACACTCATTACCATAGCAAAAGACAATTTCCACAACTTTTTTAAAGCAGGATTTGTTTGTCCCCTGTATAAAAACAAAATCCTTTGTTTTATGGCTCTCCAAGCACCCTGGAGAGACATAAAACCATCTGCAAATAGAGCCCCAGTCCTCACTGTAAGAAAAAATTCAAATAGATTACTGCTGCATTAGAGCTGCCAGGGAGGGGGCAGAATACAGGGAGCGGACTAGGGTCACTCACTGCTGTACAGGGATAAGAATCAGGGGGTTATAATGAGTGAAAATCCGTGTACAATACAGATACAAGGTGTTACTGTAATATCCATACACAGGCATTATCTCACATACAGATATTGTTTTTATATTATATTGGTATTTTTTGGAAGCTGCATTGCTAATAATCTCATTATGATCGCTAAAAATCCCCATAAGCAGGAGATCTGACCATTTTTATTAGTTATCTTTATCACAGTTACTGTATCTAACACAAAGGTCTTTTCTGCCTGTATGATAATAATGCAGACTCCGTTTGAAATTGTGTAAGATAAGGGACACCATCTAGAGTTCAGAATCTTACATTTCAACAATATTTCTGTAAAGGATAAACGAATACATGAAAAATTAAAACTGCGCAAATTAACATTGTTTAAATTTTTTATGTTTCTTAAAATAACAATTTCTTTGCAAAACGTCTATTTCACCTTATATTTAATTGTAAACGTCACATCCCATGTTTCAAATAAAGGTTATAATGAAACAAATTCAGCAAAAATAGCTTGTAGTGAAGCGATTAATTATTTAAAACCAAATCTAGGAATACTTTTGAAAAAATGGATATACATGCAATGCATTCAGTTTTGTATATTTTATAATTCGACTTAAATATTTTTTCAAGTAAAACAAGCGAAAGTCGTCGCCACGCATATTATGCTGACATTAGCGTTGCATGGAAAGCGGCAGGAAAACTTGGCACATATTAAAACCATTTTCTTCAGCAATTACAGCTTTAATTTGTTTAGTTGACTGTTATATTTAATTATTACTTACAGTACTTAATACTTGAGCTTATGAGTTACTCATGGAAAAACACAGAGTCAGCTATTATTTCTTTGAAAGCAAACATGAGAGGAAAAGCATTAACGGAAAGTATAAAACACCCCATAAAGTGACTGCATCACAGATTTTACAGGATACAAACAAAATATTGTTTGGATTACATGTTTACAAATGGATACAAAGAAAAGATAAACAACGATATTGGATCTCAGTTCACAGATATGAGTTGCTTCATTGTAAAACAAAATTGACTTATTGAGAGAAACGCATAAAAAGTAGTTCAGAGTAAACTAAAAAACCTCTGTGTTTTTGTTTGATGTTTAGGATATGAAATCTGGAGTGCAGACGACGTTGCTTTGTTTTACTCCTTGCATGAGATGAGGCTGAATACGTACTTTTCATGTTACAGACCAAAGGGGTTATTCAGAGAGCACTGAAATGTCATTGAGAAGCCGACGAACGGGGCTAAACCCCCCCCCCACCCCAAAAAACGATAGAAACTTTAAAAATTTTAAACTCTGTTTGCATATAACTACTGGACGAAAATGTCTGGAATTAACATATAAGATCCAATGGATAATAATAAAATGGTCTGTTACAGAGAAAACCACTATTTAAAAAAATCAGAATTTGTATTTGCCGAAAAATTCACGAAAATGCCTAAAAAATCCTAATAAAATAAAAATAGAGAGACTTTTTGCTGCAAATAAAAAAAATAAACGATTTAATAGATATTGAATAAAAACAGTAATATTTTTAACATTGAAACCTATGGGATTCGCCTGATTAAACCTGCCGAATGAAACCACTGTAAATCAGGGCATTTCACTGACATTTCTCTGCTGGTCGGTGTCTCTGAATAGATTAACCATTGCCTCTCTATGGGGAGTTCACTGCCGTCGAACAGGCACTGTATTTTGCCTGCAATTCGCCAATATTTGCAGGGTTATTCAAAGAGATCCGAATTGCTGGCGAAAGGTAACCGAACAGTGAAATTCAGCGTACAGCTACATTTCTTGACCATTCGGCTAGTCAGAGAGCAGGCAGTTCGCCAAATGTTGGCGAATTGCCTGCACATACGGTGCCTGTTCATTGCCTGTTCGAGGGCAGTGAAATCCCCATAGAGAAGCAATGCTTCAGCTATTCAGAGAACACAAACCAGCAGTGAAAGGTTCCCCTAATGCCCTGCCATTCGGTGGTTTCATTCGACAGGTTTATTCAGGCAAATCCCATAGGCTTCGATGTTAAAAATATTCCCGTTTTAATTCAATATCTAATAAGCCGTTCATTATAAAATTCTGCAGTAAAGAGTCTCTTTATTTATAGATTTTTTAGGATCTTTTATGCATTATTTGGAATTTTTTTGCCAACATTTTTGTTCCATTTTTTTTTTAAAATCGTTTTTTCTTTTTTCTGTAACAGCCCTTTTTATTATCATTCATTGGATCTTATATGTAAATTTCAGACATTTTCGTTCTGTAGTTTCTTTGCAAACAGCGTTTCACTTTTCAAACATTCAAGCAAACAGTTTCTTTATTTTTTTCACTCCATTCGTCTGCGGTGTCGGGTTTTTTCTGCGCTCTCATCGGCTCCTGCTCGGGTTTCTCCGGCGTGTTCGGCAGGGTTAATCCAGATGTTTTTGCGGGTTTCGGCGTGCGTTCGCCAGGTTTTGCGGCGAGTATTTGTCGGGTTTGGGGCAGCTTTTCACTGCAGTATGACGGCTCTGTGGTGCTTGCTGAATACACCGCAGGGTCGCCGAAATGGGATCGCCGAATCGCACCGAACTGAAGAGAACGAAAAGTCACCGAACGCGCGGTGACTTTTCGATTCTCTTTGAATAACCCTGTTGGTGAATTGGCAGGTTTTGAATAGCCGAATGGCATCAAAATTGGAAAGTACAGGGAAATTCACCATTCGGTGCAATTTCGGGGCCAGTTCAGCTCTCTCTGAATAACCCTGCAAGAGTAGGGCGAGCAGAGCGCAGAACGTGTCCTATGCGTTTCTATTAACTTATTTTTAACCGTCCACACTTGGAGGACACGGCTGACGACACCAGCAAAACATACCGACCTATATTATAATATTAAATTGCAAATAAGACATTTAATGAGAAAACAAAGAAACTAATACAGGCAGTAAAGGAAACTGTCTGTGTATATTGCTCCGATATTCAATACGCAGTGATAGTTCCGTCTATGAACTGCTTGTAATTTCTCAGGAATGAATCTTCTGATTGCATATTTTTGCTGCATGAATAGTTAGGACCCAAGGCTTCAGCTCCTCTAGCATATAGTTATTGAAATTCTGGTTGTGTCCATCACGTGCTAATGTCTTTGTCGAATACAATACAAAAAAAAAAAGGAAAAGAACCAAATATAGTCATGGTAATGGACACCTGCTGTCATCGTTAAAGTAGTTCTGAAGATTAATGTATGCGAAAAGTTCTCGTACGATAATATATTTTTGAAAACTGCGCTTCATTGACATTGAGAATGCATATAGGTTCGAAATAAATTAAAATGTGTGGAGTTAACACAAGAATTCGAATTAAAGAGACTGAATGCGTAAACAGAGGACCCTGTGATCGATGATTACCAAGAAGAGTAACCTTGATCAACCCGAGGTGACATCATCATTGCCATCTTCTGAATCAGGGAATGGGTTTACGGAATGCTGGCGTTTCCGAAAAGAGACACGGTTTGACAGCATGAAACAGATATCGAACATCCAGCTAAAGAAATGCATCGAAATATTTATTTACACAAATGAGGATTATTATTATTTATTATTAATCTTTATTTATAAAGCGCCAGCATATTCCACAGCGCTGTACAATAGGCACAATATAGACAGGGTTACAATACATTGTACAGCACTTTGACAAACCAGTACAGGAGGAAACGAGGGCCCTATTCCCATGGGAACTCACAACCTAGAAATGAAATGAGTCTTAATTAATTGCTATTGTTTTATTGTTATTTTATAATTATACTTTATTTATTTTTTATTTATTATTTATTTATCCCACATATTCTGCAGCGTTAAGCAATCAGCAAAATATAGACAGTGATACAATACATTGAGACGAGATTGAAATTGACAGATATGAGAGGAATTGAAGGCCCTTTTCCCACAATCTAGATGAGTGGTTCCCAGATCCTCGGGACCCAATAACAGGCCAGGTTTTGAGGATTATCTTGGGGAAATGCAGACTTAGGCCGGGTGCAAATGGGACGTTTTTTTGCGTGCTGTGACACGAGTTAAAAATGACGCACACGTGCGTTAAAAATGACGGAAGACATCAGTAGAGGCCAGACGATGCGTTATTTTTGACGCGCGTCGTATAAACGGACTTTTGAGTAGGGAAGAAAAAAGCTGGTCTAGAAGAGTCGAATAATAATTTCAATAAAGTTGAAACAAAAATCGAAAAAAAATAAAAAACGTGGGTGACCTATATTCCATACCAACCTAGTGTACGGACGACAACAAATTAGGTACCGAACTTGACACACACGATGCCGGGTGCACACGGGGCGGTGCCTGACACTTGCCACACACACCAAGGCTCACAGAGCCCCGGCGTCAGCTCCCTCACCGGACTCTACCAAAACGCAGCCAGAGGGGAGGCAATATTACTAATACCCTCCTACTGCAAAATGAAAGGGCGCAGAGCGGCTTATACACAGAGAAAACGAGCAAATGTCCTATTCATATTCAGTACGAGCATCAAACGCTTTCACGTTCACTACATTTCTTGTGGTAATTATACAGACACCCCGTTTCCCTGTATGGTCTCTCCCGGCCTTTGACACGTCCCGCCTCCCGGAATAGAAACACACAGGCCGTTCAAGTACGCATGCGCGACGCCAGACGTCGCGTCAAACCTAGCGCAACAGGCGTTATGTTTTGAGGACGGCAGTCTGTAGTGCGCGTTATGAGTAGCGCGCGTTTTTCTTGTGGTTATGTGCACCCGGCCTAATTATACACAGTAACGCGCGTTAGTAACACACGTTACGGCGTGCAAAAAAAACGTCCCATGTGCCCCCGGCCTAAATCTTGCAATCACTGAGCAGCAAATCAGATCACCTGTGCTTCAGATACCTGGCAAAACTGGCCTGTTGGGGGCAGAAGCACTACTGGGGGTATCAGGGAGATTAGCACCGCATTCCGGGGTGAGGTGCTGAGATAGTAGCTTCCCCGGAATAGGATGTTTACATGGAGATGGTAAGGGAAGATCTGCAAGCGCACATTATCCTGCTTACAGACTCCATTTTAGCGTCAACTGTAATGTAGGGCCCTGAGTTTGTTAGTCTGCAATAATTTTGTTATTTTATGCGTGTACACTGGATTAACCCCTTCACTACCAATATCGAGAAATCTCGGGCTTCTAAGGCACCATCTGGCGCCACGATGTCGAGATATCTAAATCTGCTGATCTGCAGCCCAAAAGCTAGTGAAATTTGTTTGCTGCAAATTAATTTTGTTTGCTTTTGGGCTGAAGAAAGTGCCCTCAAAGTTTTAGCTCCTTGGGCATAATGCCCAAGGAGCTAAAACTGTAAAATCAGCTGATGAATGTTCTGAAATATCGGGCTTTCAGTAGCCAGTGCAGTGAAAAAAAAAACTATAGACCTGCTGCTCAAACCTCTGTAACTCAGTTGGCAGTAGATGGCGCCATCTGCTGGCCAAATCGGTTATTTACAGTAATAACTATTTATTAATGTGTAATTAATTAAAAATGATTTTACAAAAATAAAAAACACGTGTTTCTGACAATGTTTTTTTGGAAAATCACTTGGTAGTGAAGGGGTTAAAGCATATCCTTCCCAGATTTTCGTACCCAAGTGGTGGTATCATCAACAAAACGCAATGTATTCAGGTAAATGCTGCTGATCACTTGGCTCTGCTCTATATCACAGTAACATATACAGACACGTTCTAGGTATGTTTCCACCCTTTATGATATGGTTCAAAAAACACCCAAATGAATTGTTAAATAGTGCAGCTGCCAATTGCAGTTTGATGCGTATTGTTCATTTTCCACTGAACATCTTCATTTTCTTGTCAAACTCGGCTTGCTCCTGAATATCCTGTGAAAGTAATAGTATTTCAGTCCGTGTCACCGGCTGGGTTACGTATTGGAGGGATAAGCAGAAACAGGAGTATTCAACATAAAACAGACAGTACGGTTTAAGTTAACAAACATGAGACTTAATAATTAATAAATATTAATAATTATTCCAAATAAGTTGCAAAAAAATTAAAGAATGTCCAATCACAAACCAGTTGAACTCTAATTGTACAGTATCTCTTCTGGTTTCATTGAAATATGTGTTCGTAAAGACATGGATGTCGTACATAAGAAGCAGCTATATTGTGTTTCTGCATATCTGACGGGCATACGGAGGGTCCAATGTGATGATGTGGGTGTTTGTGTACATTTTACACATTGATATCAGGGTAACTGTGTGGTTTGAGTGTCCATTCATGATATGTCTCTCTTTCATAGTACTCAATGATGAATATTTGTAGCGGTGAGCCCAAACACACACATGGACTTAACCCCGTCAATACCAAGATAGAGTATTTTTGCTGCAACTGCTGGTACCCTATCGAGTATGCTCAATGTAGGCTAATACTGGAACAATACAAATTAATTTGGGGGGGTTGCCCTCCAGAACATGCCCTCAAAGCTTTAGCACCTTGAGCATGATACCCAAGGAGCCAAAACAATGTAAACAGCTTGGATTCCCTTTTTCAACAACAAAAAAAGTGTATCCCAAGCTGTACTATGCAGATGTAGTAGCAATATTTGGCCAGAAGATGGCACCATATAACAGCCAAATAATGCATACATTGGTAAATGTACTTTTATTATTTCAGGGACGTTTTCAATATATGTATTATGCATATTTATAATATACAAATCATATAAAGACAGCTGATTAGATAGATATATAGATAGATAGCTGATTAGATAGATAGCCAGCTGATAGATAGATGGATATATTGACAGCTGATTAGATGGATAGACTGACAGCTGATTAGATAGATAGATAGATAGATAGACAGCTGATTAGATGGATAGACTGACAGCTGATTAGATGGATAGATTGACAGCTGATTAGGTAGATATTTAGCTAGACAGCTGATTAGATAGATATATTCACAGCTGATTAGATAGATATTTAGATAGACAGCTGATTAGATGGATATATAGATTGATTGACAGCTGATTAGATAGATATTTAGATAGACAGCTGATTAGATGGATATATAGATTGATTGACAGCTGATTAGATAGATATTTAGATAGACAGCTGATTAGATGGATATATAGATTGACAGCTGATTAGATGGATATATAGATTGATTGACAGCTGATTAGATAGATATTTAGATATACAGCTGATTAGATAGATAGACTGACAGCTGATTAGATAGATATTTAGATAGACAGCTGATTAGATGGATATATAGATTGACAGCTGATTAGATGGATATATAGATTGATTAGATAGATATTTAGATAGACAGCTGATTAGATGGATATATAGATTGATTGACAGCTGATTAGATAGATATTTAGATAGACAGCTGATTAGATATATAGATAGATAGATAGACACAGTGATAGATAGATAGATAGACAGCCAATTAGATAGACTGACAGCTGATTAGATGGATAGCCTGAGAGCTGATTAGATAGATAGACAGCTGATTAGATGGATAGACTGACAGCTGATTAGATAGATATAGAGCTGATTAGATAGCTAGACTGACAGCTGATTAGATAAATAGACAGCTGATTATATGGATAGACTGACAGCTGATTTGATGGATAGACTGACAGCTGATTAGATGGATAGACAGCTGATTATATGGATAGACTGACAGCTGATTAGATAAATAGACAGCTGATTATATGGATAGACTGACAGCTGATTAGATGATGGACAGACTGACAGCTGATTAGATAAATAGACAGCTGATTATATGGATAGACTGACAGCTGATTAGATGGATAGACTGACAGTTGATTAGATGGATAGACTGACAGCTGATAGATAGATTGATAGATATACTGACAGCTGATTAGATAGAGTGATATGTCATAGGCTAGATGATAGATATATTGACAGCTGATAGGGTAGATATGGATAGATGGATAGATAGCTATGGATAGATATGGATAGATAGATATGGATAGATATGGGTGAGTAGATAGATAGATAGATAGATAGACTGACATGTGATAGGATAGATATAGAGATAAATAGATATGGATAGATAGATATGAATGAGTAGGTGGATAGATAGATCTAGAGATATGGATATATGGATAGATATGGAGTTAATTTGAATGCAACATTACATTAAACACAATTTTCTTGTTTTTCTCCCAGAACGTGGCACAGGCTCCTTGCAGCCCTTCTGGCTAATTCTTTAGCAGTATCTGCTTTTTGGTGTTCTGATACATTGTAGCTTTTGGGTATGGTTCCTGGAATATTTCCCCATTGCTGATGTGATTAGGCCCACATTATTCAGCCAGCATTGCCAAGGGATATCTGGCACCAGAGC
Organism: Leptobrachium leishanense; assembly: GCA_009667805.1. Lineage (NCBI taxonomy): Eukaryota > Metazoa > Chordata > Amphibia > Anura > Megophryidae > Leptobrachium > Leptobrachium leishanense. The sequence goes on from CM019066.1 coordinate 374,095,538, forward strand.
TGTAACCCTGTCTGCTGTTTCACGTTGGCACAATGCGATTCAATCCTCAGAGAATTTCATTCACTTTGTTTTCATTGCTGAATTAGATAAGTGCCATTTTGGCCTCTTTTTACATTACTGATTAACACCGGACATCAATACGATGGTTTTGTCTGGGCTGTGGCATATTTTATTTTCCGTAAGCATAAAAATAGAGGAAGTATTATATATAGACCATGGATGCCAACGATTTTTATAACATCCTGTAACCTTCTATGGATCTTTGTGAAGAATTCAATATTGAATGTTCATAAATTCCATATTAAAGGCTTTTAATTGGATAAAATATGAGCTTTTATCAAACCTAATTACACACTTACATGTTCATTTTTGGTATATGCAATGTTTGCATATTTAATTTAATGTATTTATAATTAGAGCTAGAAAGGCAATATTCTTTAAAGTAAATAAATATGATAAAGATGCTAATAAATACAAAACTCTGTCATCCGTGGTGGGGAATTAGCAGATTGTTAATATAATCACATTTATATTGTATCATAAATATACAGGTTGAGAATCCCTTATTCGAAATGCAGAAATCTGAAATTATCCAAAAACTTTCTGAAAGTCAACATGACACCAAATCCCCCCCCCCAACCTCATGTGCCGGGGACAAAATTATCAAAAATATTGTATAAAATTACCTCGATGCTTTGTGTATTAGGTGTATTGGAAACGTAAATGGATTTCAGGTTTACACTTGGATCCCCTCGCTTGGCGTACTAAAGGGGGGACCAACGGGGTGACTACCCTGAGCAGCATTTCAAGAGAGGTGGCATCAGACACTTGATGTGCATGGGTGCCAAATTTTATGCCGCCTGGTTATGTTGGCGATCATAATAAAAATGGCCGCCGACAGTGATGGGCTGTCGTCACACCCGTGTGGAGGTGACAGCTGTGGATGCACGGTGATGGCCCGTAATTGCCAGAGGCCACTTTTGTTTTGGCCACCAGCAAATAACAGGTGGCACTCTGGCTGTTTCTCTCCGAGCAGTGAAAGGCATGGTATGACGCTGATCTCACCCACAAGAGATCTCAATATTATATATAAAACTGCAATATCTCCAAAAATTCCAAATTCGAAACACTTCTGGTAGAGGGTTCCCAAAGGCTGTATATCAGACGGCGTGTTGGTCAGCTCACACAGACCACATCTGTATGTCCCTACACATAGAGGGCTACATAGAGCCCTATCACCTCTCTACTACTAGCGCTAGTACCCACATAAGTGAGCATTAGCACTAGGTTAATTGAGGTGATAGCGTTACGGCCAGATCAGCTCCCGATCGCTAACGGGTTAAAAAAATCCATTAGCGCATCAGTAGTAACACTTTTTAGTGCCAGCTTACTGTACTTTGCGCTCCCTATGCTTAACATGGGGGTGCAAAGTGTAACCAAGGAGTAATTAGAGTTAGGATCACACGGTCTTAACACTAATTACTAGCTGCTGCGGCTAACTGAAAAGTCAACCACACCTCTATACCATAGCTAACTGGTCCCGCTTCTGCGGAAACAGTCAGCAGCAGCCGGATCCCTTTAAAAAAATCAAATACCTCTTATTCCGCGGTGAGAACGGCTGCCCGATCCGTCGCTTCTGGCCACTCGGAGCAGAGTGAGACTGGGGAAAAAGTCCCCAGTCTCCCTCCACAATCACTCCACGGAGGCGAGATCCTGCAGGTCATGTGATCCAGCAGCAGATGCCTTCATGGAGTCAATTAGTGCTGCCGCGAGTCTCCTAGAGGCTAGTAGCTGTTAAGGTGCAGGCTGCTGGATTCAGCGCCTGCTTCGTAATCTACTTGTAAAACGAGGACGGTAAGGGGAAATTTGCGAGCGCAAAATTTTTCTCCTTAAGGTCCCCATTTTCGTTACAGGCACAGGATGGTGTCCGTAATGGGCAGTATCTCACAGCTTGAGCTTTCCTGAAAAAAAATCAATCTTTAGTGACCTCTGGTCCCAAATATTTCGAATAAGAGATACTCACTCTGTATTGATGCTTTAAGATTGCTTCTTTTATTACATATGTAGGGATGAAAATTCTATTTCTTTTATCTATGAACATGTTTTCTCCCATTCTTTCTTCGTCGTTACTGTCATTCGAACAACTCTGTTCTACCAAGCGCATTTCTAATCAGATAGTAAATGCTGTTTAGGAAAGAGATACATCTTTTAAACCAAAATAGTGTTTTGAAAATAAAAATGCCTTCCAACCTAACAAAAATAACCCCGTAGGAAAACAAAAGAAGAGAAAAGTAGGCATTATGTCAGAAAATTGTAGGTGCTATCCACAGGAGCTTTTGCAAGAAACACAAAGTGGCAATTATTTCCTTGTTTCTTATTTTTAAGGGTGAGATGTTTGGCCCATCCTTAATTACAGATTTAAAGGGCTCTATTACTGTCTTCACGCAAACGTTAACGCTCACATGTGTGAGCGTTAACGTTTGCTGCGGTATTTACTGCATATTACAATCCAAACGCAAACAGGTTTTTTAACCCGTTTGCGTTTCGATTGTAATATGCGGTAAAAACCGAAGCAAACGTTAACGTTTGGTACCTTGCGCTCCTCTGTGCGAGGTTACTGCACTTTGCGCTCCCTAAGCTTAACATGGGGAGCGCAAAGTGTTAATCAGTGCTGGAATTACAAAGTCCCAGCACTGATTAACGCCTGGCTCTGGTCAGCGAAAAGTTAACCAGAACCAGGACTTGGTGTTAACGGCTTCCGCTTCTGCAGAATCCATTAACACCAGGCTTAAAAAATAAAAAAACGAATCAGATACTCACCCTCTGTCCCGTGACGAGGACCGCGGTTCTGTTTGCCTCCTCCAGCCGGCGGGAGCAGGGAAAGACTGGGGAAAAGTCCCCCCAGTCTCTCCCTGCGTATCACTACGCCGACCGGCCGGATCTCGCGAGGTGAGATCCAGCTGGTCACGTGACCAGCAGGGAGGAACTCAATGGAGTCCTATGGACTCCAGCGAGTGGATGCTCGCGGCTGCGCTCAGCACTGCCACCAGCATCCCGGCTTTTGCCGCCAGCAAACAATGCAAGCAGCATTTTTTGCGCCTGCATTGTGACCTGGCGTTAAAACGCAGGCGCAAAGGGGAAAACTGCGGGTGCAGTTTTTCCTCCCTTGCGCCCGCGTTTTAATGCGAAGATCATAATAGAGCCCAAAGTCGGGAGAGCTTGTGATAGCAGGTGTTGCACATGCTAAAAAGCTCTTTGATTTGCAAAACATGCAAAGTGTGCATTGCACATTGATTAAATGGATATGAGTGTTGCACAGCACAGTGCACCTAAGGTAGGGATGTCCAAACTCCAGCCCCCCAGATGTCCATGAACTACAACTCCCATGTTTCTCCATCCATCTAATGCAGTCAGAAATTTCTGATCTAGTACATGTATATGGAGCCACAGTGTTGGGTGTTATCAGCCCCAGATTAATGGCTTCATTGTCCTGATGCCGAAAAGTTTGGGAGGCCTCAGTGGCATCCCTCTCAACCTCATCGTACCTCTGACATTGTCTCTTTTTCTTCTCTCTCAATCACATTGCGTCTCATTCTCACACACCAGTGGGCCTCTTACACACATTCCTGTTGTGCTTTTTTACCCACGCCACCAATGTACCTCATTCCAACACCTCCTAACTAAAAATGAAAAAGGTAAAACCAGATAAAAAAAACTTTTTAAAAACAAATGCTTAGCTGCCAGAATTTCTATTCAGGTGGGAATACCTCATTAGAAATTACAAAATGAACCAAAATACCAAAGGTTTTTGAGTGCCGACATGATGCCACAAGAGAAAAACTCCACACTAGAACCCATGTAACGGAAGCAAAATAATTAAAGAGATTGTGACGAAATCCCTACAGGCTGTATATATAAGATGTTATGAAACATAAATGAATTTTGTATTTATAATTGGGTCCCTTCCCCAAGATATCTCATTATTATATGCAAATATTCCAAAATATATATATATATATATATATATATATAAAAAATAATAATCTTGTAAATTTTTGTAATTTCTCCATTCCATTATGTTCAGTAAATGGAAAATATTCCCCACACCATTTCACCACCAGCAGCTTGAACCATTGATACAAAGCAGGATGGTTCCATGCTTTCATGTCGTTGATGCGAAATTCTGACCCTACCATCTGAATGTCGCAGCTGAAATCGAGACTCATCAGACCAGGCATCGTTTTTCCAATCTTCTATTGTCCAATTTTGGTGAGCCTGCGTGAATTATAGCCTCAGTTTCCTGTTCTTAGCCCCGTGACACCCGGTGTGGTCTGCTGCTGCTGTAGCCCACCTGCTTCAAGGTTGGACTTGTGGTGTGTTCAGAGATTGTATTCTGCATTCCTTGGTTGTAATGAGTGGTTGAGATACTGTTTCCTTTCTATCATCTCGAACCAGTCTGCCTATTGTCCTCTGACCTCAATAAGGCTTTTTCACCAACACAGCCTGTGCTCACTGGATATTTTCTCTTTTTTGGACCATTCTCTGTAAACCCTAGAGATGGTTGTGCGTGAAAATCCCAGTAGACCAGCAGTTTTTGAAATACTCAGACCAGCCCGTCTGGCACCAACAACCATGCCACATTCAACGTCACTTAAATCCCTTTTCTTCCCCATTCTGTTGCTTAGTCTGAACTTCAGAAAGTCGTCTTCACCACGTCTAGATGCCTAAATGTATTGAGTTTCTGCCCTGTGATTGGCTGATTAGCACTTTGTGTTAACAAGCCATTGAACAGGTGTACCTAATAAAGTGGCCGGTGAGTATGGATATATATGCTTAATTAACCGGGCAAGCTGAGACAAACATTATGAAATATCACAAAAATATTTCTGTGCAGGGTTATAACCTACAGTTATATGACCTGTTTACTTCTAATTTATTGAAGAAAACAAAACAATAGGGAAGGGATAGATTATATGTAGGAAATCAGACCTGACCTCTTAGAGGTGATGTTATTATCTCTCATGAAACCCTATTCCTCGCCAAGTCATCTTCCCTGACCTCCTATAATCTGGCACACATAGTAATGCAGTCCTTGATACAAAGTTCAGTAGGGGCTCCTCCATACCCATTTATATTGAATGACTTGCTTAGGATGTTTAATTTTTCATTATTTTGAGCTACTTGTAGTTAACAGACATTATGTTGCAGTCCCCATGTCTGAGGTTGTTTTGTGCTTGTTTATATATATATTATTATTATTTTTTAACTAACCTCCTATCCTCCCATTATGCATTAAATAATACAGCAAATATTAGCTTCAGAAAAGTTCTTTAGAACGGAAATGTCAGTCATCTGTTCAGTAAATATTTATTGCTTTGGTTGACATATCTCAGATTTGCAGATCTATCCTTGCTGTTATGATTGGACAAATGAGATCCAGCAGCTAAGTCTGAGGTTCCTGATAAGTATATATGTCTCAGACGAGAGAGAGCCTGAAAGGGAGGGGTACTTTGACCCCTCTCCCTCCTGAACAGCAGGGAATTTAAAAAAAAAGAGGCATCACTGGAAAGGTTACAGTGTGACCTTTCCAGCAATGCCTTTCTTTAACCCCTTATGTGCAGGTCCACAATCTGGCACCAATTGGTTCTTGATCGCTGACTTCTCTCAGAGGTGGCTGACATCTTGGATGTCAGCCAAGCCTCCGGGGCCTCCCCCGCCCACTGACATTGCATCCATATGCACGATGATGTCAGTTAGGCAGTTAACCTCCTAGCTGTCAAGTGGAGAAAGGGGGGCCCTTTGGACCCCAGTATTTCCCAATTGGTGGCCAGAGCATGGCCTTTTCAATGATACTAAACCTGACCAGGTTTGGTGTAAAAAATAAATAAATAATTAAAAAAATAAAAATAAAAATTTGTCTTTAAAAAGAAAAATTGGGGGTATATTAAAACAGGACTTCAAATCGCGTTTAAACATGATGAGCACAAAACGGACAAAATGAGCTCAGCGCACAGAGGTGAAATGGCTCGGCAGTGAAGGGGTTAAAAAGCAAAAACATGTAAACATTGGGTATTTCTAACCTCAGGACAAATTTTTTAAACTATTTAGTCTCTTTGGCGGTTGTAGATTTTAGGGATCAAAGTCGAAAAAGTATGTTTTTTCCATTTTTTTTAATCATATTTCATAAATTTGTTTACAGTAAACTATACGATATGTTAAAAATAATGGTTTTTTTTCGAATGTCCATTTAATGGCGAGAAAAACGGTATATAATATGTGTGGGTTCTATAAACGAGTAAGAGGAAAATTAGAGCTAAACACAAACAGTGCAGACATGTAAAAACAGCAGTGGGTACTTTCAGACTGACAATGGTAAAACCGTCTGGTCACTATGGAGTTAATTCAAGTTGGCTAGGCATTGTATGATTTCATGTTTTATAGGGTATATGGAAACAGTGGACAGCTGGTCGTTTTTTATTATTAGAAAACGTGTGAAAGCCAGACTCCCCTTTTTCTCTATATTATTATTATCTCCCTGACGCTTTGAGCGAAATGTTTCTGTTTTTGCCATTTAAAAATTAATTTCTAATAGTTTCTCAGCGTGACGGTAACAGGTCTGCTCAGGAAATGTTATTTCCATAATGAGGTTTCTAATTCTGAATACAATCCTTTTCCTTTTTAAAAAATTAATGAATTTACCTTATACCGGCTGATTATGGAACGTAAAGATATTGTATTTCCTTCCTGTCGGCCAAAAGCTGGAAAAAACCCGATTGCATTAGGAATCGATAAGAAAAGGATGTGTATCTCACTTTAAAATATGTCTAAATCAAGCTTTTATTCTTACGAGGGAAGATTAAAGCCTTTGGATGAGGACGGAAGCGGCTATTCTTGTCTTCAGCTTGAGCTTTCATTTTACAAATGCTTAATTGAAGTACTTACGGCTCTACTGTACACATTATACAATGTTTTTCAGTGTCAGGGAACTGGAACAGTTAATGCGTGCACATAGAAATCCTACCTGTCTACAGTTTGATTGCACTTTAAAACTACAACGTATATACTGATCGGCCACAGCATTGAAACCGCCAGCCTAATAATATCACATAGGTCCCATTGCTGGCAAAACAGCTCTAATGCATTGAGAAATGGACTCTACAAGACCTCCGAACGTGTCCCGTGGAATCTGACACCAAGACATTAACATCAGATCCTTTACGTCCTGCACGTTGCACGATCTATGGATCGGATTTGTTGTAACTGCACATCCCACAGATGCTGAATCAGATTGAGATCTGTGGAATTTGGAGGCCAAGGCAACACCTTGAAATGTTTCTCATGTTCTTCAAAACATTCGTGAACAGTTTTTGCAGTGTGGATTACGGATTTCAGCAATTTGACCTACTGTATTTCTTCTGCGCGACCAGACCAGATGGACTAGCCTTCAATCCCTATGTACATCAGTGAGTCTTTGGTGCCCATGATGATGGTTCACCGGTGTCCTTCATTACATCACTTTTGATCGGTATTAACCGCTACATATATCGGCAACAGCCCAGACAACCCAGAGTTTCGTGCTGCATATGGGGAATGCAGCACATGAGCTCTGTGATGCAGTTCTTTGAATTCTGGGATGTGTAAATGACTCCTGCAATAAGAAACTTTAAAATCCTCCACACAGCAAATAATAATCTCATGTTTTGCCCCCCACCATAACTTAAATGAGTGTTGATTTGACCTGGGGGGGGAAAGCATCAAACTGCAAAATGGTCACGGCCTATCTCCTGCTGATGAGGGTACAATAAACCCAAAACAGCTGTGTAGAAGTGGCTGTGACCTGTTGCATAAACCTGACCTTTGCTAAAAATAAAAGCCATCTAGTTTGGCGTGGCATTGCTAAGAGGGTTCTGTTTTAAAACAGACCCAGGATGCAAAAAAAAAGAAAATTTGCAAACGTCATTTTCATGTCTTACCCAGAATTCCGTGCTGCATATGGGGAATGTAGCACATGAGCTCTGTGAAGCAGATTAACAGAAAAATAAATATGTAGGAAATAAAGTCATTATGTTACATGTTTACAGGTGCATTCCGTATTGAGGTATATTAATAGGGAACTCTTAAGGGACTTTAGACTGGGGGAATCTTTGATGGCGTCTGGGAGGTTATTCCATATTTGCGGTGCTCTGTAGGAAAATGAGCATCGAGCCACTGTCTCTTTGTATTGTGGTATTGCAAGTAAGGTGCTGCTCCTGGATCTGGATTGTGTAAAAGCGCCCGGTCACTAAGGGGTTAAACTAAATCTCAAGATGAACCAGCACAGACACTCTATCAAGAACCACCAGGAAAACACATATTGTACCCCAGTGGGACATCACTTCAATCTAACAGGCCACTCCATCCAAAACCTCAGAGTTAAAATCCTCAAAGGAGATTTTAAAGACCACTGGGAACGCAAAACATATGAAATGAAAATGGTCACATATTTCAACAGTATAAAACAAGGACTTAATGAAGATTCGGGCTTTTTAACCTATTATAATAACGTCACATAATATTCATAATTCTGGTTGAGGCTTGGTTTTCGTTCTCCTGTTTTTTTTGTCCTTTCTCTTTCCCTTTGAAGAGTCCTGATCTTATCACCGTTGTCTTATGCGCCTGAGACACCTTAATGGTTTTTTTTTGCTGTTCTTTTTTTTTTTTCTTTTCCCCCACTCTGACTATGCCATTTGGCAATTCACAACATCTAACACCCCCAACCGTGTGCCCGATTAATGTCCCAATGTTTAATTCTATGATTCTGATCTATAAACTTCCAGACCTGACGAAGGGAGGATCACTCTCGAAAGCTTGTATTTTAAATGTAACGTTAGTCCAATAAAAAAGGTATCGCTACAGACTGATATGCTCGTGAATTTGACATCTGGACTAACACGGCCTACCTAATCTATATATATATATATATATATATATATAATACAAAACAGCAGAAGGTTGCACTCAACCTCAAAACTAAGTGGGTGCATCTAAGACATAAAATACAAAACACCAAGAAAGAGCAGAGTGCTCTTTCTTCGTGTTATATATAAATTCTGTAATATCCAAGCCTATTACTTTTTAAAATGAATAATGACCACAGGGTGTATATGCCAGCTAAGGATTCTATACTTTTATTTAGAAGATCCCTGCATATGGCAAATATACTGTGTTAGGGAGGTGCTATGGGAACCCACTTCGCCCCCACGTTCAGATAGCAATAAATGTGATCTTTATCATTTGGGCTTCTGCTGTGATATTTTATGATATCCTGGTGATGCTCAGAATTACTCTTTGATAAATCCTTGTCTAAGAGAATTTTGTAGCAGAAAATACTCAAAGGGTTCTATCATTTTTACTTATAGTGGGACTAATCTCTTCATGTGGATTTCAAATCAGAGATTTAGAAAAGACCTCATAGCTAACCTACTTAGAGCACATTTCAAAGATGTTGGATATTTTTAAACAGACTCTCTGCATTTCCAAAGGTTTGATATTTTCGTGCACTTTATTGTGAATAGTTTGATCTAATATAATCAGGAAAAAATCATTTTATTTTTTAGTTTTCTGTGAAATTAATATTTAAAGCAATTTGTCATGAGAGCTTATTGGCATTTTATTTTCATTATTCTGGCATTCATTCATAAGAATAGGGAAAAGACTCTCTTTGAAGTGTAGTTTTGTTCTTCTCTGGTTTCTTTTGTATTTGAGGTCATGTCTAATAATATGTTGTATCACATAACCTGTTAATATAATAATAAAAATGTAGGCTCCACATGATTGTGAAAATCACATTGTTTAAGTGTGATTGGATCAAATTAAAATCCCGTTACATATATGTAAAAACATTATTAGTAAGAGTAGCAGCATCAAGTTAAATTAGATAGATAGAGCTGAATATACACGGAGATATACAGAATACATCAGCATATGCTGTAGACATAGAATAAGTGTATAGATATAGATAGAAGCGGCAAAAGATACATGGATAAATATAAATAATATAGATGTAGAGGTAGGTACATCTAGATGTTGCGATAAATAGAGAGATACAATATGGATACAAAGATTGATATACATATTGATTTAGAAATAGATATAAGGATGGATAGATATATTTGAATATATGTGGAGAAATAGATAATAAATTGATAAGTATATGGATAGATAATAAATGTATGAATATTGTTAAAAAAGTAAAAAGATGAAATAAAGAAAGACTATGGATATGTAGATGGATATTTACAGATATGTAGATGGATATCTATGGATAGACTATGGATATGTAAAGATAGATATAAATCTAGATGTTGCAATAAATAGGGAGATATAATATTAATACAAAGCTAGATATACATATAGATGTAGAAATAGATAGATAGGGATACATAGTTAGATATAAATATAGATTTATAGAGTCAAAGAGAACAGTAAATAGATAAGAAGATAGATCGATTGATTTATAGATAGATAGGGATACATATTTATATATATATTTATAGAGTCAAAGAGAACAGTAAATAGATAAGAAGATAGATCGATTTATTTATAGATAGATAGGGATACATATTTATATATATAGATTTATAGAGTCAAAGAGAACAGTAAATAGATAAGAAGATAGATCGATAGATTTATAGACAGATAGATATATAGGGATACATAGTTACAAATATAGATTTATAGAGTCAGAGAACGTAAATGGATAAGAAGATAGATTGATAGATTTATAGATAGATAAGGATGCATAGTTACAAATATAGATTTATAGAGTCAGAGAACGTAAATGGATAAGAAAATAAATCGATAGATTTATCGATAGATAGGGATACATAGTTATAAATATAGATTTATAGAGTCAAAGAGAACAGTAAATAGATAAGAAGATAGATAGATAGATTTATAGACAGATATATATATATGGATACATAGTTACAAATATAGATTTATAGAGTCAGAGAACAGTAAATAGATAAGAAGATAGATCGATAGATTGATACATAGATAGAACAGATATGTAGGAAGATAGCTAGAGCTAGATGTTGCGATACATAAGGAGATAGAATATGGATACAAAGATAGATATACATATAGATGTAGAAATAAATAGATATATAGATAGAATGACAGAGTCACAGATACATAGATATGTATTCACAGATAGATATAAACATAGATGTTGCGTTAGATCATATGAATAGAGGTAATAGATAATTATGTGAATAGATAATAAATGGATGACTAGATCTGTGGATATATAGATATAATATACTATAGATAAATAGTTAGTTGCAAATATAGATTATATACACTGTATAATAGATGGAAAATAAGTGGAAATCCCAGTGACACTTTTGTTTAGTCAAATATGTTGCACTACAATGTTAATATATAAAAAAATACCTTCACTTCATAACCTTGGTCTCTGAAGTCTATGTGAAGTAATAAATGTAAAACTCCATGTAACAACATTAGAATTGCAGTTGTTTAATTTACTGTGATCTTGGGAGGTTTATTACAATGAAGATATAATTCCACAAGTCATAAAACGCAGCTCCCTTTACTGGGGATGTGGACCAAGGTCTGATTATACGGCAAGCAGTCTCTCCATTGAGGGATTCTTCCTCACTTCTAAAGTCATCCCATGGAGCCTCGTGTTTATGTGAACCTGTTGTCCTAGTTTGTGTGCAGAAGCTTCATATAAAAAAACAACATTTTATTCGAGGAGATTTAGAGCTCCCTGATGTATTCATTTTATTATCTTTCCCACCATGAATTTCTTTCGTAGCCATCAGAAGGTGAAATAAAGGAGGAACACGAATCAGGATTGTCATTGTTACAAAGTTTCAATTGCTCTTTCAGCATCGGCCACCTTTACTGAACATAAACCATCGCTTTAAGTTTTATATGCCACGACTATTGACTGAAAACCATTTAAAGTCAGATAGAAATTTCTCTGAACGGGTAATTCACAAAGAGCCAAAGTTTATTGTTGATGCAAATAGTGGAAAAAATTCACTGCTTTTGCAAGTATGGTGAGCTTCAGTGATCCTGAGAAGGAAAATCCCAGTAAGGCAGGCAAAGCTGCTGCAAATAAAAGTCACTTAAGAGATCTCTATTGACATACCTCGATACAGAATGCACCTGTGACTATATACAGTATGCACCTGTAAACATGTAACATAGTGACTATATACAGAATGCACCTGTAAACATGTAACATAGTGACTATATACAGAATGCACCTGTAAACATGTAATATAGTGACTATATACAGAATGCACCTGTAAACATGTAACATAATGACTATTTCCTACATATTACCATACATACCATATGTACCGGCTGGGTGGAGTAGAGGTAACATCACTGCTCTGCATGGAGAGAGCCTGTGGAGTCATGGGCTCAATCCCAGTGAGCAACCTCTCCAGTAAGTGTCCTTGGACAAGACACCTAACGGTACATACTCGCCACCCAGGACATACTTGAAACTGAGAGAAATCGCAATGTATCCTTCCTGGTAAAATACTTTCTAAAAAAAAAAATAATATTTATTTTCTGTGTTAATCTGTATATTTGTGTTTTATTTTTAATATCTTGCATTTTATTACTTTGTATTTCTGCAACGACTGTAAAATTTCAATGTTCTTGAACCCAGGACATACTTGAAAACGAGAGAAATTTCAATGCATCCTTCCTGGTAAAATACTTTATAAATAAATAAAAAATGCTGAACAATGTTGATTGCTAAAAAACCGTACCACCGCTATTCTTATGTGAAAAGCAGAAACTGCGGCTTTACTCCAAATACCTTTATTTTACTGGTGCTTCCTACACCAGTGAATATTCTTCAGTGATTCTAAATGGGCGCGCTTGATCTTTCTTGTACACAAGCTACGGTGAAAAAAATGGTAGGCATCTTCGACTGAAACTAAGGTGGAAATTAGGGATGTCCCAATCCGATCCTCAGGATAGGGATTGGGTGTCGATCATGACAGTTTTTGGGGGTTGACTATTACAAGCTAGACCAATCCCGGGTTTCCTTTCCTGCCTGCTCCATGCACCATGAGCAGGCAAGGAAACACCGGGGTGAAAGTCATGGGCCCTGGGTTCCCATTCCTAACCAAGCCCCCAGTCCAGTCATGAATTGCGCTGCATCGAGTTGGGATTCAGTATCAGCCGATCCTGAATAGCGTATGCCTTGGATTGGAGTGGGGGCTCAAGAATCGTGATTGGGACATCCCTACTTGAAACCAATGTGAAAACTATCATAATTAATTATTAAGCTCCAAAACATTCTGGAGCTCTGTACAAAGGTACAATGGGCAAGATAAGACGAATCTACAATACACCATAAAGTAAGTAAGTCAATATTTCAAACAACAGGTACAGGAGTAGTTGTGGGCCTTTTTTCCCATGGGAACTTGTATTCTGGACGGGTGAAGAGGTGAGAAACAGGATGGGGGACTGAATGGATGAGAGTGATCTTAATGCAGAGAGAGATTAAGACAGTTATTGGGTCGGTCGGATGTTTTGCTACAGAGTTAGGTGGTCGGCTTCCTTAAATAGAAGTGTCTTTATGGAGCGTTTAAAAGAAACGTTAGGGGAATGGTTAGGGGAGAGTCTGATAGTGCAAGGAAGCGCCGGGTCGACACCACACGCCAAAAGCCCTGCAGTTCTGCAGTCTGGTATGTGAAGAGGTAATGATGGAGGATGCCAGGAGCAGGTCATTGTTGGATCTTAGGGGACCGGCTGGGGTGTATTTGGTGATTAGTGGAGACAGGTAGTGGGGAGCGGCTTTAGTTAGGGCTTTGTAGTTCTGTGCTCAACTGATATGGCAAAAACTATGGTGGAAAGAACGGTGATAAGTATGGTGGACTACAGCGGCAGTACCCTACATAATAAATTGGCCATAGGTTTGCCGAGTCTGATCCATCTTATCTTGGCTAAGTTAAACCATTATTCTTTCAATGAAAGAAAGGTGGTTAGTGAAGAATGCCTTAGGTTAACGTGACGAGTCACCCTGGGGCAAACAATAGCTGTGTTGTAAGAGCTATCCTCTAGCTCTGAGCACCACTTTTAATTTAGCTTCTGAAAATATGGCATTATAAAACTGTCTTTTGATTGATGGAGTTAAGTCTTGTAGTTTGTCTGCGACGCTGCGCCGTGACCATTTGCCTTTCGTTATTTACTTTTCAACAAAGATCAACAACTAAATTCTCATGCCGCCAATGAGAAGCATTTCCCCAGGCTTGTACGTCAAGAAAAAGGCATTCCCTTCGCGATATTAAAACGGTTCTTTAGCAATTTTCTAATTGTTACTTTGTTTCGAGAGCAGAGTCTCCGAGGCGCTTGGCGGTGATGGTTTTGAACGTGTACCCGGCTTCATTTCTTGTTCAATAAACGAGGCGAAACATTTCTAAAAATAAAAAAACAAAAAAAAAACATTTTAAAAAGTCAATAGCCCGTCATCGATAACGTGGAAAACAATGCCCGTGTTGGATTTCTGCTCTGATGGATATCATGTTGGTGTTTTTGCCATTATTTCATTGTCTGCCTTATCTATCCCACTTGAAACTATAAGGAACATGAGATTTTACTGCGCGATATCCCACGGCTTCGTGACTTTGACTAAACCGATAGATAGCCGAGCATGAAATGAGACTCCATGGGCAAACACTAAGAAGATCTCCTCCTTAGAAAGATACATGTGAGTTCTCGCAACATCTCAAGGCTGACAGTTTGTAATGCGAGGCTAGGTCGTTCTTTTTTTGCACTCCAAATAAATAAATTGACCTTAATCTGTAATCACGAATGCCCGTATAGCTAATGGAAGGATTAAAACGAAATAAAGCCTGTCTGCCAAGAGGCTTGCTTTATGGGCTACAGAAGAATACATTTAGCAGGCTGCATAATAGATTATTGATGTTCTTCCATAAATGATTGAGCGTTGAAGGTTTTTATGTTTTTTAATTAAAAGAACAAAATAGGTCAAACATATTTTGTTAGATTGTAACTACCAATACAGGAATCTTTTATATTCCAATCACTCATTTCCACCGGAATGAACTCGCCTTTTTTTTTTATTATTATTTTATGTTTTTTATTTGTTTTATTCTTTCAGTGTTCTGATAAGTGGCTGGAAATTATTACATACTCCGTGAATTTCAATCATCTAGTTTCCTTCGAGATAACTTGTTGCCTCTCTCCCGGTTCTTTGAATTAAAATTGCAGGGAGGCGTGCTTAATGCGGTCGTAGCCCGCACAAAGTATAACAATTATCTCCGGTGTTGAACGGCGAGAATGCTCGGTCGGTAGAACAAAAAAAAGGAATATAATAGAGATGCCAGGCGGCTGCATTGTAGGAGTGTTCGCACCATCCCCCTCACCATCACCACCACCACCCAACACTGTAATTGAAAGCACGGGTCGTAACCGCACAATAAAATATCACATTTCCATTTTCTTTACTTCAAGGCTTTGAGTAACCTAACACACACAAACACAAGAAATAGAGAATGTCTATATTTTATGATGAAAGTAATACTACGTTGTGTAGTGCAACAGAACGAAATTGAGACATATAAAGAAGTTGTATAATTTTAGGATTCAGTAAGGTTGTATAATAAAGCTGTATGTATAGACATTTATTTTATAGATACACGAGAAACCAGAGCAGGCCATTACACAGCTCACACCATCTCAAAGTCCACACGATTTAAAGATTTCTAACCACCTAACATGGACAATAAATGATAGGACTGTTTTTGAACTGAATTCCTAAGGAGTCCATTTTCCATATTATGGATTTTGTATTTTTTTAGAAAGGATTTTACCAGGAAGGATACATTGAGATTTCTCTTGATTTCAAGTATGTCCTGGGTGGTGAGTATGTACCATTAGGTGTCTTGCCCAAGGACACTTACTAGAGAGGTGCTCTGGCTGTGATTCAGAGGCAGATCCAGACACAGGTTTCGGGGTGGGGCACTCTACCAGTTTTGGCTAAGAGCTGGTGTTGGGTTCGCAGTGACAGGCAGAGACGCGCCTAATCGCAAGATGTGCTCTTTACACTCACTCTCCCCAGAACATTGCACAGGACAGGAACATTGCATGTGGCTCATGAGCCCTGCGAACCTTTTCCATACCAGGGGCCCAGGGTACCCCCCCAGCTCACATGGATATATATTGCCCCAGCACACATTTATATATATTGGCCCCAGCTCACATTTTATATATATTGCCCCAAGCTCATTTTATATATATTGCCCCAGCTCCCATTGTATATATATTGCCCCAGCTCACATGGATATATACTGCCCCAGCTCACATTTATATATATTGCCCCAGCACACATTTATATATATTGCCCCAAGCTCATTTTATATATATTGCCCCAGCTCACATGGATATATACTGCCCCAGCTCACATTTATATATATTGCCCCAGCTCACATTTAATATATTGCCCCAGATCACATTTAATATATTGCCCCAGCTCACATTTTACATATATTGCCCCCAGCTCACATGGATATATACTGCCCCAGCTCACATTTTATATATTGCCCCAGCTCACATTTTGTATGTATTGCCCCAGCTCACATTTTTATATACATTGCTCCCAGCTCACATGGATATATATTGCCCCAGCTCACATGGATATATATTTCCCCAGCTCACATTTTATATATATTGCCCCCAGCTCACATGGATATATATTGCCCCAGCTCACATTGCTATATATTGCCCCAGCTCACATTTTATATATATATTGCCCCAGCTCACATGGATATATATTGCCCCAGCTCACATTTTATATATATAATGCCCCAGCTCACATGGATATATATTGCCCCAGCTCACATTTTATATATATTACCCCCAGCTCACATGGATATATATATTGCCTCCAGCTCACGTGGTCCCAATCAGTCTCCTGCCATCTGCCAGCCAGGCCCCTCCGAGTGCTTTTCTTTGTACGAGTGGCCGCTGGCATTACGCTCTGCTGCTCGCCTAGGAACCACGCAGAAGCCGCGCTCTCGCAGGATCCCGGAGTTCACAAGATCTCCAGAACTCCGCACTCTCGTGGGATCGCGTCTGGTGGATCCCAGGCGAGCGGGCGAGCTTTATGCTGGCAGCCACTCGTACAAAGAAAAGCACTCGGCGCCCGGCAATATTTTTTCGGAGGGGGGGGGGCAATTGCCCCGTTGCCTCCCCGGATCCGCCCCTGCTGGGATTCAAACCTGGGTGTCCACAGTTGTAGAGCGGTGATGTTACCTTTTCTCCATTCAGCCAGTCAGTTATTATGACCAAAGCTTTTTTTCTATATATGAATAAAAAATGTATTGAGTTTACAATAGTGGGCAGCACAGCCCAAAATGTACAGAACGAAGAAGCAAGGCATGATAAATAATCAGGAGCAATAAAAATCATAAGGCATTGGTACAGAGATAATATTCAAAAGAACTGCAAACTATGTGGGAGGCGAGTGGAAAAAAAATCCTCTCTGACATTCCAGCCCTGACAGTTTCCCACTTAAGGGGTTATTCAGAGAGTACCATATTGGCCACCGAATTGAACCAAACAATGAATTTCCCCATATGGTGCAATTTTGAGGCCATTCAGCTATTCAAATATTGGTGAATTGCCAGCGAAATACAGTGACCTTCAGCGGCAGTGAAATTCAACATAGAGAAGTAATGGTTAGTCTATTCAGAGAACACTGAACAGCACCGAAATGTCAGTGAAATGCCCTGATTTTCAGTGGTTTCATTCAACAGATTTAAACAGGCGAATCCCATAGGGTTCAATGTTAAAAAAATTCCATGTTTTTCTTAAATATTATTATTATCCTTTAATTATATAGCGCCACAAATTCCGCTGGAATTGGAATACCACATATGGATGATAAGGCCTGATTCAAGGGGACCTTGTTCCCAAGGGGACTTACAATCTATGAGATGTACAAGTATTTTGTGAGATAGGTGCATTCATATCGTTAGGCCTCTTGCCCAAGGACACTCCCTGGTGGCTTCTTCTGAGTGGGATCGAGTCTGCTTTCCATGATTGTAGAGCAGCGACCTGGTGGTTAGGTTGAACCCTGTTCTTGTAAAGTCAATACGTCTCCACAGTTATTTTGGAGGGATGAGCTGAATGGTATTTTGACTTGCTTCTCCATGTTCGAAGGGTAGAGATGTTACCACTGGACTCCACAGCCAATGATGTGTGGTAGGCAAGTATGTACTGTACCGTTAGGTGTCTTGCCCAATGACACTTACTGCAGAGGTGCTCTGGCCAGGATCAATCCTGGGTCTCCGTCGTTATAGAGCACTAATGTTACCTCTACTCCATCCAGCCGGTACAAATAAATATTTATTCAACTGTTTTTTTCTTCTCATTTGCAGCAAAAAGTCTCTTTATTTATTAATTTCTTTGGATTGTTTAGGCATTTTCTGGATTTTTTAGGCAAAATTTCTGATTCAGATTTTTTTGTTTAGGTGACTTTTTTTTTTTTAAATTCTGTAACAGACTTTTTTATTGTTATTCTTAGGACATTTATATATTATTTCCAGGCATTTTCCTGCACTATTTTTTTAAAACACATTTTAAAAGTTGTGTGTATATTTTTTTTTTTACCCCTGCTTGGCGGCTGGTCAGCTATTTTTTGGATCTATTCGGTGTTCTTTTTTGGTTCGATTCTGCGGTTTTTCGGTGGGTTATCAGGTCAATTAGGCGGTTTTGCGGCAGGTTGTTAAATCGATTTGCGGGTTTTCGATTCGTTCAGTGTCTTTTCAGCAGTTACGGCTGCATTCGGCGGGTTTATCAGCGGCATTCGGTGTATCGATTCGGCACACTTCAGGGACCATGTGGTGAATACTGAATTCATGCAGGGTAAGCAAATTAAGGGTGCCGAAGTGCGCCGAAGGAGAGATCACCTAAATTTTAGCGCTCTCTGACTAACCCGTTTAATGAAGAACCCCTTGTTATACATCCTGGCAACAGCTCTGATTTTGAAAACAGATAAGCATCACAAGGAATCTAACCTTCAAAAATGTACAATGCCATGGGTAACATCACTGTCACTGTGTGCACTTTATGTTTTTTTTTCTCCTTTCTATATTTTATTTCTATCTATAGAGAGGCTTTCCGCTCTGCGAAAAACGGTGTTGGGTTATAAATAAAAGATAATCATAATAATAACCTCCTGCGGGGAATTCTGGCAGGTATGATTTCTTCTCATCTCCCTCTTTTAATTCTTCCTTTAGTGGCTGGAGAAAATAATAATGTGGGTAATTCTATTAATTTTTTGTTCGTATTTTCTTCAAATACTCTCATTACGACTCGAGGAAGGCTGCCCGTGATTCGATTTCCCCCCAGTAATTGTTTTTACTCTGCTAATTTGTTGATTATTTGAAGGCTCCGTAAATAATTGCTCTCCTCTTATGGGGCGGAATTGCATCAGTTTTGTGTTTCATTAAGAATGTGTTCCGCAGTAGAACCTTTTGGATTCTGTATGCAGTTTGGTTCTCTTTCTCCCCTTTGTGCTATCTCGTTTCATTCCTCAAAGAATACACGGAGGAGAGAGCTCCAGTCCAAACATCTATAATGCATAAACTTGCGCAGTGATTTCTTTTTCCAAAATCTGATACTTTCCAGCGATATCACATAAGCAACACTTTACTGAGGAGGAGGAGAAGAAGAAGAAGAAAAAAACCTGATAAATGCTGGCCCAGATTCTGTTTCCAGTCTCTGGTGGATTGACATCCGGTTTGTTTTCAATGTCTTCACACATAAAAAAACTGCGCCGGGTCAGATGTACAAGGTTGCGTCTGCTGTGTGGATATGTCAGATAGGCTAGAAGGCAAGGAACTCTTTGTGTGCCAGGAGGGTGAATCATATCTTCTGCGTTTACAGTTTATGACAACTATCAGGTTAATTCAGAGAGCACCGAAATGTCACCATTTCGGTGCTCTCCCGTTCGCCGCACTTCGGAGAGTTCGATTCGCTGACCCTGTGGTGAATTCAGCAGTCACTGCAGGGCCCCTGAAGTTTGTCGAATCGACCTGTCGAATGACTCGAAGAACCATCGCAAAACTGCCGATTCACTCCGAAAAACCACCGAATGGATCTGAAAAACCACTGAATCGATCTGAAAAAACACTGAATCGATCTGAAAAACTGCCGAATCGATCTGAAAAAACACCAAATCGCTCTGAAAAAACACCAAATCGATCTGAAAAAACACTGAATCGATCTGAAAAACCACCAAATCGCTCTGAAAAACCACTGAATCGATCTGAAGAACTGCGGAATGCATCTTACCATCTGCCGCAAAAGCACCAAGTCGATCCAAGAAAAGCCGACGACCTGCCGAACAGACCGCAGTCCAGCCGCCAAAAGGTGTAAAAAAAACAAGAAAAACCGCAACTTTTAAAGGGTGCTTGCAAAAATGCTACTGCATGAAAATGCTTGAAAATAATATATAAGGTCCTATGACTACTACATAAGGTTGTTTCAGAAAAATAAAAAAATGCAATTTATATAAAATTAGAAAAAAATTCACCGAAAAATGCCTAAAAAATCCTAAAAAAATAAATAAATAAAGAGACTTTTTGCTACAGATGAAAAGAATAAATGGTTGAATAAATATTTAATGAAAATGGGTAATTTTTTTAACATTGAATCCTTTGGGATTTGCCTGGATAAACCTGTCGATTGATACCACCGAAAATCAGGGCATTTCAGTGCCATTTCTCTGCTGTTCGGTGTTTGCTGAATAGATTAACCATTACTTCTCTATGGAGAGTTCACTGCCGCCGAACAGCACTGTATTTTCAGGCAAATCGCCAATTTTTGGCAAACTGCCAGGCTTTTTAAATAGACGAATGGCCACGCAATTGCACCGTACGGGGAAATTCACTGTTCGGTGCAATTTTGTGGCCAATTCGGCTCTCTTTGAATAACCCTGATTGGATAATCTCTCTGGAAAAGACAACTAGGGGTTATTCAGCAAACGCTGGTGTTTGCTGATGTTCCAGTGGTGACACAAAAGAAAATATACAAAGACCACCAGCAGAAGCTTCACAGTGAAACTTCTATTTGGATTTCTCGTTTGTGAAATGGCAGCGTTTGTGGCCGTTGCGACAATGGCAATAACAGTAACCACAAGCATTTGCTGAATAACCCCCAAATGTGTCGAGTGGAACACTGCAATACCTATGTGTTCTAGCACAGCAGAGATATGATTCTTTTCTCTCTCTTTTTTTTTTACCGTAGCGTTCCTCCTTGGCAGTAAAGCTGCAATCAGATTTATGGAGAGTCACGCCGCGATTTATTATGGAATAAATAATTTAAAAGCCCCGCTGACATTGAGTAACATAACATTCTTGCATTCCAGGCGGGATGCTCGTGCATCATGCATCAGCTGTGAAAAACTTTTAAAGATATTAATATTATATTCTAAGGGACATAATAAATAGATAGCATACATGGCGATGTACGCATATGTTAAATGCAAATAATACCTGTAATAAATCGCAGGTGAACCTGACGTTGTATGTGCATGTTGAATGTAAATATTGCCAGTACTACCTATTCAGATGATTGATATCCAGACTGTATGGGAAGGATATTCTATAAACATGCTGCTTTTATCACCTTTTATTTAATTTGTACTTCTTTAAATAAAATACCGTATTTATTGAGGGAACACATGCAAAATACAGGTAGCAACGAAAAAAGATACTGCTATTTACACGATAAGGACATAATTATTGGGACACACCTCTTAATGATTGAATTCAGGTGTTTCAACCACACCCACAGGTGCCACAGGTATATAAAATACCGCACTTAGCCATGCAGTCCTTTGCGGAAAACATGGGTCATTCTGCAGAGCTCCTTTTCTATTCCAGCTTGACTGTGCCCCAGTGCACAAAGCAAGGTCCATACAGACACAGCGCCCTATTCCACTCTGGGCGCTAACATGGAGACGGTAAGCAGGATAATGTGCGCTGGCAGATTTTCCCTTACCATCTACATGTTAACGTCATATTCCGGGGGAAGGTGCTATCTCAGAATCTTGCCACAGAGCGCAGCGCTAACCTCCCTGATACCCGCAGTAGCGCTTCTGCACCACCGCGAGAATCACCTCCTGGAGTCCATACGACTACATGGAGGCTTGCACTTACGGGCCCCAAGCTCTGCATGAAATCGCACAGTGCTGCGAAGTGATAGCGGAGGGAGACTAGACTAGGAACTATTTGTTCCCAGTCTCACTCTGCTCCCAGGAAGACGAAGCAGCGGATTGGGCCACCTTTTTCACAGTGGGATTTAATGTGGGATTTAATGATGGTGGGGTTTAGAGCGTGTTATATCATTTCTCTTTTGCAGAATCATTTAACACCAGCTTTAGGAGTTATTAAAATTTTTGTTTGCACGTCCTGACGGTAAATTGCGCCAGTACTATGTAACACCTCCCTTGTCGAGATGCTAAAAATAGATTATGCTCCCCGTGTTAAGTATAGGAGATGCAAAATACAGTAAGCTTGCGCAAGCTGTAAGGCACAAAACCTTTTCTCATGACTGCAGTGTCAAGATTGGAAAATCGATGTCAGAAGTTAAGCTTACTTCTGTTGGCGCTAACATTTACAAATCGAGACTCTAGATTAGAGCTATTGAATAGAGCCCATGGTCGGGTGAGTTTGGTGTGACAGAGCCTGTCACGTCCCACGTTGTTCTGGTACCCCAGCGGCCTGCAGCGTCTTCCTCGCTGCTGGGCGCCAAGTGATATGCAGGTCACTCGCGATCATGTGATACAGTCGGGTGGAGCGCTGCGTGATGATGTGGCGCCAGCCGGGTTTAAAACCAGACGCCTGAGAAGCGCTCATTGCCCAGGCGTAGTTTTCACTCCTCTCAGTGCTTGCTGCGAATTTGATCTTGTTTATTCTGTTTACCGACTCTGGCTTGTATGACTCTCCTCTCCTGGCTCTTAACCCCTGGCATTCTATTGACTACCCGATTTGGCATACGGCCCCTGGCATTCCTGATAACCTGCTCTGACATACCACCCCTGGCATTCCTGATAACCCACTTTGGCATACGACCCTTGGCATTCCTCTGACATTCTGAGTTTGTATTAACCCCTGGTTTGTTGTTCTGGTTATGTACTCCTCCAATTCTGTTATAGGTAGATGTACTGACCAGTCAAAGGATCGGAAGTGTAGGATAGTTGTGCTGCGTACATAGATCAGACATATATAGATATATATTGGGGAGGAACGTGACAGACCTTGACTGGCCACTCTGTGCCCTTACCTCAATCCAATCAAAAACCTTGGGGGTGACCTGGAACGGAGATTGCCAGGCCTTCTCTTCCGAAATCAGTGCCTGCCCTCACAAATGCTCTCCTGGATGAATGGTCAAAAATACCCACAGAAACACCCAAAATCCTGTGGAAAACCTTCCCAGAAGAGTGGGAGCTTTTATGGCTGCAAAGGGGGGAACCAACACCAAATTAATATCTATGTATTTCCAAAATGATATCATAGAAGTCCCTGTTAGTGTAATGGCCAGATGCCCAATGCTTTTTATCCATATAGTGTATCTATATATTTATTATTTATTGGGGGGGCTGGTATCATGCATGCGATACATTCAACTGCATGCAGTGAGATTGTCACAGTGGTCTGGGATGGCGTTTCTAACTATATTGAATGTAACATATAAGAAATATAAGCTAGACTGAAGAACAGCTATGTTTAGTGCTGTCATATATCTCCCCCGGGGCTATTTATCATGGCGTAGCTTGCAGCAGAGAACAGGTTGGTTTCATGACACATTTTACATTTGCCTGCTTGAAATTCATCTCTCTCATTCAGGCAATCAATATATATCATTCATGTAAAGTTTGCCAAATAAATAGGAATGTCATATGTGACTTCATTTTTCACTCACCGGGATATTACAGTTTATTAAGTTCCAGGCGCTTTGTACTCAGATGAATAAAACAAATCCCCGCTGCGTCGGTATGTTTTGTCATTTGTGTCTGCGGCACATCGAGGCCTGCGAGGGTTCATAGGCCTTTTAATTGTAAATTAATCTGTTTCTGGTGCTTTCACACGTGCGTCTGTGCCAATGTACGTGTTTGGTTCTGTAGAACAGAGGCATTTTTTTGGGGGATTTGTTCTGTAATTCGCAGAGTACGTTTATTTCCTCTCACGTTCGATCGCCGGGCCCTGTGGAAGTTAGGCCTTCATTGTAATTAATGCTGAGGTACAGAGTCCCATTGACTTAACTGCACGTTTCGGAGTAAATATACAGCACATTTGGTTTAATCGTTTCTAAGTGCCATGCCGGCGTTGACGTGTATGATAAATTATCCTTTGTGTATAAGAATTACTTTGTAAGGCCTACTCGCCAGAGGTCAGCCAGCCATCGCACAGTGGCTTCATGGGTATCAAGAGCTCAAACAGGCAGAATGTAAACAATATAATTGGAGTGCTTACTGCTGCCATTGTCTCCGTCCCTGTGGGCCCTGGACTCTGAGATAGCCTTGCTGTGTGTGAATGTACTAACAATTAATTTAGGTGGGCCGACATTGTCAGTGTTTTATTTATGTTCTGGCTGCTTAATTCCTGAAAGGAAAAGAAACCACAACCTACACAGAAAGATATAAAACGTGTGTGCTTTGCATCTATCTAATTTAATAGAATTGTAGCTATTTATCTATTTAACTATCTAAGTATATTGATATATCACTATCTATCTAATAATATGTATATATCCCTATCTCTGTGTGTGTATATATATATATATATATACATGGACAGGTATTTTACCTTATACCAATAATTTTTTTTTTCTTTTATTCAAATCCTGATGTGCTGCCTATGCTGTTGATTCTATATATAAATCCTGAGTATAGCAGTCTGTAGTGATACATTTTTTATTGGACCAATGTTACATTTAAAAGACAAGCTTTCGAGAGTATTACTCTCTTCTTCAGGTCTGGATGCTTACTGATCAGTTCCTAGAATTGAACATTAGGACATTAGGGGTCACATGGGTGAGGGGATTGGGTGTCGTAAAAATAATTTCTGTGCGCAAAAAAAATGCGCTGCTCGAGCGCATTTGCGACAAGCGTGTAATAGGGGCCATAGTATATGTGATTGACAAGATAGATACATGATAAATAATCAGATGTACAGAGAATTATATAGACAATAGATAAATAGGCAGATGTATGATAGCTAATCAGATGTGTAGAGAAAGATAGACAGGGTTATTCAAAGAGATTCGAAAAGTCACCGCACGTTCGGTGACTTTTCATTCTCTTCAATTCGGTTCCTTTTGCTGATCCCATTTCGGTGACCCTGCGGTGTATTCAGCAAACACCACAGGGCCGCCGAATTGCGGGGAAAAGCTGCCGCAAACCCGATGAAAACTAACCGCAAAACCCAGCGAATGCACGCCGAAAAGCCACAAAAACATCTGGATTAACCTGCCGAAAACCACGGAAAAACTCAAGCAGGAGCCGATCACCCGCAGCAAAGCCGCCGGAAAAAGCCGAGAAAGCCGAGACCGCAGACGAGGGAGGTAAATAAATTAGGAAAACAGTTTGTATGAATGTTTGAAAAGTGAAACGCTGTTTGCAAAGAAACTACTGAGCGAAAATATCTGAAATTTACACAGGAGGTCCAGGGAATGATAATAAAGAGGGCTGTTACAGAAAAAAGAAGTAAACTTAAAAAAAAAAAAAATCGGACTTTTAAAAAAAAAAAAAATCCAGAAAAATGATTAAAATATCCTAAAAAATCGATAAATAAAGAAACTCTTTACTGCAAAATTTTATAATGAACGGTTTATTAGATATTGACTTAAAACCGGAATATTTTTTATCATTGAAGCCTATGGGATTCTCTTGAATAAACCTGCCGAATTAAACCACCGAATGGCAGGGCATTAGGGGAACCTTTCACTGCTGGTTTGTGTTCTCTGAATAGACGAAGCAGTGCTTTTCATGGGGATTTCACTGCCCTCGAACAGGCACCGAACAGGCACCGTATGTGCAGGCAATTCGCCAGGATTTGGCGAATTGCCTGCTCTCTGGATAGCCGAATGGCCAAGAAAGGTAACCGAACGCTGAATTTCACTGTTCAGTTACCTTTCTCAAGCAATTCGGATCTCTTTGAATAACCCTGATAGATATGGGAACAGATAAATATTTAGATCAATAGGTAAACAGAGAATTAGATTGATAGATATATAATTAGGTAGATAGATAATTGATCAAAATAGAATTTGATAGATCAATAGATAATTAGATAGATTGATAGATAATTAAATAGATTGACAGATAATTAAATAGATAAAGCATTAGATAGGTAGATAGACAGTTTTTTTCCCTCAAATCCTGTGATACACTCTATAATTAACACGTTTACACCTCCAAGGTCTTCAAACAGCCTTGTTGCTGTGCTGCATCATTAGCGTCTTCACACCATAAGATCCTGTCTCTGGACTCTGGAAGGCTGGGAGGACAAAGTAAAGCGCTGACCTCCGCACTACTCATTAAAATCATCTCCAGATGGCCAGATTGAGTTTGAAACTATATATCATTAAACTGTGTGCCATCCAGTGCTTAGATGCACAAATAAGAATCTCCGAAACTCGATCGGAATATATATTATGTTAAAATAGGAGAAAGCGCAAATAAAATGTGTTACTGGCCCACAAAGCTGTTACAACGGTCATTAAATAAAGCATTATTATGCATCACTAATTTACTTTCACTCAATCTTTTGGAGAGGTAACGGGCGTACAGTTTTGTTTCTTTATTTGTAGCAATTTGCAGTAAATTGCTTAGTTATAGATAATAAATGAGACAGGAGCATCCTATGACACGTGAGACGAATTGTACCTCATGGCCTAAATTGGAATCAAGAAGAGTATTTTTCTTTTTCGAGATACCAGGGTCTTTCTAAGCGTCGCCGTCTCTCGGCTCATTGGTATCTGCCAGTAACCGAGACTGAATTGTTTGTCATTTATTGCTTTGTAGCTTTTACAATTCAATTCATTGGTGTCTTGTGTACTTTCATTAAAGGCAAATTGTTCCTGGCAACCGTGTTTGAGAAAAAAAAATGTTGACACAAAACAAAAGCAATATAAACACCATGACTTGATGCAACTCATTATTGTTTTTTTTTTTTCTGGTTTGAATGGGAGACTCAAACTACTTTGTTACCATTTTTGTATACACTCATTACTTTTAATCTATATTACCTTAATACCACATCGAAAAACTCTCATCTAAAATTTACCCCAAACTAGGTGCCCTGTACAGAAACAAATCCTGCCTGAGCCCCGCGGTAAGAAAGCAGATTGTACAACAAATGCTTATGCCGGCTATTGAATACGGAGATGTAGTGTATGCAGCTGCCCCGCAAACACACCTTCAGAAACTTACCACATTGTATAACTCATGCTGCCACTTTGCGCTACAATGTAACTACATGACCCACCATTGTGATATGTTAAAAAAGATAAACTGGCCATCGCTGGAGTCTAAACGTACCCTTCACCTTTCCAACCTGGTGTTTAAGAGCTTTTCTGGTAAGCTACCACCCTACCTGAATAGGCTGCGTCCCCCAGCAGTTCCCTCATCCTATAACCTCCGATCCAGGACCTGCACCTTACTTGCAATACCACAATACAAAGAGACAGTGGCTCGATGCTCATTTTCCTACAGAGCACCGCAATTATGGAATAACCTCCCAGACACCATCAAATCTTCCCCCAGTCTAAAGTCCCTTAAGAGTTCCCTATTAACATACCTCAATACAGAATGCACCTGTAAACGTGTAACATAGTGACTATTTCCTACGTGTTTATTTTCTGTTAATCTGTATATTTGTGTTTTTTTAATATCTTGCATTTTATTACTTTGTATTTCTATAACAACTGTATCATTTTAATGTTCTTGAACCCAGGACGTACTTGAAAACAAGAGAAATCTCAATGTATCCTTCCTGGTAAAATCCTCTATAAATAAATAAAAATATTACCTTAAAGGTGCCAGCTGGGTGGAGTAGAGGTAACATCACTGCTCTGCGTGGAGAAACTGTGGAGACACAGGTTCAATCCCGACAAGAGCACCTCTCCAGTAAGTGTCCTTGGGCAAGACACCTAACAGATACATAAAACATACACACAAGGAAACAACACATACACTCACAGACACATAACACACACCGACAGGCACATGACATACACCCACAGACACATAACACACACCGACAGGCACATGACATACACCCACAGACACATAACACACACCGACAGGCACATGACATACACCCACAGAACCATAACACACACCAACAGGCACATGACATACACCCACAGAAACATGACACACACCGACAGGCACATGACATACACCCACAGAAACATGACAGGCACATGACATACACCCACAGAAACATGACAGGCACATGACATACACCCACAGACATGTGACATACATCCAGAGACATGTGACATACATCCAAAGACACATGGCATACACACACACAGTTATTTGACGTACACAAGAAGAAGACATATGCCCTTCACCAACAGAAACATAACATACACTGATATATACATATTACACAGACAGAAAAATGACATATACCCAGACATTTGACATACACCAACAGACACCTAATATAAGATACATATAACATACATCAACAGATACATAACAAACACCCAAGGACACATGACATACACCCACAGACATGTCATCAACGAGCACTGGTAATCTTGTCAAAATATAACATCCTGGACACATAACAAATAAATACACACTGTACAAACATTCACACGACTGCTGTAAAGCGATCCTTATCTTCCTAAATACAAGTTACAGTTGCAATTAAACATAAAGCGCCAACAAGTTCTGTAGCGCTGGGTGGAGTAGAGGTAACGTCACTGCTCTATAACCATGGAGAGAGACTGTGGAGACACAGGTTCGATTCTGGCAAGAGCACCTCTCCAGTAAGTGTCCTTGGGCAAGACACCTAACGGTACATACTCGCCACCCAGGACATACTTGAAAACGAGAGAAATCTCAATGTATCCTTCCTGGTAAAATCCTTTCTCAAAAAAAAAATATATATATATATATATACTGTATATAGGTGGTACTGTGCCTATATATGCTGATTGTATTCTGACTGTACAAAAGAAACCTGTTTTCATCATTTCTTACTGTAAGCAAGTCGATTGTATAGTTTTTAAAGGCATATATCATTACCGCAATATACTGAGCACTGTATGAAATGACGTAGAAATATTAAGCATGTTTACTACTTAAATGTAGAAAAAAGTAAACCAAGGGTGTTAATTATTTACCTCTGTTTACCACCTTGTTTACCCCCCCTTTTTTGCCTAGAATTTAAAATACTCACCTTTTTATCCAGTGCTGAGGTCTCCCCTGGAGCGCAGCCAGTTATAGTGACGGCGACCACAGGCACATAGCGAAAGAACTTCTTAGATTTCTTCCATTTTTACTTAAACGGACACTCTACGCACCCTGACCACTTCAGTGCTTTAAAGTGGTCAGGATGTGAAGAGTGACGCCTCCCTCTTTCTTCTCAGGGCAGCCATCGGGGGTGACAGCCCATGATATGTTCAGGGGCCCACTAGCTCAAGGGAGCCCTGGCCCTTTCCAAACACTGTAACTTTTTGAATTGCCCCAAATGTAATGGTCTCTCCATGTGAAACTGAACCGACCTATCGGGATACTTGGATATTTCCCGGTGGGCCGAGGCAACTGCGGTCAGTAAAAGGCACTCTGGCTAATCAATCAGGGAGCGATTAGTATGGCCTGGACCAGGTAGAGGTGCAGAGCGAACACTCTCCCACCAGGAAACACATTTTATCCACCCACTCCCTTTAAAATAAGGTAGAAAGAAAATGAGGCAAAATTTTTATTTTTATTTAGTTTATGGAAATAGCCAGCTGTGGGAAGAGGGGCCCGACCGGTGGTTCAGTAAGGGGCCCCAAGATTTCTGATGGCAGCCCTGCCTGACCCAAATGGGTGAAAACACTGAGTGAAGTGAGGAGTTTCCTCTCCCCCACCCAGCATCACAAGCAGTCGGGATTTTGAATTTCCCGGCTGCCAGTCACCAGATCGGTCACGACTGCAGTCCGCAAGTGGACCATGCTGATGTCTCCCTCTCTTAGACCACCTGAAATAACGAGCATTCTCAGACAGGCGGCTGATGGATCTGTCCTGCGCATGAACGTGCAGGTCCAATCCATAGTTCTGCACAGTCACTACAGACCTTGCGGACGTAAAGTGCGCAGTTCCAGAGCGATGAGCAATTTATGGATCCTATGCTATAAAATTGGCGTAGCCAGGCAAATTGCATAGCAACGCAACAGGCGATTTAAGATTTGGAAGCCCCTGAGCTGAAAAGGAGGAGCTGCACGCGTCGAGGGTGAAAAAATGAGTAAAATCATCTAAAATAATAAAAAAATTAAATAATCGAGAAGAGGCTGTCAGCGGCATCTGCCCAATTATTTAAGGGCATGAAAAGAGACTCTATTTTTAATGAGTGTTCCTTTAATCGTCACCTGACCATCCTATTTCAAGTCCATTCAAACACCTTCCTCTATTTTGCACCAATATTTGTCTTGTTTTCATGTCCTCACTTTCTTGTTGTCTCTAGATGTAACTTTGTGACACATGACATGTTGGCTTATTTTTTTTGAGAGTAGAACCCTGGAAAATGCAATCTCTACTTATGCGTAAAAACACAAATATTTACCCAGTTCAGTTTCTCCATTCCACCATAATCACAATAATACACTAGAATGCCATGATAGATGTAGATTAGATGTAGAATTCCGGGATATTCTCCGTGTAAGTATTTACAACTTTGTCATACGCACATTTAAACGTTTTCCCTGGGTATCACCCATAAATACACGCTACTCTGGAGGCTGGATCAAAATAAGCTATGATTATAGCCAACAACAATACAGCATCCAAGACAGATTCCTTGGAAATTATGGAGGATGCAAATACCTCCCCGCACATATGGTACTTTAGATGGCAAATTATAGTGTAGTGCTCACCAAAGTGAATCTATACATAAAAAAACGGCTTTTTTTGTTGTAATTACAGTGGAATATATTACATTTCTATTCCGACCAGATACATTCCGTCCGCGTAAAACATAAATACAAAGTACAAACAACACTTCAAGATGAACATGTGTTGAAACACTTAATGACTTCGAGCGAACGGATGCGCGTGAGAACCGATTTGTGATTTGGTAAAGATATTGTGTTTCTGACGCATTTTTTTATACACTGAGAAAGTCAACGAATGAAATAGAAACCATCTTTTTAATGAAAGTTTGACGTATAAAAAGTGATGCTTTAGCCACAATTTCACTTACACACGCGCGCACTCATATATATATTTCTGTAACCACTCAATGTTCTTGAACCCACGACGTACTTGAAAACGAGAGAAATTTCAATGTGTCCTTCCTGGTAAAATACTTTTATAAATAAATAAATATATACACACACATACTGCCTGGCCAAAAAAAAGTCCCATGCTTTAATATTTCATTGGGCTGCCTTTTGCTGTGATTCCGGCACGCATTCGCCGTGGCATCGTGTCGATAAGCTCATACAATGTCACAGCATTTATTTGCGCCAGTGTCGCATTAATTTGTGGCCAAGATCTTGTATTGATGATGGGAGAGTCGCAGCGCTGTGTAAAGTCTTCTCCAGCACATTATCCCAAAGATTCTCAATGGAGTTAAGGTCTGGACTGTGCGGTGGCCAATCCACGTGTGAAAATGATGTCCGTATACAACGACATAAAGGAAGTAGAAACACTTCCAAAGGAAGGGGGTAACCCAAAAATTTCGAATTGTGAAAACGAAAAACACTTTTTAGTTAGGACAATAATGCAAACAATCCACACCAAAAAAGAAAATAATAGTATAAATTTTCTGAAATAGCTCTACTATCAGTATTGTTACAACCCTGATTGGGGACCTCGTTAACGCAATTGCGTATTTATGTTAAGGTGGTACTGCTTCCTTAGTGGCCCCATTATATTACGAGGTTGTCCTAATAAGACATGCAGCCAACTTGACAATCTTGCCCTTATATTATGATATACCGGTACGTATAACCTTTACTCATTTCAATTTGTGTTTTTTATACAATTTTTTTCTTTTTTGGTGTTGATTGTTTGCATTATTGTCCTAAATAAAAAGTGTTTTTCGTGAAAATGATGTCTCATGCTCCCTGAACCACTCTTGCACAATTTGATCCCGATGAATCCTGGCATTGCCATCTTGGAATCTGCCCGCTGTGCCATCAGGGGAGAAAAAACCCATTGATGGAAAAACCTGCTCATTTAGTATATTCAGGGAGTCACAGGACCTCAGTATATGCTGAAACACATGAATCACTGCAGTAATTATCCAATGGAAGGCTCACACCATTGGTATATTCCCCTATGATTTTAACTCCTTAACAAGAGGCGGGTAGTGCCCGTTGAGAAGGGGTTAACTAATACGCCCCGTGACAAGGTGCTGCTGCGGGCCTCTGATTTGGCCCGCCCACGGAGGTGACGTGCGACGCACCTTATTGGCCGGTTAGTTCAGGCCGGCATGTGGCAGCCAACGGCATGCGAAGTGCGCCGGCTGCGTGGAGTCGCCGAGGTGGCCCTTTGAAGTCAACGGGGCGTACTAGTATGCCCCACATCTTCTAAACCCACCCGCCGCAAGGACGGCATGGTACGCCTTGCAGCGGGAGAGGGTTAAGGGAGAATTGGGATTTCTAAACTCAGGAGGGCGATGTGTGCTGTTGCTTTTTTTTCCCTTGTTGCAGGTTTCTCCCACCTTCTGGTAATCGGGGTAATACGTGTTACTGGCATGTGGGAAACACAGAGATCACGGTGAGCTTTGTGGCTAGCAGCGTGTAAAAGTAGTAGTAGAAGTAAACCAAGCAAGGTTGTCTAGAGAGGAACCTTTATTTTGAGTTAGAGCTCAGATGAGCCAGGTTTTCATTTTCTGTTTTATTTTTGTTTATCTGCTTAATTCTGCTTCAATAAACCCCACAATTCATAAAGAGACTGCCTGTGATATGACTGCCCGAGAGGACCGTGCTGAGGTGCCCTGTGAAAGTGCTGGATCACAATATATATATATATATATTCAATAAATTGGGTATAAAATACATAAAGTATACAGCAGATGTCCACTTAATGTGATAAATAAGACATTCACATTTACGTGGAGATAAAGGTACAGCAGGAGTTTTCGTTGAGATGTGTGGGATGCTTTTTACCGAGGGTCAAATTTCAGTCAATAGTGCTTCCATGTACTTTTAGAAAACACATAATGTAATTTGTAGAATTCTTACCATGCAGCAGTCTGTCGTCCAATTAGACTGAAGGCAGCCCAGATGCTTAGGCATCGTCCTAACAAAAAAGTTGTTATTCAGACATCAGGGTGTCTGTTATCTAAGCGATAAGCTGCGGTGGGGAAAAACATCCAACTTTCCAACTTTTACAATAAAAAAAAAACAAAAAGGAACAA
Organism: Leptobrachium leishanense; assembly: GCA_009667805.1. NCBI lineage: Eukaryota > Metazoa > Chordata > Amphibia > Anura > Megophryidae > Leptobrachium > Leptobrachium leishanense. The sequence continues at coordinate 374,129,191 of CM019066.1, forward strand.
ACTTTTCTGATTTACATGTTTACATTTTTTTTTGGAAGTTTCATTTGATGTTTGTCATCTCGTCACATTTCCGTTTAGCGGATGGAGCCCCAAAACCATTTAAAGCTTTTGTTTTACAATTACTATGAGCTGCAGTTAATCAAAATACAAACTATAGTACTGTTTTCAGTGGTGAGTTAAATTAACCCCTTCACTACCATTACCAGTATACTCGATCTTCAAAAAGAATCTTCTGTTGATTCTGGAGCAATGCACAAAAATGACATTTTCTGCATACAAAGGGCCATATTGCATAGTTCACGCTAACGTTAGCGCTCAGCTGTGTGGGCGTTAACGTTAGCTTAGGTGGCCCTGGCACGGGCCGACCATATAACATTCCAAACGCTAATGGGTTAATAAAAAACATTAGTGATTCGGAGATTGCGCTTTTCAGCATGAGCAATGCAATGCCTATGTATATACAGTATTTACTGTATGGCTAATGGAAAGTGATTTTCCATAAAACCACTGGGTTCTTACAGTAGGTTTATGGAAAATCACTTGGCTCAAATGTATAACATATTATTTCCCATGCAATTATTCTGGAAGCCCCTGGTCAAATGCGAGAAGTGAATGTCACATGCAGGATATGATTGAAGTCAGATAGCTTAATTCCTCCCCTTTTGAAAGCACACAAAGCCCTTTATATTTTCTTCACTTTATTGGAAAAGTAACAGCAAATAAAAGGTGTCTTGTGGGAAGAGAGGGCTTCTCCTGGTGTGCTTTGTTATGGGGAGAGGGTTTTTCTCTTGTTTGTTTAGTTAAGTAAATATGTGTCACTGGGCGCATCCATTGTGGGATTTATTGTGGTGTAAACTGCCCCCCCCGTATCTTTACAGCACTTGCTCCTCACTGTGTGGCTTTGGCCATAGAATGCAGTGAATGCAGACTCACATCATTGTATTATGTGGGATGTATTCAAAGGACATCACCAGGGGGGTAGATTGGAAGTCGTTTAAGCTCCCTGTTTTATCTCATTCAGCTGCCAGCTCTAATCTCGACTGAGTATGTTAGAGAACAATAGCCCCCCCGCTGCCTTATTTAAACTTCCCCTCCTCCACCTCATTAGCTGTTAAATACTCTAGCTTAGATAGACAACAGAAATAAAGAAAAACCTTCGCACAGATTTTGGTAAATGTTGCCTCATGGGAAAAGTCCACAAAATGGAAACGGGAGATAGAAACCTAACTAGATTACTTGGGCATTACAAATTAAACCATTTTGTAAAACACATGCTGCTTGTTTGTTTTTTTTTTTCTTTGAAGAAATTCCATGTAAGGCTAGGGTCAGACTAACGCATTTTTCACGTTGTCCGTGAAAATGTGCGTTCGAAGAATGGACGTATTTTTTCACGGAATACGCAATAGCGGTCATACTATGCGCAGTTTCATCCGTGATTTTGTACGGATCATCAATAAAACCCTTTTTGCGTCTGGACGTTATGTTGGCCGGACATTAGCAGCGTCTGACATCTCCAATTCACGCACACACGCCGCTAGCGGACGCAGCGCACTCTGTACGTCAGTACTAGTGGTTTAACGTTCTCGAAAAAATGCGTTCATTTTCCACTTGCGTTGCGCAGCCGGACTTTTGTGCGACCGTACTTCGTATATTGGCCGTCATTGCCCGGCATCTGCTGCTAGCACGGCCGTGATTAAGTGCGCCAGAACGCGCGTTCGCACTGCCTCAGTCTGACCCTAGCCTTAGTGGGAGAATTAAAGTTCTCCCATTTATATGGAATTTCTTCAAACAAAAAACAAACAGCAGCATGTGTTTTACAAAATGGTTTAATTTGTACTGCACAAGTAATCTAGTTACAGCTTCTGTAAGTGGTTATGTCACTTTGAATAGGAATAGGTCCCTAAAGCAGGGGTCAGCATGAGGCTCAGCCAATCTATTGAGTAGCTGAGCATCACTTTGCGCTCCAAGCTTGGAGACCCCTGCGCTAAAGGTAGGCGATAAATAAAGGATAAAAATCAGGAAAATGCATATTTTAACCCCTTCACTACTATTAATTTTCCAAAAAATCCTTGTCAGGAACCTGTGGTTTTCTTGAAAAATCTTTTTTTTATTAATTAGACAGTAAGAAATATTTGGGCATATTCCCAATGTACTTCTTATTGTAATTATTATTATTATACTTAATATAGCGCCAGCATATTCTGCAGCGCTGAACAATGGGCCCAATATAGGCAGGGTTACTGTAATAACATATTTGGCCAGTATATGGTGCTATCTACTGCCAAATTGAGTTACAGCCGTTACAGTTACCGCTCGAGGTTCCCTGCATCGGCTGCTGAATGTCCGATGTCAGAGCATTCATCAGCCGATTTTACACATTTATAGCTCTTTGGGCATTATAGCCACAGGGCTAAACCTTTGGGGGCACCTTCTGCAGCCCAAAAGCAAATAAAATGTGTTTGCAGTAAACAAATTTAATTTGCTTTTGTCCTTCAGAGCTACAAATCGATATATCTCGATATCGGGCACCTGGTGCCTTTGAAGACCGAGATATCTTAATCTCAGTAGTGAAGGGGTTAACATGCAGTATTAGCAAAGTTCACAAACAGCTTGGATGCCGTTTAACATCAGCAGCTCTTGTATGGCTGAAATAATACTACAGCTATTTTATTGAAAGAGTGAACCCCCTTTACATAAAAAGGCTTTTTAACCAATGACATTTTAGCGAAGGTAAACAAAGCAGTAACAGAGAAGCTCCGTGTTCCTCTCACTGTTATTATTATCATTATCTTTGAATGGTCACTCACAAAGGTGTACTAGCCAGATTTTAGGCAAACACAAGCGGTGATGGTGAAAAACAGACAAGACTAACAGGGTTATTCAAAGAGAATCGAAAAGCTAACGCACGTTCGGTGACTTTTCGTTCTCTTCAATTCGGTTCGATTTGGCGATCCCATTTCGGCAACCCTGCGGTGTATTCAGCAAGCACCACAGGGCCGTCGTAGTGCAGGGAAAAGCCGCCGCTAACCCGCCGAACACTCACCGCAAAACGAGGGCGAACGCACACCAAAACCCACAAAAACATCTGGATTAACCTGCCAAAAACGCCGGAAAAAACCCGAGCAGGAGCCGATCATACGCAGCGCAGCCGCCGGAAAAAGCAGACACCTCAGACGAGTGCAGTGAATAAATTAGGAAAACAGTTTGCTTGAATGATTGAAAAGTGAAACGCTGTTTGCAAAGAAACTACTGAGCGAAAAAGTCTGAGATTTACATATGATCCAATGAATGATAATAAAAAGGGCTGTTACAGAAAAAGAAGTAAAGTAAAAAAAAAAAAATCCTGAAAAATGCTTAAAATATCCTAAAAAAATCGATAAATAAAGAGACTCTTTACTGCAGAATTTTATAATAAACGGTTTATTAGATATTGAATTAAAACATGAATATTTTTAACATTGAAGCCTATGGGATTCTCCTGAATAAACCTGCTGAATTAAACCACCGAATGACAGGGCATTTCGGGAACCTTTCACTGCTGGTTTGTGTTCTCTGAATAGACGAAGCATCGCTTCTCTATGGGGATTTCACTTCCCTTGAACAGGCACCGTATGTTCAGGCAATTTGCCAGGATTTGGCGAATTGCCTGCTCTCTGGATAGCCGAACGGCCAAGAAAGGTAACCGAACGCTGATTTTCAACGTTCGGTTCCCTTTCGGCAGCCATTCGGATCTCTTTGAATAACCTTGTAAACATTGCATCCTTTTGGCTCTTACGAGGAATCCAACGCTGAGTTTTAGAATCTCGATGTACATGGCACGTACTGATGTCAGAATGCAGATATCAAAGAAATGTAAATAAGAAGCTGTATGTGCCGTTGTTTGAGTAATTTATGGAGCTTCAAAAATTCACAAACTTCAAAAAAAAAAAAAAAGATTTCTCCTTGGGTGTCTTCTGAAGTGGAATATAAATTGTGAGAGAAAAAACCCCCTGAGTGCTACATTTATCTTCCGTGCTTACACACAGGCGGCACCTGACACTGGCGTGGATGTGTTTGCTGGGGAGAATAATTACCTGTTGTTTCATAGCAGGTGAACTTGTAGAGCAAAAATAATGCACCCATGTAATCCATACAGCTTAAAATCTCCTTCACATTATATCCTCATTTATTTTGTATATCTACCTATAATATATATAAAATATGTAGTCATACGTATTTTAGCCAAATACAGATATCGTGGAACACGTAAGAGAAAAGAATAGGAGAAGAAAAAAAGGAATAAAGAAATCTGCAGTAGGGCAGATCTTTGTTACTGTAAATATTTCTCCAAAAATTACAGAAATAATTGAGCAAATGTATTAATATTTAATATTTGCACTGTGTATAGGGTCCCCTCATAACCACAATCCCCCCCAAAAAAAATAAAAAATATATATATATAATGACCATTTATTTAAGGAAAACTGTGAAAATAAATAAATTTATATTTTTTTAAATAATTAAATAATACTAATAGAAATATATATATATTCTATTATTCTGATCAGTAAGCTTCTATACCTGAGGAAGGGAGGAATCCTCTCGAAAGCTTGTACTTTAAATGTAACGTTAGTCCAATAAAAAAGGTATCACTACAGACTGCTATGCTCGTGATTTTTATATATATATATATATATATATATATACAGGGTTGTGCAAAGAGATCCGAATTGCTGGAGAAAGGTAACCAAAGTACCGAACGCTGCAAATCAGCGTTCGGTTACCTTTCTTGGCCATTCGGCTATCCAGAGAGCAGGCAATTCGCCAAATTCTGGCGAGTTGCCTGCACATATGGTGCCTGTTCGGTGCCTGTTCGAGGGCAGAGAAATCCCCATAGAGAAGCAATGCTTCGTCTATTCAGAGAACACAAACCAGCAGTGAAAGGTTCCCGAAATGCCCTGCCATTCGGTGGTTTAATTCGGCAGGTTTATTCAGGCGAATCCCCTAGGCTTCAATGTTAAAAATATTCCCGTTTTAATTCAATATCTAATAAACCGTTTATTATAAAATTCTGCAGTAAAGAGTCTCTTTATTTATAGATTTTTTTTGGATATTTTAAGCATTTTTCTGGATTTAAAATTTTTTTTTTAAAAAAAAAATTCCGATAAGTTTTTATTTATTTTTTTACTTATTTTTTCTGTAACAGCCCTCTTTATTATCATTCCCTGGACCTCATATGTAAATCTCAGACATTTTCGCTCAGTAGTTTCTTTGCAAACAGCGTTTCACTTTTCAAACATTCATGCAAACTGTTTTCCTAATTTATTCACCTCCTTCGTCTGCGGTGTCGGCTTTTTCCGGCGGCTTTGCTGCGTGTGATCGGCTCCTGCTCGGGTTTTTCTGGCGTTTTTGGCGGGTTAATCCAGATGTTTTTGTGGGTTTTCGGCGTGCATTCACCGGGTTTTGCGGTGAGTGTTCGTTGGGTTTGCGGCAGCCTTTCCCTGAACTACGACGGCCCTGTGGTGCTTGCTGAATACACCGCAGGGTCGCCGAAATGGGAACGAAAAGTCACCGAACGTGCCGTGACTTTTCGATTCTCTTTGAATTACCCTGATAGTCTTTTTTATTATTATTTAATTATTTTGATAAATTTCGAATTTGAGCCATTTTTTTTGGGGGGGGGGGCTCAAGATAGAAGTCATTTTCTTTCTCAGATTTTTTTTATTTTCATAATGGGGAATGAGTAAAAAAAATATGTTAGGAAAAGTGTTTTTTCGTGCTCTAAAATTAAACAATATTGACCTTCTGAAAGAACCAGAGATTTCCTTTAAGGTAAAGAAAAAAGTTGTTCCATTTTCGTTCTCTGTCCTATTTAAACCAAGGTCTATTTTTAAGAGTTAATAGGGTCAGCAGTCACAGTAGGCCCTCTCTGGGTTCGGCTGTGTTATTTGACCATGCACTAAGAATAAAAAATGTATTTATTTACTCGTCATGCTTTTTAGTCGTCAGAAATGCCCTTTACAAAACCCTCACCTTTTCAATTTGAAGTATGTACAATGCTATTCTTGATCTCTACCGTCCCTGATAACGTAAGCATAACATACCGTCCCGTTGACCTCGTTCTCAAGTAGTCATTATAAGAAACCAAAATTTAGAATTTTCTTCTTATAATCTAAATTATACTGGCATCGGACCCCCGTTATTATAAATGGTCGTGGTGAGTAAAGGCGCCCCAGTCTTTCCCGTCCATTTGTGACCGCGCTTATAGAATGCGCTGTATTGTCCCACATGATTAACTTTCTCAGACCCCATAACCTATTGGATTTAATACAATCTCACTTTCAGGCTGCATGCTTGAGAGACCTCTCAACAAAATAAGCAGCAATCCCTGCGCCGAAAATATGAGGCTTATGCCTTCATTCTCATGTTGCTTGATTTCCCTGCTTGCATTCAAAGCTGCTGATCACACACTTGTCATTCAGGGAATCCACTCTATCTGTCAAAGGGACTCTCTGGGGGCTCGCAAGGCTTCCATCTTCAGATTATTCCTGGTCTTACTTGTTACATGTATGTCTGTCTGTCTGTCTGAAAAGCAACAGTGTTACTGACCTTGCTCGATGGACCGTGGGCCTCAATATATTGTAATTATCATTATAGGTATACATGATCGCCAGAGTTAATTATCGAGTAATTAAATAAATAAGATAATCAAATAAATGAGATTAATAGATTCTTGATGGTGATCTATTGTTTAAATTGTGATTATATACTATGTATTGTTGTTTTAATTCATGTTGCCCAAGTATTTTTCTCCTTCCTGATAAGAGAGTGAATAGGATATGAAAGAGTTAACTAATTGTGATAAATGGGATTGTGCTGCACTTAATTATGTTGAATGATGTCACTAATTACAGGCACTATATATATATGTGAAGTCGACTCACTCGGAATTCAGACTTGATAAAGAACTCCACAATGTTCTATCCATGATCTTCTATCCATGATGTTCTATCCACGATGTTCTATCCATGATGCTCTATCCATGATGCTCTATCCAAGATCTTCTATCCATGTTGTTCAATCCATGATGTTCAATCCATGATGTTCAATCCATAATTTTCTATCCACAATGTTCTATCCATGATGTTCTAGCCATCATGTTCTATCCATGATGTTCTATCCATGATGTTCTAACTATGATGCTCTATCCATGAAGCTCTACCCATCGTGTTCTATCCATGATGCTCTATCCATGGTACTCTATCCATGATCTTCTATCCATGATATTCTAGCCATCATGTTCTATCCATCTTGTTCTATCCATGATGCTCTATCCATGATGCCCTATCCATGATCTTCTATCCATCATGTTCTATCCATCATGTTCTATCCATGATGCTCTATCCATGATGCCCTATCCATGATCTTCTATCCATCATGTTCTATCCATCATGTTCTATCCATGATGCTCTATCCATGATGCCCTACCCATGATCTTCTATCCATCATGTTCTATCCATCATGTTCTATCCATGATGCTCTATCCATGATGTTGTATCCGTGATGTTGTATCCGTGATGTTCTGTCCACTATCAGACATTATAAACTAATGATACACATGCAAAACTGGTTAAAGTGCACACCGCTTGCTTAATTATAAAAATCGAAGCATTGGATGACTGTGGCCCGAAACACTGCTTTATCTACCCAAAAAATGTGTCCCTGCTTCCAGTAATCCATGCCACGTTCAATAAGATTCTGACATATGTTTAAATGTTAGCCTTCACAGCAAAGCATGTTGGAGATAAGCCAGCTCCCGTTATCGTGAAAGACACTGTCACAAGGATCAGAGAAAGGAATTGTGAACAGAATAGCATTATCTGGGATTAAAGGTGGTCTTCATATTGGATTAATTTTACCCCACGTGTTGATAAGGCTTTTTATTTCATTTAATCATTATCTGTGCTGCCCCAAACTGCTGACTGCTTCTATTCTGCAGCGTTAACCTCTAATCATCTGATGTCTGGTGTGTTGGGACACAATTATTGTACACAACAACAATGCTGAGTTCTGTAAAGCAAAAAACACACAGGCACACACTACTCCCCTGCACACATACAGTATAAACACAGAGACACAGACACTTGACATTCAGCCATAGACATATGGCATACACCGACGACAGACATATGACACACACTGACAGATACATAAAACATACACATAAGGAAACAACATATACACTCACAGACACATAACACACACCGACAGGCACATGACATACACCCACAGACATGTGACATACATCCAGAGACACATGGCATACACACACACAGTTATTTGACGTACACAAGAAGAAGACATATGCCCTTCACCAACAGAAACATAACATACACTGATATATACATATTACACAGACAGAAAAATGACATATACCCAGACATTTGACATACACCAACAGACACCTAATATAAGATACATATAACATACATCAACAGATACATAACAAACACCCAAGGACACATGACATACACCCACAGACATGTCATCAACGAGCACTGGTAATCTTGTCAAAATATAACATCCTGGACACATAACAAATAAATACATACACACTGTACAAACATTCACACGACTGCTGTAAAGCGATCCTTATCTTCCTAAATACAAGTTACAGTTGCAATTAAACATAAAGCGCCAACAAGTTCTGTAGCGCTGGGTGGAGTAGAGGTAACATCACTGCTCTATAACCATGGAGAGAGACTGTGGAGACACAGGTTCGATCCTGGCAAGAGCACCTCTCCAGTAAGCGTTCTTGGGCAAGACACCTAACGGTACATACGCGCCACCCAGGACATACTTGAAAATGAGAGAAATCTCAATGTATCCTTCCTGGTAAAATCTTTTCTCAAAATAAATAAATAAATAAATAAATATATATATATATCAAAAGTATAGCAGTACGTGGTGATACCTTTTTATTGGACTAACGTAACATTTAAAAGACGAGCTTTCGAGAGGATTCCTCTCTTCCTCAGGTCTGGAAGCTTTACTGAGCAAAATCATAGAATTGGGCATTAAGGGTTAGATGTTGTAAAGAGTGAGAGTCAAATGGTATGTTCAAAATGGGAAAATAAACACATGAGGGATCTTGGGCCCATAATAAAACAGAGATAAGATCATAGGACTTGAAAGAGAAAAAAAACCACACACAAATCATTGAAGGCTGAAAGAGACACAAAAAACAAAACAAAACAAAAATAAAATCAAGAAGAATAAAACACCAGCCAAAATTTTGAATGTTTATTTTTGTAGATACTCGGTATGTTGCATCAAGTAGATACTTTTGGTAGAAGGATAAGTATTTCAGAGCTATTTTATTCAACACACAGTGGTGGGATCTATTATATCACGGTGGATCATCTGAATTGTAAGCGCGATTAAACCCTTCATTTCTTTGCTAATTCCCGTTCCTTAGTCTTCACATGACGAGGCGTCCATCATTATCTTCTCCCGTCCCCAATGCTGCCTTGCCTCTTAAAATCCTTCTTCCTAAAATCATTTCTTTTTATTTCCCCCTCACTCCGTTCACCCGTTGGCCTTCTCTACTCATCATTCCTTGTTCACTTTTTATATTCTCTCTTTCAGTCATAAATAATAATTTTTTTGTTTTCTTCCTAAAATCCACCTTTCTTTCCCTTTTTCCTTCCACCCATTCTTCTTTTTAATATGTGCATAGGCTGAAAAAAGACGCGCGTCCATTGGGTTCAGCCTTTCACACATCACCTACTGCTGTTGATCCAAAGAAAGGCAAAAACTCCAGTCTGATGCGCTCGCCGTATTTTCAACGTACTGGGAAGAAATTCCTTCTTGACCCCTGATGGCGTCAGATTTCTCCTTGGATCAAGCAGCTTTTACCAAAATATTAAATAATACCTTCCGCCTCTTTTTGTCTCCCTTCGCAGCTCTAATTCTCGTTTTCTTTCGCAGTTCTCCAGTCCGCCCCCTCCCCATTCCTTTTTCTATCACCGTTTCCCTCATAGTGAGAGAGAGAGAGAGAGCTGGAGACTGACAAAGTAGACTTCATTTCACCCTGTCTGTATCCCTGCTTCTTTCGCTCAAACAAAATAGGCTTCAAACTGTGCAATCTTTCCATCCAGATATTCTATTGATTTATATTGCATGGAATTGCGCGCCTTTTAGGGAGATTTTACATCGAGAAAATCTGAGTTTAATAAATAGCTGGTGTAGTGATTTAATGCTTCATCCACCCTCCCTCCTGCTTGTTTTCTAAACCTCTGTACTCCGAATGGGTCAGAAAAAGATTACTAATAGGAAAAGATGACAATGTGGAGAGAAAATCATAGTTTCGGAGCACTTCTACAGCATAAAGGAAAACCATAGATAACGTCTCTGGGAGAGAGCACAGAAACAAATAACAGTACAGTAGGCGACTCATTGCTCTGGAATGATAGGTTACATTTTTCATACCCAGCTTTTTGTGTTTTAGTGTTTTTGTGAAATTATGCCGGTTTATTTTTTTCTGTAAACTAAATATAATTACAGGCAGAGATAGGCCCTTTATTCCTGTGATGCGGGGGGAAAAAATTACATTAATAAATATTTTGCTACTCATAACAGTGAATTAAATAATCATTTTTTTCAGTGTCTTGGGGAGAGAAACTGTATTTTTTCCAAGTCATTCTTCTGGTTCCAGTTACTCAGCAACTAGTATTATTCATAATAATTTAAAATATAAAATACTTAAATATGTGATCATATCTGATTATTATTATTATTAGTAGTAGTCATTGAATATTTATAGTATTTTTTTTATTATTAATAATATTATTATCATTAAATAAATAATGGAGCACCCATTATCCATAATTCTTATAAGACCAATCGTTCTGGATTTTTGATTCTTGTGGTTTTTGGAATCCAGCTACGATTGCAGCAGGGGAGCTTGCGATGCTCATGCCGTAGCAGCACCAGCGAGGTACCAGGGACATGCAGTCAGGGGTGGCAGGGGAGGCAGAGCCTCCCCTGCCATGCCAGTAAATGAATGTGCTCATTGTGCTGTAATGACATGTGTGTATATTTAAACTGTAAATAAAATTTTATTTATTGAAAAAAGTTCTCATACTCACCTGCTCCACGCTCCCTCGCTGTGCTTCTCTGTGGCTGCTGTGTGTGTGTGATTCACTACACAGACAGCAGGGGCAGCACTGAGCCAGCCTAGCCTACGCAATTTGCGCAGCTGAATGCTACATTAATTGCGTAGCTCAAGCTGACTTCCTGGTTCTACGCTTTTCAGTGCCTCCAGAGGCACTGAGAGCAATTGAAAGCTTGAGCCAATGGGAAAGCTCCATTGGTCTCAAGCACTTCTTTTTTTTTAAAAAAAACACCCCCATGGGAGGCAGAGCTCCCCATGGACTGATTGATGCAGGACAGTCATGTGACTGTCCTCGTCAGTCGTGGGGGGGGGGCAGGCAGGCAGAGCTCAGCAATCAGCATATGTGTAATAGCACGCTCTATTAGTCAGCATTGTAAGTGCATGCTCTGACTTAGAACGGCAGCAGCACCAGCAAGATACATGCTGGAAGATAATGTGCAGCACTAACAGAGGGACATAATGTGCAGCGTCAATGAAGATGCTGTGCAGAGGTAACAGAGGGACATAATGTGCATAGTCAATGTGTCTCCCGAACATTTTGGGTTCTTCTGGTTTCCAGAATACAGCTAAGATTGAAGCAGGGGGGCTTTCAATGCTCATGCTGCAGCAGCACCAGTGAGATATATGCTGGGAGATGCTGTGCAGCGCTGTCAGAGGGACATAATGTGCAGAGTCAATGTGTCTCTTGAACATTTTGGGTTCTTCTGGTTTCCAGAATCCAGCTAAGATTGCAGCAGGGGAGCTGTCAATGCTTATGCTGCGCAGCACCATCAGGGTATATGCTGGGAGATACTACACAGCACTTTCTGGGAGACATACATTGCAGAGACACCATCAGGGTTATTCAAAGAGATCCGAATTGCTTGAGAAAGGTAACCGTTCGGTTACCTTTCCTGGCCATTCGGCTATCCGGAGAGCAGGCAATTCGCCAAATCCTTGCGAATTGCCTGAACATACGGTGTCTGTTCGGTGCCTGTTCGAGGGCAGTGAAATCCCATGAAAAAGCACTGCTTTGGCTATTCAGAGAACACAAACCAGCAGTGAAAGGTTCCCCTAATGCCCTGCCATTCGGTGGTTTAATTCGGCAAATTTATTCATGAGAATCCCATAGGCTTCAATGTTAAAAATATTCCCGTTTTAATTCAATATCTAATAAAGCATTCATTATAAAATTCTGCAGTAAAGAGTCTCTTTATTTATAGATTTTTTAGGATATTTTAAGCATTTTTTTTTTTTTTTCTTTTTCAAAAGTCTGATTTTTTATTTTTTTTAAGTTTTCTTCTTTTTCTGTAACAGCCCTTTTTATTATCATTCCCCAGACCTCATATGTAAATTTCAGACATTTTCGCTCAGTAGTTTCTTTGCAAACAGCGTTTCACTTTCACACATTCATACAAACTGTTTTGCAAATTTATTCACTGCCTCTTCTGCTGTGTCGAAGGCTGCGATCGGCTCCTGTTCGGGTTTTTCTGTGGTTTTCGGCAGGTTAATCCAGATGTTTTTGAGGGTTTTCGGCTTGCATTCACTGGGTTTTGCGGTGAGTTTTCGTTGGGTTCACGGTAGCTTTTCCCTGCAATTCGGGGACCCTGTGGTGCTTGCTGAATACACCGCAGGGTCGCCGAAATGGGATCGCCAAATCGAACCGAATTGAAGAGAACGAAAAGTCACCGAACGTGCGGTGACTTTTCGAATCTCTTTGAATAACCCTGTTTGTCTCTCGCTGACTCTGTGCAGCATGTCACATGCTGGAGCTGCACAATGTGTCCCAGCACAACCCTCACTGGTGCTGCAGTGTATGGAGGAAAGCTACAGTAAAGGAGAACCCGTCAGAAGCGGCAGAAAGGTGAGAACAAATTATGTCCAGAAGACTCAAAAACCTTTTTTTTTTTTTTTACTCTTGAGGAAAGCGGGTGCGGAAAGCGGGTGCTCCAACTGTATTGTTCTTTATGTCTTGTGATTGTTAGATGTATTTGTTTACTTTAAGCATTTCCGCTTTCCTCGTTATATAACGCTATTGAAGATTCTTATGTAATACACAAAAAATAATAAAAGAAATAAAGCATAGAATTCTAAATCCTCCCAGCAACAGGCTCGCTCCTCGAAACTAATAGATTCCGACTCATTTCTAAAGGAGAACGAATAATTTTGGATACATTTTCCATTCTCTTGCTGAATTTAATATGATTTGCTTTAGCAAACGAGGAACGCCGAGAACGCCATTATATAGGTGTATAACATAATGTTTTTTTAATGCAAGCAACTGACGCAGAGGGAGTTTGTGCTGTTTAAATGCAGTGTAATACATTATGACAGTAAATGTGGGTCAGACACCCTGGAGGTATGTTCCTTTTTTTTTGCACAGCGGTTTTTCTACATGTATATACACTCAATGTTGTTGATATAAAGGAATGAACCTTTTAAGTCGTAGAGAGCCAGAGGGCTGTGTGAATTTCCCATCGCTTTTCAGTTTGCTGCGTAAGGCTAGGGTCAGACGAACGCAGTTTTAACGTGCGTTTAGCCGCACAAAATCACGGCCGTGCTAGCAGCAAATGACGTCCAATGCCGGGGAACACACGAAGTACGGCCGCACGAAAGTTCGTCCGCGCAACGCAAGTGGCAAACGAACGCATTTTTTCGAGAACGTCAAACCGCTACTACTGACGTACAGAGTGCGCTGCGGCCGCATAGCGGCGTGTTTGCGTGATTGGGAGACTTCAGACGCTGCTAATGTCCGGCCAACATAACGTCCAGACGCAAAAAGTGTTTTATTGTTGATCCGTACAAAATCACGGACGAAAAGGCGCATCGTATGACCGCTATCGCGTATTCCGTGAAAAATATGTCCGTTCGTTCGACCGCACTTTTCCACGGTCGACGCGAAAAATGCGTTCGTCTGACCCTAGCCTTACTCGGCATGTAAAAGGTTAAAAATAAGGGAAAAGGGCTTAAAAACATTTTTTTTGTGTTGGTTTGTTAATTTTACATTCCGCATCTGAGCAAGAAAAGCGACAGAGAATGTTGTTTCTTAGTTTAGCTCGAGTTGTGTATTTTATTAGAAATCGGATTTACATCGAGTGGAAAAGCCTTGGAATGTCAGACGGAGAAATGTGTCCAGTTGGCAATGAGTTCCTGTGTCACCTTAACCATCAAACAGCTTTTTATTTGAAGAAATGTAATAACATTCACTGAAATCTAGAAACATTTTATATCCGTAGTAATTCTAGGCATAGGACTCCAGAAACGGCTCCAGAGCTCTACAGGGAGACCTTAGGCAACACTCAGACATGAGCCATATCAGTTGTCGAGATGTTGCTTTGCAAAAATACAGAAATGACCCCAATAAATTCAAATTAATGAAGGCTCACATAGCTATTTTAGTAGACACTTGTTTGTAAATGTTTGTAAAGTGCACACACGCTCCTATGAATGCCGTCCTCAAAATACATACACAGGGTTATTCAGAGAAAGGTGACAATCTGGAGAACTTTCGGAGAAGTGAAAATTCTAGGTCAAAATAGCCGATTTGGAAAGTGAGATAAATGGGAGAATTTTTCCGGTTTGGTTATTTTGACCTAGAATTTTCACTTCTCCAAAAGTTCTCCAGAGTTTCACCTTTCGCAGAATAACCCTGACAGACATTTCACACAAATTCCTTCATACAAGGACCCAGTGGGAGTGTAGCCTCAGACAACAGCCTAATTACGTCTAATTATAGGACCACCTATGGTTCCAATGGTGAATGTGTAGTATTGTGAACGTCATTCATCTTTCCAAACACAAGCCAACCATTCCCCTACCCACATAGAGCCCTAATTCCTAGCGAACGCTAAATGTAGCGGTCAGATGTGTAAGCGTTAACGCCAGGATAAGTGACTTTAAGGCATGCCCTCCATATAACCTTCCTGACGCTACAAAGATAAACAAAATCTGTTAGCGCATCGGTGATTGCGCGAGCTTGCTCGGGCATTCTGTACTTTGCGCATCCTATACTTAACATTGGAAGCGCAATCAGTAATTAGTGTTAGTATAAGTTAGCGCACCGATGGGTTAACTGATCTTTTACCGGCACCCAAAAACTGGTGCTAACTGATTCCACTTTTGCAGAAACAATTAAGACCAGCAAATGGTGGCCTGATCCACGGCTTCTTCTGGCTGCTGGGAGCAGAGTGAGACTGGTGACAAATAGTCCCCATTCTCCCTCCACGATCACTCCGCGGCCCTGCGCGATCTCACATGATAGTCCTATAGAAGCGCTATTGCGAGTATCACTGTGGGTAGTGCATGGTTCCAGGGATAGGTGCTGGATTAGCCCCTGCCCTGGAATATGGTGCTCAAATGGGGACACTACCGGGAAACTTGCAGGTGCCAACAAGGGTATAGGGCCGATACAGGGTTATTTGGAGAGCACCAAAATGTCACCGACTCACCCTTTCCCCTCACTTTGGCTAGTCCGATTCCCCGACCCTGCAGTGAATTCAGCAGTCACTGCAGAGTCCCCGAAGTGCAGCGAATGAGCTTCCGAACGAATCGGAAAACCGCTGCAAACCCGCCAAATCGATCGGAAAACCAGCCAATTGGATCCGAAAAATCACCGAAAAAACACTGAATCGATCCAAAAACCCGCGGAATGCATCCGACGATCTGCTGCAAAACCACCAAATCGATCAAAAAAAAAAGTCGACGACCTGCCGATTAGAGCGCCGACCAGCTGCCAGAAAAATCCGACAATCCGACGAATGAATTTAAAAAAAATAAAAAAATTAAAAGATGTTTGCAGAAAAACTACTGCACAAAAATGACTGTAATTAATAAATGAGGTCGTAAGAATAATAATAAAAAGGTCTGTTACAGAAAAAAAAAAAACATTTTTAAAAAATCGGGGACAAAAAATGTCGCCAAAAATATCAGGAAAAATGCCTAAAAAATCCCAAAAAAATGTTTTTTACTGCAAATGAAAATAAATTTTGCTGCTTTCGCTGCTGAGCCATTTTACCTCTGTGTGCTGAGCTAATTTTTACCGTTTTTGCTCATCATGTTTAAAGGCAATTTGAAGTAATGTTATTATACCACCCGGACATATTATATATCATGTTTTTCAGCAGACTCGGCAGTTTCATAATTATCATAATCACAATATATCATTATTATATGTATACATCATACCCTGCCAGAATGCCATAACAAAAAATGTAAATTTCCAATCCTCTACATCCTTTCCGTCCGGTAACACCAGGGATGAGCAGTAGGTAAATAAATTTCGATTAGCATACGTGTAAATTATCGCCGGGACCAACCGATCTGCTGGTTACAATAGCGCAAGTGATGTCTAGCACTCCCCATGTTAAGTATAGGATGCGGTAAGTGTACAGTAAACGCGCGCTACGAATCTCAAATTACCGCGCTAAGTGATTTTTCCCGTTTCTAACGAGAGGCAAACGATCTGTTGTTCCGGCGTTAGACTTAATTTACATGGCGCTAACGCCAAAACAAGCTGATGCTAGGATTAGCTCACACCAGGTGATAGAGCCCCTTGTGTCTGTTTCTTCACCAGCAAAGATAAAAATCACATTTTGTTATTAAAAATATCCTTCACCCTTAGAACGGTGACCTTTTGTAAAAAATATTTGCTGGTCACTAAAGAATCTGATTCTAGACATTCAGGGTAATTCAAAGAGAATCGAAAATCATTCGGAGACTTTTTGTTCTCTTCAATTCGGTGCAATTTGGCGACCCCATTTTGGCGACCCTGCGGTGTATTCAGCAAGCACCACAGGGCCGTCATAGTGCAGGGAAAAGCTGCTGCAAACCTGACGAACACTCACCGCAAAACCCGGCGAACGCACACCGAAACCCACAGAAAACATCTGGATTAACCCTGCCGAACACGCCAGAGAAAACCGAGCAGCCGCCGATCACAGTGCAGAGCAGTCGCCGGAAAAAGCTGACACCGCAGACGAATGGAGTGAAGAAGAAAAACAATACAGTACGTTCGAATGTTTGAAAAGTGAAACGCTGTTTGCAAAGAAACTACAGAACGAAAATGTCTGAAATTTACATATAAGATCCAATGAATGATAATAAAAAGGGCTGTTACAGAAAAAAGAAAAAAACAGTAAAAAAAAACGGAAACATTTATTTTCGCAAAAAAATCCCAAGAAATGCCTAAAAGATCCTAAAAAATCTAAAAATAAAGAAACTTTTTACTGCAGAATATTATAATAAACGGTTTATTAGATATTGAGTCAAAACGGGAATATTTTTAACATTGAAGCCTATGGGATTCGCCTGAATAAATCTGCCGCTTGAAACCACCGAACAGCAGGGAAATTTAGCAACTTTTCACGCTGGTTTTCGTTCTCTGAATAGCCGAAGCATTGCTTCTCTATGGGGATTCACTGCCCTCGAACAGGCACCGTATGTGCAGGCAATTCGCCAAGATTTGGCGAACTGCCTGCTCTCTGAATAGTCGAATGGCCAGGAAAGGTAACCGTATGCTGAATTTCAGCGTTCGGTCACCTTTCGGCCACAATTCAGAGCTCCTTGAATAACCCTGATAGTTTTATTGCCAGTGGTTCATTCGTCATTCATTTTGTTGCCACATTCGGATTGTTTTGTAGGGACATGCACATGTTATTGTTAGTAATGTGATACATTTGCCGGATCCCTCTGTAAACCTCTGTCTCTTTAAAAAGGCGCGCTCGGCGCGCTCCGTTCTGCTAGCGGTCTCCCTGCCTCTTTGCCACTCTGCAATTTTCAATTTCTCGCGGTTGAGTGCTTTCTTTTACATGATAGCATTCATTTTAAAATTTCTTTCGGTACACGCGCAAGGTGAGTGCGCTACTCGGTACACATCTAACCAATCCATAAATATGTAAGGAGATAAAAATACGCAGAAAACGAAAAATAATATAAAAAAAGCACTATTTTTTTTTCCTATCCTTCATTCTGGATTTTACATCAGAGAAGGAGCTTTAAAGTATTAAGGAACGTCGGGATCATTTGTCAATTTAATTCATCACTTTACAAGGAAAGCAGCTGGTACACAAAATAACTGAAGGTACTAGTGATTCGCGCGGGGTTACACAATCGCACACCGCTGGGAATTTCTACGACACGCCGATGGTGCATTCTGTTATTTCCAGTAGCCTTTCTGAAGATTACTTTATTCCGTGATAGGAACAATTCTATGTGTAGATGTCAGAAAGTATTTCATGTGAACACTTTGAAGCTTGGTTGTTTATTTGGTTTCCATTAGAAGATGTATAAGTGGAACAATATGTCTTTTTTTTTTTTTTTGCAGTAAAGTGCAGTCTAAATGTACGATGGAAAACTGGTTTCATAACCCGTTCAGTCCTGGCTCGCGCTATTGGTTGTTATCACCGTGACTTGCCCAGACAAGCTTCTCATCTCTTGAATATCTCAGTTTTCCGACAGTGTTACCAATCGCATCACGGGCAGAACGTGGTTATGTACGCAAGCGCCTGCAAAAAGCCAATTTTAATTCAATAATACGTCTATCTACCAGGCTCTCTGATCTATCACCGACAGTGCGGTATCAGGAATGACGCTAGCATCTCTTATTATTACATCTCCATCGCATTCAATGGCATATTAAGATTATTGATTCCTGCGTTACTTAGGGGTCTATTCGCTAAGCACCGAACGTGCCACCGCATTGCACTATTTCGTGGCATTTCATCTATTCACTGAGCCGTCAAGTCGCCAAATACAGGCGTCTTGACGGCAAATTACGGTGCAGTTCGCCACAGTTCAGAGATCTTCATCGGCAGCGACATTTTCCCATAGAGAAGTAATGGTTTGTGTATTCACAGAATGCCAGACAGCACCGAAGTGTCAGTGAAATGCCCTGATTTTCGATGTTTCTGTTCAACAGGCGAGTCCGGATTCAATGTAAAAAAATATCTTTCATTTTTTTTTTAAAAGACAGCTTATATTTTTCATTTTCAATGAAAAGCATTTATATTTTTTAGAACACCTTTTTTGTATTTTTTGTATTTTAGATAACTTTTTTTCTAACGTATCTATATCCTTCTGGAGATACTGGGCTCTATTACATTCTTCGCACAAACATTAACGCGTGTGCAAAAACGCATTAACGCGAGGGGCAAAACCCTTTGCGCTGAACATCATATTACAATGTCCGCGCAAAAAATGCACGGGTGAACCTGCATGAACACTGCGCGAGCTTACTGTACTGTGCGCATCCTATATTGAACATTGTGAGCGCAAATGCGTTTGTGTGCTGGTACGCGGATGGTATTACAATCTATGCGCAGTTTGTAACGCACAGCGTTTGCGCGCATAATTTTAACGTCTTTGAAAAGCTGGTGTTAACGGCAAATCTGAACGTCCTGGCCGAACCCAAATACACAAGCACAAAAAAAACAATACAGCACAGTATAGTTACACATTCTACACATACCCAAACAATAAAATGGAGATGTTGTGCGTGTTTTTTTTATTGATTGCGCAGATTGATTTTGACAGGCGCAAAAACTTAACGGGAGACAATTGTGGTTCTTAATTCTGATTGGCTGAATCGCGTGAAAAAACAGTCCGCATACTGCTTTCTGCGCACAAGGTTGCTGCGCGCACGTTTTTGTGCGTCCGTTTTACGTGCGCTATTTTTTGACTAATGAAAAAATGCGCGAGGATTGTAATACCAGCATTGTTTTACGCACGTTAATGTTTAATGCTTCGTGCAAAAATTCACGCGTACTGGGTTTGTTTTTGCATGAAGAATGTAATAGAGCCCACTGTCTCCAGTACTGCAGACAGTACTCCAAGTGAGGTCTCACCAGTGCTCTGTACAACGGCATGAGTACCTCCCTTTTCTACTGCTAATACCTCTCCCTACACAACCAAGCATTCTGCCAGCATTTCCAAGCATTCTGCCAGCATTTCCTGCTGCTCTTTTACATTGTCTACTTACCCTTAGATCCTCTGCAATAATAACCCCTAAATCCCAACCCTCAGATGTATCACATATTCTATATTCAGCCCTTGGGTTTTTATGCCCCAGGTGCATTATCTTGCACTTATCCACATTAAACCTCAATTGCCACAGTTCCCACCATTTTTTTTAGTTTACCTAAATCATTTGTCATTTGGCTGATCCCTCCAGGAACGTCAACCCTGTTGCAAATCTTTGTGTCAACACGAATTGATGAAAGAGTGTGCAGGACATGCACATGGCCCTTTGTACAGTATTATTAAACCAGGGAGGGTGTAAAATGTGGAAATCCATGAACATCGATGGAGTACCTGGTAGACACAAGTCCAAAAGTCGTAACATTTCAGACAGGTCTATTCAAAAAAAGGTGAAACTCAAGAGAATGACTGGAGAAGTGAAAATTCTAGGTCAATATAGCCAAACCAGAAAAATTCTCCCATTTATCTCACTTTCCAAATTGGCTATTTGGTCTAGATTTTCTCTTCTCCTGCTAATTCTCCTGGTTTTCACCTTTCTCCAAATAAGCCTGAGAAGTCTATTTTAGGGACGGTTTAGGATAGACAGCATATAGTAAATGTGATATTGTATCTCAATAGTTTACATTTGTCTAATGAAAGTAAAAATATATGTATTTATACATATTTATAGTGAGGGGAGGGTGTGAGGGTCCTGAGGACGAGCAACGGCACTAGTGGCCTGCTCTACGGTGGGGCCCACTCAGGTCTCACAAGGTTTCAGCTTGCTTGTGCCATTACAGGGATGAATGCTCCATATGCAAATCAGTCTGCTCTCACCCAATGAGGGTGACCAGTACTGACTGCCAAGGACGTCATCCCTGCACGAGAGGTGCAGCCACTGGTGTATTTTGGCCTAGGCCAACAAGGCCTAGGCCTAGGGCGGCACTCTCCAGGGGGCGGCGGCCCGCCGGGTGGCCCCACCCCTAAAAAAATAAAATCTTTTTTAACTTTTGCAAACTATTTTAACAGGAAGGAAACATTGAGATGTCATTAATTTTCAAGTATGTCCTGGGTAGGCAACGCCTAGGCTTTCACTTTTCAGGGGGCAACAAAAAACTCACCACTAATTGGGTTACTCACAGAGCACCGAAATGACGCCAACATTTTGGTGTTCTGTAGTTCCCTGCACTTCGGGGAATAAAATTTCCCCACCCTGCAGTGAATTCACCATTCACCGCAGGGTCCCCAAAGTGCATGGAGTCGGCCGCTGTATGCTGCCACCGCAAACCCATGGCCTGCTGTTTTCAAAAGAACTACTGAATGAAAATGTCTGGAATTTACATATAAGATCCTATGATTGATAATAAAAAGTTCTGTTACAGAAAAAGAAGAACCGATATTAATAAAAAGGGGGGGGGATTTTGCCAAAAAAATTCTGAAAAATTACTAAATGGTACTAAAAAAAAAAATCAATAAATAAAGACTTTTTACTGCAGATTAAAATAATAAGTGGTTTATTAGATATTGCATAAAAACGGGAATATTTTTAACATTGAAACCTATGGGGTTCGCCTGAATACCTGACCCTGCTGATTGAAACCACCGAACATCAGGGTATTTCACTGACATTTCTCTGCTGTTTGGTGTTCTCTGAATAGATTAACCATTACTTCTCTATGGGGATTTGCACTGCCTTCAAACAGCACCGTACTTGCTGGCAGTTCGCCAAACTTGTGTGTGAGCATATCACCAGAGCAGTGGTGTACTTAGAGGAGTGGCGGAGGGCGGGCCGCCCCAGGTACCAGTGATTATTGGGGTGTCATTAGGGGGTACTAGGAGGTGTCACTGTCACTGTGTGTCAGCTTTGAGCTGTGTTCTCAAACAACGAGCAGCGGAGCATGGCATTTGCATACGGAATAAAATCGAATAGAATAAAAATCCCCCTCTCCTCCCTCCATAGCTCCTCCCCTGCCCCGCAGCAGCTCTAGGAGGGGGATGTGATTTGTGTCCAGAGAGAGAAGATGACAGTAAACGGCAGGTAAAGGGGGGGGGGTATCAGCAGAATATGAAGCCCTGTCTGCTTACTGCTGTTTAAAGTGGACCTTTCCTTAACCAGCACTGCAGTGATAGAAATTTGTCATTGGGCTGCCTGGCTCCTGGTGAGGCTGCTTGCGTGCAGGTCACACTCGGTCCTGCCAGTCAGGTGGTACTGAGTCTCAGTACCACCTGAGTGGCTGAACCACGTGACACGCATGCAGCTGCCCACCCTTTCGTTAACATGGACTGTCACTCTATTCTGGACTGAACACCCACCAGGAAGGGAATAAAAGCCATGGTACACCCTCTGGCAGTGGCACCCCACTGCTGACAAGATGGCTCCACGCACAGGCACAGCCGCGATCCTAACGTGGCCTGGAGGGACCTCCTGCTTAGTCTGTACACAGTCCCTGCTGACTCTGCACACAGCCCTACCGCGGACAGAGGCCGGTAAATGTAGAATAAATAATTGCTGTGTGCTCATATACACTCAGTTTGCTGGGAGTTTTATTGCAGTGGATTCTGATGCACTCATACACACCACACATTGCATTGCTGGGAGTTTTATTGCCGTGGATTCTGATACGCTGACACACACCACACATTGCATTGCTGGGAGTTTTATTGCAGTGGATTCTGATGCACTCATACACTCTGCACATTGCATTGCTGGGAGTTTTATTGCTGTGGATTCTGATACGCTGACCCGCACATTGCATTACTGGGAGTTTTATTGCTGTGGATTCTGATACACTCATACACACTGCACATTGCATTGCTCGAATTTTTATTGCTGTGGATTCTGATACGCTGACACACACCAAACATTGCATTGCTGGGAGTTTTATTGCTGTGGATTCTGTGATACACGCTGCATAGTACTGTGAGTTTTATTGCCTTGGAGCTCTGGGATACACTCATACACACTGCACATTACTGTGAGTTTTATTGCTGTGCAGTTCTGTGATATGCTCATACACAGTGCCCATTTCTGTGGGTTTTATTGCTGTGCAGCTCTGTGAAACGCTCATATGCAGTGCATGTTTCTGTGGATTTTATTGTTCAACCAATTAGAGCGGCTGTGATCCAGTATACTTAACATGCGTGGCTGTTCTTTGTAAAAATGCTTGAATTTAAACATTTCATAATTTTATTTATCTCAATAGATACATTTGAAATGGTATACAAAATATACAAGTAGGCACTTTTAATATAAAGAGAGGAAAAGGCGGAGCTCTAAGAGGAAAAGGTGGAGCTTAAAGAGGAAGGGTGGGGATTAACCAGGAAGAAGTGTGCCCTTGACAGGAAGGGGTGCCTCAAATTTAAATTAGGGGGTGCACGAGTTTAGTCAGGCCTATGGCAGCACAAAACCTAAATACACCACTGGGTGCAGCAACCCCCGACGATCGTTTTGGCCTTGTTAGGCCTCGTCAGGAGGGTATAGCTGACACCCGTCTAGGCACATCAAGCAAGGGGTCCACGTCTGGATGACCCTGTAAACTTATAGTGAGAGAAAGGGGGGGGTGTATATATATTTATATGTCGAATTTGTAAAGTTATGTTAAATTGTATTCATACATTTTTTTAGCAGTTGATAAAAGGTCACGTTTCGTGCAGTTTAACACCATGTCGGAATATGTATATCACTAATAATCTTTGTGAATGCAGAGGACCCTTCAGTGGATTATTATACCGGTGACTACATTTGCTTTTTAATATGTTAATAATCAGGTCAGATGCTCTGCGAGAGTTTCAGTACCGTTTCTACATGTACTTAAGAGAATGCAAACATGACCTTTCAATCAGAATCCTTGCATCTTTATTTCCTTAAAGTGCGGACAGCGGGGAAGCTAGTTATATCGACAATAAATGTGAGCAACCATCAAGTTTATTGCAACTGGTTTTATGTAGACACATGGTAATTGTAAACGAGAAGAGTAATCAAAAAGTTAATGAATTCCATCAAGAGGAGTTTGAAGCACGTTGTGAAGCAGGTGTTTGATTGTCCATGGAGAGAATATAACACGAATGGCCAAAGGCTCGTGGTGGGAGCCATGTAAAAATATATTGGCTATCCATCTCTAATTACAGTCTCCAAACCTTAGGTTTACTAATTGTGTTGATATATTAGTAAATCAAGAGATAAACCATAAAAATGCTAATTATTATAGTTGAATGTGCTAACAGCAGGGCTCAAAATTTCAGGTCACAAGCTACTAGCTAGGTCTTAAGAGTTACTCGTCACTAGTTGTCTAGAGCGTATGACAGAGCTTCACAGTAATGTGTGGTATGCATGAACGTATCACAGAGCGCCACAGCCTTTTCTACACCCCCCTGCCCATCCAATTCTTCATGACCCCCTCCATTTTGTTTTTTTACACAGCTCCCCCCTGTTTTGACAGCCCCTTGATTTCACACAAATCCCTGTTTTCACACAGCCCCCTTGCTTTCACACAGCCCCTCCTCCTTTTTGCACAGCCTCCCACTCGTTTTTGCACAGCCTCCTCTTTACTCAGCCTCCCACTTATTTTTACACAGCCTCCTTTTTGCAGCCTCCCACTCGTTTTTGCACAGCCTCCTCTTTACACAGCATCGTTTTTACACAGCCTCCTCTTTACACAGCCTCCTTTTTGCACAGCCTCCCACTCGTTTTTGCACAGCCTCCTCTTTACTCAGCCTCCCACTTGTTTTTACACAGCCTCCTCTTTACTCAGCCTCCTACTCGTTTTTGCACAGCCTCCTCTTTACAGCCTCCTTTTTGCACAGCCTCCTCTTTACTCAGCCTCCTTTTTGCACAGCCTCCCACTCGTTTTTGCACAGCCTCCTCTTTACTCAGCCTCCCACTTGTTTTTACACAGCCTCCTTTTTGCACAGCCTCCACTTTGCACAGCCTCCCACTCGTTTTTGCACAGCCTCCTCTTTACTCAGCCTCCCACTTGTTTTTACACAGCCTCCTTTTTGCACAGCTTCCACTTTGCACAGCCTCCTCGATTTTACCCCCCTTTTTACAAAGCCCACCTTGTCTTCACACTGTCCCCCTATGTTTTCACACAGCTGCTGCACCCCCCCCCTCATTTTCACTCACCAGTTTATGTCTCGGGCAGCAGCTGGGACCGCGGCTGCTCCTCCTTCTGCAGTCTGGCTACACTGCCCTCCGCGCGCTTGCCTCCTCTTCTCTGTGCTGTCTGCGATGCATCACGTGGGTGGGTCAATCAAGTGACTCACCAAACGTGACTCTCGCAGTTCGCATGGAAGGGGCGGGGCCAAAGCAGAGTGCCTGCCCAGACTCATGTTAGGAGTGTGGGAGGCACGCTGCCGTACAGCTGATATGACAGCTGATGATGGATCAACAAGGCGAGGCTCCCGACAGGTCAGTCTGCCCCACCCCCACTCGCCCGCATGTAATTTCCACTCGCAGAATGCGAGGAGGCGAGCGGACATTTTGAGGGCTGCTAACAGTATCTTGGACTTGATTACATTCCTAACGCAAAAACGCTCGCGCAGCGCAGGATTTTTTGCGCACAGCATTAAGCGTTAACACGCGAAAATTAGTCCGTCATTTTTTCCGCGAGTCCGTCATTTTTGACGCGAGTCCGTCATTTTTGTGCGGAATGCAAGACAAGGTCATTTTTGACGGATCTAGTAAAAAAA
Organism: Leptobrachium leishanense; assembly: GCA_009667805.1. Lineage (NCBI taxonomy): Eukaryota > Metazoa > Chordata > Amphibia > Anura > Megophryidae > Leptobrachium > Leptobrachium leishanense. The sequence goes on from CM019066.1 coordinate 374,154,965, forward strand.
ATGTGCGTATCGACGTTCTCCGTTGTGAATCCGCAGTTTGGTACGTCAGGTTGTTACAATTTGCCGTTACCACCAGCTTTTCAAAGACATAGAAACATAACATAGAAACATAGAAAAATGTCGGCAGATAAGAACCTTTCGGCCCATCTAGTCTGCCCAATTACATGGATACTTTACGTTGTTCGTTAAATATTGTGCTAAAATTGTAATACCATGCACGCACCGGCGCACAAACGCATTTGCGCTCACAATGGTAAGTATAGGACGCGCACAGTTCATTATGCTCGCGCAGGTCCATCCGCGTTAAACGTTAACACGCATATTTTGGTGTGGACGTTGTAATACGACGTTCAGCGCAAAGGGTTTTGCCCCTCGCGTTAACGAGTCTTTGCGCCCGCGCAAAACTGTGCGCGAGGAATGTAATAGGGCCCAGAATGTCTGATAGGTTTCTACATGTGTTATGCGTTTCACTTTAGCCTGGAGTTGCACCCAGTCTTGTGTTTCATACAAGCACCATAAGCGTTTGTTTGGCAACTCGCATCATAATAACTATGATTTATTGCAGATAAGCAGGTACGCAGAGAGAGAGGTCCTCTGGACAAAAGCTTCCCTTGATGTGTTTCGCCCGATAGTCATTGAAATACACGCTGGATACCCTAGTAATCTGACCCCCTTGTATTGAATTTTGCCTCCTGCCTTGCTGGACTAAAGAAAATAAAATCCATAGTTCCAGTACATTATCTCATTGATTTTATAGTCGTTGGCCCCTTTAGCCTGCAGTTTTCATTAATATATGTCTTCACTCTTTAAAGTTTAGACAACATTACTGTAGACCAGTGCATCTTAAATCGATCCTGAAGAGCGACGATGGCACGCAAGTAATAGATCACCCGGTTCTGTTCCATTTGGAATATTGACAGAAAGCTATCGGTGGCCGTTGACAACTTATTCAAGACACACGGCTGATGATGACCATACCGGCATATATTCATTCATAGGAACCCGTGCTGTAATGTTAAGGTGTTTTAGGGCTATAATTAGTTATTCCAATATGAGTTCTTGGAAAGGAATTGGTTTATTTATTATTATTCTTTATTTATTATTATTCTTTATTTATAAAGCGCCAGCATATTCCGCAGTGCTGTACAATAAGCACAGTATAGACAGGGTTACAATACATTGAACAACATTTGACAAACAGTACAGGAGGAGATGAGGGCCCTATTCCCGTAGGAACTCACAATCTAGGAAAAGTAAACATCACTGCTCTATATGTCACGATAGACCTGTCTTCAACCTCCAATTTGTCCTTACGTGCATCTCTTTGATTCTATGTATGGGTTTATCCAAGGGTTATTCATTAAAGGAACACTAGCAGGGTTATTCAGAGAAAAGTGGAACTCTGGAGAACTTTTGGAGAAGTGAAAATTCCAGGTCAAAATAGCCAAACCTGAAAATTTCTCCCATTTATCTCACTTTCCAAATCGGCTATTTTGACCTAGAATTTTCACTTCTCCAAAAATTCTCCAGAGTTTCACCTTTCTATGAATAACCCTGTATTATTAAAAAATAGAGTTCCCCTTTTTTTCCATTAAATAATAAGGCAGATACTGCTGACAGCCTCTAAACAATTATTTTTTCATTTTTTTCACTCACCTTTTGTCCCTTGCCGGGCGTAGTTCCTCCTCTTCGGCTCGGGGACTCATGAACCTAAAAGCCCCTGAAGCTTGTCTGTGCAATTTGCACGTAAGATTCATAGCGCCTGCACAGAACAATGGATCGGAGCTGCCGCTTATGCTCAGATTCGATCGTTTGGCTCCCACTGTCAGACCGATTGCTACTGCAAATGGTCTTTCTGGTCAGCACGATTCCTGTGTGTTGGCGACACTAGTGACTGATCTGAGAGAAAGGGGGGCGTGAGGATCCTGAGGACGAGCAACAGCACTAGTGGCCTGCTCTACGGTGGGGCCGCTCAGGTCTCACAAGGTTTCAGCTTGTATGTGCCATTACAGGGATGAATGCTCCATATGCAAATCAGCCTGCTCTCACCCAATGAGGGTGGCCAGTACTGACTGCCAAGGACGTCATCCCTGTACGAGAGGTGCAGCAACCCCCGATGATCGTTTTGGCCTTGTTGGGCCTCGTCAGGAGGGTATAGCTGACACCCCTCTAGGCACATCAAGCAAGGGGTCCACGTCTGGATGACCCTGTAAACTTATAATGAGAGAAAAGGGGGGGTGTGAGGATCCTGAGGACGAGCCACAGCACTAGTGGCCTGCTCTACGGTGGGGCCCGCTCAGGTCTCACAAGGTTTTAGCTTGTATGTGCCATTACAGGGATGAATGCTCCATATGCAAATCAGCCTGCTCTCACCCGGAAAGGGCGGCCAGTACTGACTGCCAAGGACGTCATCCCTGTACGAGAGGTGCAGCAACCCCCGATGATCGTTTTGGCCTTGTTGGGCCTCGTCAGGAGGGTATAGCTGACACCCGTCTAGGCACATCAAGCAAGGGGTCCACGTCTGGATGACCCTGTAAACTTATAATGAGAGAAAAGGGGGGGGTGAGGATCCTGAGGACGAGCCACAGCACTAGTGGCCTGCTCTACGGTGGGGCCCGCTCAGGTCTCACAAGGTTTTAGCTTGCTTGTGCCACTACAGGGATGAATGCTCCATATGCAAATCAGCCTGCTCTCACCCAATGAGGGTGGCCAGTACTGACTGCCAAGGACGTCATCCTTGTGACTGATCTGGTTTTCGGCAGCCGAGAAATTCAAAAATCCTGACTGCTGGTGACCCTGGGTGGGGCGGATGAACTCCTTCACTTCAACCCGCGATACAGGCAGATCGGGGGAGTACTGGGAGGGTTTGAAGAAGAAGGGTTTGGAAAACGCTACACATCCTGACTACTTTAAAAGTGTAAAGTGGTCAGGATGTTTAGAGCGTTCCTTTAAGCATTTCATAGGTGACACGCTCCATGTTTTAAGTCAAAACAGTTGGAAAATAAAATCAAAGTCAGCTACTCGTGTCTGAAATTTGCAACCCGTTGCAATTCTCCACCGATTCGCGGCGTTGCCCTATCAGATTCCTCTTGACTCCTTACGCAGATGGTCCTGAGTAGATTTTATCTTTATGCAACCAAGCTCAACTATATTTTTCTAGAGTTCTGATTGGCTTAGTTTTAGATGTATCCTTCAAGCTATAAATACATCACTTTATATATCTAGGATAAGGTGACACAGCAAAGGAAATGATATTTAATTCTTCTCAAGGACGTTTGTCGGTGAGCTGCTATTATAACAGTTATGGGTCAAACTGTTTTCCTCAGGTAAAGGTATGTTTTCCTTTGAGGACCATTCCTTTCTGATTTAAAATATTGAAAGAAATAAGTCTTCAAGGCCTAAATCATGTTCGCACCATAAGATTTTTTTTTTGTGTTATATGTTAAGAAAGCTGAAAGCTTTTTCCCTGGCAAGGTCACCGAAAGAGAACGTCTCATTGAGTCAATGACACGCGGTAAACTTTAAGAGAGGAGGGGGGGGGGGACGGAAAATTACTAATTTTCTGTTTGAAAAGTACAGGCTTTGCTAATTTGAATGATAATTACAATTAGCCATCTTGCTCATTAATAATCATTATAGAGCCGAGGAGTAGGTAATTAACAGAAATTAGTTACATTGTTTATTGATTGTCGAAGTAAGAGTCTGAGACGTGAGCTGCGGAAAAAATAAGATTAAACACGATGGGGGAACAGCTCTAAAGTGTACATTGACTCTAAATCCACTTATTTAAACCTAAAACTAAATGATGTTGGCGTGATTACTTACACCTATGGTGAACTATTCGCATACACAGTATACCGATTTGAGCTTTCTTTGCTGTTGTTGTTGTTTTCTTCTCTGAAGAACACTTTGACCACAGATTTTCGTCGCAATCGGGATAGCGTTACAGGTTTTCCACTCAGTCGACCACAAGGTATTTCAAATGACAGCGTTCTCGGACAAATATTTACATTCTCTGATCCTTTGACTCGTGGGAACATGCGTCTGTGTATATAAATACAAACTATTAAATACGAGTAATTTTGGTTGAGCAGAAATGAGACATGAGGGGTTATTCGCTAACCTTCGAAAAAGCCCTTAAATTGAACCGAACTGTGCAATTCCGGGGCAATTCGTCCATTCACTAAGTTGTCCATTCGCCAAATATTGACAAATGACCTGATTGTCGGAGTGTTTCAATTCGACAGGTTTAAATAGGCGAATCCAATAGGATTCAATATAATAAATATAAAATCTTTTATAAAAACAATTTATTCTTATTTTGTTTCGAAACCTTTTATTATTTTGTATTTTTTCATTTTTTAAAAGAATTTTTTTTTTTAATTCTTTTTTTTGAAAGACTTGTTTATTTTGTAACAGACCTTTTTATTATCTTTTTGAAGGATATATTTTTATTATTAGAACTAATTTTTTCTACATTTTTGTAGTACTTTAAAAGGAGGGGAAACTCAATGTATCCTTCCTGCTACTGAGCGAAAATGCCTGGAATTTACATATAAGATCCAATGAATGATAATAAAAAGGGCTGTTACAGAAAAAAGAACAAAACGATTTAACAAAAAAGGAAAAAAGGTTCGCAATAAAAATCCGAAAAAATGCCTAAAAGATCCTAAAAAATCTATAAATAAAGAGATTTTTTACTGCAGAATATTATAATCAACGGTTTATTAGATATTGAATTAAAACGGGAATATTTTTAACATTGAAGGCTATGGGATTCGTCTGAATAAATCTGTCGAATGAAACCACCGAATGGCAGGGCAATTCGGCAACTTTTCACTGCTGGGTTTTGCTCTCTGAATAGACGAAGCATTGCTTCTCTATGGGGATTTCACTGCCCTCGAATAGCCACCATATGTGCAGGCAATTCGCCAACATTTGGCAAACTGCCTTCTCTCTGACTAGCCGAATGGCCAGGAAAGGTAACCGTACGCTGAATTTCACTGTTCGGTTACCTTTCAGCCACAATTCGGATCTCTTTAAATAACCCTGTTCATATCTATTTTTTAAGTGTGGGGAAATTCTTCGATGTCTATTCTGCGCAATTCGGTGCTTATTGGCGCAATTTGGCGCTATTCACTGACTTCCCACAGTGGCCACTCGATAAATAGTGAAATCACAGAGTTGTCTATGAAATGGAATCGCCGAAGTGAGCCTAAATGCAAAGCGCTGAAATTGCCTTCAGTTTCAGTGCTTTGTGAATAGGCCCCAAAGTCTTCAAGCCTCGACAAGGTTACAATCAGTATTATATCTTGTTTATATAACTTTCTTTAAAACCTTTATACAAATGTATAACCCTAACGTACGGGAATGCACAGTCTGATGCACTCGTGGCGTATAAAATCAGGATTTGCGTCAACTGAATAGAGGACATCCAAGCGACTTTGTTGACTTGATGCAAGAATATTCGGAAAAACATCTCAAAGTTTACTGTTTGGCACAAACTTATCGCAGAAACATAAGGAAACAAAGGACGTTATAAGTCACTGTCTTAAAGCTGACCTTTTGAAACTGAAAGACTCATACATTGTTTATAAGACTATTTCTTACTACTCAACTGGGGAACATTGTTACCAAATGAAAGTACAACGTGAGATCAATCCCTTTGATGTATCTCTTTAATTACTGACAGATTCCCTTTATCTATCCGCACTTTAATTGGCAATAAATGTGTTAAACGTGTGCCCTACCCCAGCTGCTCCTGGTCTCCTGTATTCAGTGATTGGGTCAGGATTACATTAAATTATAATCTGGAAGAGCTGGAAGAAAATCTACTGCTACTTTCATAAGAACAGGGTCTGTCTTATAATGGCATCAATTTAACCAGCATGACATCACATACTAAATGCCAAGTGTATTAAGTGGACTCACTTTTAGGAGAGCCAAACTATAGGACTCATATACAATATAACCATTTCCTTAAGCCTCTGCATGGGTCCATAGTCGAACATGGTCATTACAAAAAGAGTTATATGTCCTTGAACTGATTCCCCCACAATGACATCATAATTACAATACTTCAATGTACAGTAACCTCATGAGGTCAATGTTTTAATACGAGCATTTTTATCATTGTACTGCAATGACTTGATTTAAAGGGCCGCTACCACCAAAGATGAAATGTCCTTATTGTGTTTATTTGATGTTGCTGATATCTTACATGTGCTTTGTTTTTCTCTTGTATGTTTAGTTAAGAAAATATTTTACTATATGTGTCACTGGGTGCATTCATTGTGTGATATTTTCCTCTATATGTGTCACTGGGTGCATCCGTTGTGTGATATTTTGTGTTGTAACCCTCCCCAGGTGGGCTCTATTAACAGTATTAACAGCTTCGCGCAAAAGCGCTCGCGCAGCGCTATTTTTTTTGCGCGCAGCGTTAAAGGTTAACGCGCGTAAATTAATGCTGGTATTACAATCCGAGCGCAATTTTTCATCCGTCAAAAAATAACGCGCGCACATTAACGCTGCGTGCAGAAATCACTGTGCAGACTGTTTTTTCACGCGATTCAGCCAATCAGAAATAAGAACCACAATTGTCTCCCGTTCAGTTTTTGCGCCTGTCAAAATCAATCTGAGTATATATGCTGCAGCAATAATAAAAACACGCACAACCTCTCCATTTTATTGTTTGGGTATGTGTAGAATGTGTAACTATACTTTGCTGTATTTTTTTTTTTCGGGCTGCAGTATTCGGTTTTGGCCAGGACGTTCAGATTTGTCGTTACCACCAGCTTTTAAAAGACGTTAAAATTATGTACGCAAACGCTGCCCGTTAAAATTTGCGCATAGATTGTAATACCATCCACGTACCAGCGCACAAACGCATTTGCGCTCACAATGTTAAGTATAGGATGCGCAATGTACATTACGCTCGCAAAGGGTTCGCGCAGGTTCACCCGCATTAGATGTTAACGCTCACTTTTTGCGCGGACATTGTAATACGACGTTCTGCGCGAAGGGTTTTGCCCTTCGCGTTGCGTTTTTGCGCACGTGCAAAATTGTGCGTGAAGAATGTAATAGTGCCCAGTATCTTTACATCACTTGCTCCTGACTGTATGACTGTGGTCATAGAATGGAGTTGATCGGTCGATCACCGACTCAAAGCATTATATTGTGTGGGATGTATTCAAAGGACATCACCAGGGGTAGATTAGAAGTCTTTTAAGCTCCCTGTTTTATCTCATTCAAATGTCAACTCTTATCATGAGTAATTAAAAAAAAGAAGAAGAAGAAGAAGAATGGTTAACGAGACAAAAGACAGGAGGCCATAGTGAGCACTCTGATTAAGGGACTAAACCCTCTATACAATGCCACAAGAAGTAAAAGATTCACCTTTTCCTCTTATATCAGCCAGTAATCTTTTCATGTGTGATGGTTATATTTGACAAAGGTAGATTTATTTTGTGTAATTTTGTGCAATCAATTTTCAATAATATCCTCGGGTAGCCTGAATTACAATAGACCCCCTGCCACCTTATCTAAACATTCCCTCCTCCACCTCATTAACTGTTAGATACTTTCGAAGATAGAGCACAGTCACAAAGTAAAACTCAGCATTTAGATGTTGGTAAATGTTGCATCAAGGGAAAATCCACAAAATGGAAACAAGAGATAAAACCTAATTTTATTTTTCCTTTTTTTTTTACATGCAATTACTTCAAACAAAGAAACATAAACAGCTGCTTGTGTTTTATAAAGTGGATTTATTTGTAAAGCACAAGTAATCTAGTTATAGTTTTTGTAAGTGATAGTGTCCCACAAACACACAAATCCACACACAGGCACCTCCTGCTATACCATGCACATTATCTTGGCCTGCCCCACGATGTACATGGCTGAAATTGGTAGCAAAAACGATACCGCTACAATAGACGAAATGTGACAAACAGATACAGGAGGAATTGAAGGCTCTGTTCCTGTAGGAACTTACAAATTAGATGGGTAATAAGTGTGTGAAATAGGAGGAGAGGACGGAGAGGGCAAAATAATGTTAATACAGATGACTAAATTACAATCTTCACTCAAACGTTTGCACCGGGGCAAAAAAACATTAACGCGAGGGGTAAAACCATTTGCGCCGAATCCCGTATTACATAGTCAGCGCAACAACCGCGCGCAAACGTCTACCGCGGGTGAACCTGCGCGAACCCTGCGCGAGCTTACTGTACTCCGCACGTCCTATACTTAACATTGTGAGCGCAAATGCGAATGTGCGCTGGTACGCGGATGGTATTACAATCTATTTGCGGTAATTACCGGATAGCCTTTGCACGCATAATTTTAGCAACTCCTAAAAGCTGGTGCTAACGGAAAATCTGAACGACCTGGCGAACCCAAAAAAAAACAGCCCATAAAAAGGAATGCAGCAACAATATAATGGATGATGACAGGTGTGTGTGTGTGTTATTATTGTAGCATATGTGCTCATTTTGCATCATAGACGCAGAACCCGTCTCCGATGCCTCTGGCAGACGCAATTCAGTTGCGTTTGATAGGTGTGTTTCTTCATTTTGATTGGCTGAATGGGTGCAAAAAACTGCGCGTGCAAAGATTTTTGCGCGAGACGGCACTGCGCCAGCATTTGTGCGCGTCCTTTTTGCGCGGCGGAAGAAAAAAGCCGCGAGGATTGTAATTCCAGCGGTGATTTGCGCGCGCAAAAGTATAACGCTTGGCGCAAAGATTTTCGCTTTGCGCAAGGCTTTTTGCTTGAAGATTGTAATATAGCCCAGAGTGTGATGATGGCAATAATTGGGTAAGTGTAATGCATGAGTTAAATGTATGTTGATGCTGTGAGATAATACGCTTGTACCCAGATCCTAGAAAGTAACTAATACGTGTCAATGTACTCCTAGACAATTTGGAGGACAATTAAGTATGCCAGTTCATAGCTGGACCATTAGGGACTTCCACCTTCATTGACCTCTTTACACCAGGAAACGTTAGTAATTGCTAGAGTTCTGCATTTGAAATTCAGAATTGACTCTCCTATCACAGATATAGGTTTTACCCATATGCCTTAGGGCTACCCTTCCAGTTTCCAGGTCCCACGATGAACAAACGTGTGATCTGCAGTAATTGCAAAGTGCTGGAATGCAATGTGGTCTTCTTTCCTACCGTCTCTCAATTGGTGCATGGATAGAAACTATCGATCACGATGAAGCCTTTTATTGTTAGGCATGTGAAAAAAAGACATGCGTCCATCATCGAGTTCAGCCTTTCACACATCCCTACTGCTGTTGATCCAAAAGAAGGCAAAAAACGAAGTCTGAATCGCTCGCTGTGTATAAAACAAACCAGTAAAAAAGTATTTCTTGACTCCAGAATGGCGTCAGATTTCTCCTTGGATCACAGAAAAAAAAAAAAAACAATGGTGTTGGGAGAATAAATAATACTCAACTTTCGTACTGAAATTAACTCCCAGGAGGTGGTCCACTGCTCCAGAAATCATGAATTGAAGAAGAAACACGGAGGCTCCAGTACTTCTTAGATGGCACCGGTCTATGTTATCAGGGAAACCAATCGCTTGTTCAGGAATGAATTAAAAAAATCCAAGTATGTTTAGGATCTTTTATTCCAATAAAACAACGTAAAATAATTCTAAAATGGGAACCAATCAGAAACTTTTAAGAATTACATAAAGGAATGATGTGAAATGTTGTGTCAGATTATTTTTTTGACTGTTTGTATAACATACTGCCCTTGAGGAAGTCTAGGTTATAGATGAAACGCGTTGGGCTTTTAGATTTATTTTACGTTGTTTTATTGGAATAAAAGATTCTAAACATACATGGATTTTTTTAATTCATTCCTGAACAAGCGATTGGTTTCCCTGATAACATAGACCGGCGTCATCTAAGAAGTACTGGAGCCTCCATGTTTCTTCTTCTCCTTGGATCAAGCAGCTTTTACCCACATATTAAATATTATAACCCTGAATATTGTGTTGTTGCAGGTAGTCATTTAGTCATTGCAATGCAACACGTCCTCATCATCATTAAGCTAGAGATCCCATATGATGGTGTGATAGGAGAGGATAGTATCGTAGACATTGTTTTGAAAGAATTGTATTTATGTTTGTGTTTATTAGAAGATGATGTGGGCTTCGGAATGTTCAACTTGTGGTAACGTAGCTACCTGTTCCTGAAAGGATGTGCGAGTCACTGAGCAGCTAATGAAAGGCCCATGATAGATGACAGCCAACAGTCGTCTCCTGTGCCCCGTTCATTTTTCATAAGGATGTAGCTCAGCGGGATATTATTTATAACAAGCCTATTCATAGTCTATTCCAATATAGCTAATGCATCAGTTTTTCTGTGGTCATGCTGATACCTGACCCATTACCAGGTGCATTGCATATAAAATACAAGGTCTGGCGCTGTATTACTATTTTAAGGTACACTTGAGAAAAAAAGACAAGCTATGTGTCTATGTTTTTCCTAGGACAAACCTATATATATATATATATTACATTATTTATATCTAAAAAAACAACAGCCGCATGCAGGGCACTCACCCCCAAAAAAACAAAAAATCAAGTCCCTTATACTGTAAATAATCCATGTGTTATAGATGCACTCACAGGACTTCTGTTAAAATTCCATACTTTATTTGATACGGTCCTAACCTCAACATCTGAAGGTTGGGATTTAGGGGTTATTATAGCAGAGGATCTAAGGGTAAGAAGACAATAGGGGTTATTCAGAGCCGATCTGGCCCGAAATGTCACCGAACAGGGAATTTCCTCGTACGGTGAATTTTTGGGGCCAATCAGCTATTCTGAGAGCAGGCAGTTCAGCAAAATTTGGCAACGGTGCCTGTGCGACGGTAGTGTAATCCCCCATAGAGAAGCAATGGTTAATCTATTCAGAGACACCAAACAGCAAAGAAATGTTAGTGAAGTGCCCTACTGTTCGGTGGTTTCATTCAGCAGGTTTATTCAGTTAAATTCCATAGGCGTCAAGGTTAAAAATATTCTCGTTTTTATTCAATATGTAATAAATAATTTTTTTTTAAACTGTAGTAAAAAGTCTCTATACTTATAGATTTTGTAGGATCTTATAGACATTTTTTGGGATTTTTCGGCAAAATTTTTTTCCTTTCTTTTAAAGCGTTTTTTCTTTTTCTGTAACAGACCTTTATATTATCATTCATAGGAAAGGGTTAATGATCTTAACATGTACAGCTTGGAAAAAAGACGAGACAGAGGAGATATGATAGAAACATTTAAATACGTAAAGGGAATCCACAGGGTAGAGGAAGGGAGTATATTTAAAAGGAAACAAAGTAGCAAAACAAGAGGACATAGTCTTAGATTAGAGGGGCAAAGGTTTAAAAGTAACATCAGAAAGCATTATTTTACTGAGAGGGTGGTGGATACTTGGAACAGCCTTCCAGTAGAAGTGGTAGAGGCTGAAACAATGATTGAGTTTGAGCCGGCATGGGATAGACGTAAGGCTATTTTATATAAAAGATAAATCCAGGTAAAGTATCCATAGGATTGGGTCGACTAGGGACTCTATTACATTCTTTGCGCAAAAATTCTCGCGCAGCGCGTTAATTTGTGCGTGAAGCGTTAAACGTTAACGCGTGTAAATTAACGCTGGTATTACAATCCGAGCGCATTTTTTTCATCCATCAAAAAATAACGCGCATAAAAAAGACGCGCAAAAACGCGCGCACATAAACGCTGCGTGCAGAAATCGGTGTGCGGACTGTTTTTTCACGCGATTCAGCCAATCAGAATTAAGAACCACAATTGTCTCCCTTTCAATTTTTGCGCCTGTCAAAATCAATCTGAGTATATATGCTGCAGTAATAATGAAAACACACACAACCTCTCTATTTTATTGTTTGGGTATGTGTAGAATGTGTAACTATACTTTGCTGTATTTTTTTTTTCAGGCTGGTGTATTTTGTTTCGGCCAGGACGTTCAGATTTGCAGTTACCACCAGCTTTTAAAAGACGTAAAAATTATGTGCGCAAACGTTGTTCGTTAAAATTTGCCAATAGATTGTAATACCATCCGCCTACCAGCGCACAAACGCAATTGCGCTCACAATGTTAAGTATAGGACGCGCAAAGTACATTACGCTCACAAAGGGGTTCGCGCAGGTTCACCAGCGGTAGATGTTAATGTGCATTTTTTGTGCGGACGTTGTAATACGACGTTCTGCGCAAAGGGTTTGCCCCTTGCGTTAATGCGTTTTTGCGCACGCGTTAAACGTTTGCGTGGAGAATGTAATAGAACCCTAGATGGTCCGAAAGGTTCCTATCTGCCGACATGTTCTATGTTTCCCATGTTAAAAAAGGAGCGATCAACGTTTCAGCACTCAAGAATCTTGAGAAAGACCAGTAGAGGGTCAAAACGCAGAAGACTGCTTCTCCAATACAGGAATTATATATATATCATATATTGTGATAGCTTTCTTATTATTCTTTCTGCGTAATTATTATTTTTCCCCAGAATTAAAGGAAACGCCCCAAAAGCCATTTACTCATATTCAAGGTTGAAATCTGGGATGATGTTATAAATGTCTCATTCCCTGAGCTTCTAAACAAATTAAAAATAAGTCAATCTCCGTAACTGCAGGGAACAAGTCTAGGTTTAAAAGCATTTGCTTTTACAAGGTGCTGCTTCAATCCAGCAACCTATAAAGAGTTATTCACGAAGAGGTAATTTGGTGAAGAATCGGGAATTTATATATTAATACAAAATAGCCGTTCACAGAATGTTAGAGTTGGGAAAAATGTTCAAATTTTAGCCTAAAATGTCCAAATCCCTTGGTTCTTCTCTACCGGTTCGCCTCTTGTTGAATGCCCCTTTTATTAATTGACTGCATTGAATTCTACTAGGGTTGCATGACATGATCACCCCACCGGACTCCGTGCTGTCTCGGGTCATTTAACTAATCGTGCTTTAAATCTGCTCAGGTCTTGCCATCAGCTGTGTTCCTCTTTAATTCCCACAGACAGAGGTCGGACTCTTAGCTGTCCGGCTACCTGATTCTTCTCATTGCATTAATTAATCATCTGGAAAAACTTCATGTACGTGGTACAAGGGGACAAGTGTCGGAGACCACTGCTGCCTGTGCATATGTGCTGTCTTGGACACAGACCATTAGCTATAAATAATAAACCAGTATATGTCACCAAATGTCCTCTGCCTCATACCTAATGACCTACGGAATGAAAGGACTTTGCATGGAGGTGTCCACCATTATCACATGCACCCAATATCTTTAAGATGTGCGCCCATGAACTCATAAACCAGAAAAGGAACATCCAAAATGTGTAGAAGGGACAACTAAGGCCAGGGTCAGACAGAAGGAATGTACGTGAGAGTGGACGTTCCTTCCCCTCTGACGCCCATCTGGCCACCTTGCTGAGTGCAGTTAGTGCGCTCAGTGCTGCAAGACTCGATCCTTCTATGGAGGATCGCGCTTTGCAGCCCCGTCGAATGCGCTTCGTAGCTCTTCGGCGGGGAGGCTTTCAGAACATCCGCAGCACTTTTCACTAAGCCCCGAACTTACCACCGAATGGCACCAAATGGTGAATTTCACCATTCGATGCAATTTCGTGGCAGTTAATCTATTCCCAAAGCTGTCATTTCCCGAAATCCATTAGCGATTCGAAGGTTGCGCTTTTCAGCGTGAGCTAACTGTACTTTGCGCTCCCTATGCTTAACATGGGACCCGCAAAGAGTTAATTAGCACTAGGAGTTACAAAAGCCTGACGCTAATTACGTCCCTCTGCGGCTAACTGGAAAGTTACCCACAGCTAGGAGCTGGTGCTTCCGCAGAATCCATCCGCACCAGCCAAAAATTAAACCAGAAATCGGATCCTCACCTCCCATCCTGCGGCGAGAACAGCGGCTCGATCTGCTTCTTCATGCCGCCAGGAGCAGAGACAGAATGGGGGGGGAGTCCTCCAGTCTCCCTCTGCGAATCACTCCGCCGACCTGCCGGATCTCGCGAGACGAGATCCTGCAGGTCATGTGACTGGCAACGTTAGCCTCAATGGAGTCCTATGGACTCCATGGAGAGGATGCTCGTGGAGGCTCTTAGTGCTGCCTCAAGCATCCCTAGGCTTAGCGCCACGTTACGAATCCGATGCAGGCAGCTGGATTAGCACCTGCACCATAATATCACGATAAAACGGGGACGCTAAGGAGAAACCTGCAGGCGCAAGTTTTTCTCCTTAGCATCCCTGTTTTGGCGTGATGATCGTAATATGGCCCTAAATGTTTCTGTAAATGTGTATTGTGACCTTTGCACTTTACAGCATCTTTCTGCCCGGTGTAGAAAAGTATTTTAGATAGTGTTTTAATTCTTGCAAATTACTTGCCGGCAGAACACTGGAAGCATCTAAACAGTAAGTAATTGCTTATGATAATGAGCGCAAACTAATTTACTGGAGTATGTTAATATTCACTACACACTTTTAAAAAGACGACTGTTCCCAGAATACAACTATCTTATTTAAATTCGCTCTTTAAATTGCATTGTTACAACAAACACAACTATTTTACAACAAATTCCTTTGGAAGTAAAGCCATATTAAAGGGAATGGAAATCTGTACTGTTGGCTGCATCGCATTAATAGAATAATGCAGCCTGTGTTAACCACACGAGCACCAGAGGGATAGATCCTACGCATAATGTAGGTCCATCAGACTCCACGGAATGTCAAGTTTTAATATTTAATAAATGTATTGGTCTAATACATTATTTAATGGCCTACATTATCCAAGGGGTATTACGGGAATGATAGGAGTCACCAAGTTGCGAGGAGACTCTCCAAAGTTTCAGTGTATCCCCAATGGGTCAGGAAACCCTAATGGACACAACTGCCATGAAACGTGCGGTGGCCGCGTGGACAAAATAGCCTGACACTGCAGACTTTGGATGAATGTATGCACCATCTCATGGCTGGAAACCCATTATTACTTATGTTAAATTCACATGTTTGTTGTTACAGACAGATATTTTTAGACTTTGAGTTGTTTGTAGAGATTAGACATGTGCAGCATGTATAGTTATTTGGGACATGTGCACCAGTTATGTCCACATCCAGAATTATTGACATGATATCTTAATCAGGATTGTGGACATGCAATCGCTGTCTTCGTTGATCTACTGATAGGCAGATTGTTGGCGTTTCATGGGTGTCCCTGTTCTCTCACAGGGTCAGTCTAGCTGTATACCATTAGGCCGGGGTCAGACGAGCGTCTTTAAGCGCGGAAAGAACGTCCGTGAAGGTGGACGTTCCTTCCACTCTGACACCTGTCTGGCCACCTCCCTGAGCGCAGTTAGTGCGCTCAGCGCTGCAAGACTCGATCCTCCTATGGAGGAACGTGCTTTGTAGCTCCGTCAAACGTGCATCATAGCGCTTCGATGGGGGGGCTTTCAGCACGGCCGCAGCATGTCCACTGTAGTGCGTGCAATTCATGGCCCGCCTTGTCGAAGTGTCACAACGCTGCGACGGACTCCGGGAGGCACGTCAGTACGGGCGCACGTAGTGCACTCATCTGACCTTGGACTTATCCAGCCTCATGTTCAGGAGGAGACACTCTGGAGTTATCCGGCCTCATGACTCCTCACGATTAGGATGAAACACTCTAAAGTTGTCGATGCGGCCAATTTTTAGACGACTTGCATCTTTTTTTTGGCTCTTTTGTATCATCGTGTTTGTTTACAAACGTGTTGGAATCCTATATACCTATAATTCTTTTGTTTGTTTTTGTTTCATTTGCGCTAGGATAGTTTAATTTTCAGGGGTTTTAACATTTACAATGTTTTGTTCAGCACGTTGGGCGGCTTTCACCATCATGGGTTCCAATACTTGTAATGGCAGGGAGATTGCGGCTCAGCTGTGCTGCCACAGCTCATAGGGATGTTTGAGCATTTTTTTTTTTTCATTCAAATTTTTATTTCAATTAAGGCAGTAAGACAATAAACACAAGAGTATATAAGGGGGGGTCCAAGATAATAAGGTGAAGAAAAATAACAACTAATCGAGTAAGGTGGCATTGAGATATAAAAGAGGCCATACGACACCGTAAGCAGAAAAACCTATTAAGACAGAACAAAAATGCTGTTTCGTGAGGCGACTTCGAGCGTTTTCAGAGGGAGGAGGAAGGAAGAGAAAGAAAAAAAAAAAAAATTGGGGGGTGACACAGAATCAAAAAGGAGCACCTTGTCCAAAGACGCGTGGGGCTCAACGGCTCACCCCCATTCCCCCAAGGGGTTCAGGGGGGCCGAGGAGGGAGCCACAGGTAAGAGCCGTGGTAGGGCCTAAAAAGGTGACGAGAGCCTAGGTGGTCACCTCAAGGCTTGCCCACCACAGGCCCCTGCTCCCAGGAAAGGGGGGGGGACAGTGGGGAAAGGGGAGGAGGGGAGAAAAAAATTTCCTTCCACCAGTAAAAAGCTCTCCTGACCAACCGGTCTACTACGTTCGAAAGAGCTGGTAATGTAACAAAACTGCAAAAAACAAGAAAAATAAAAGGTGGGTGTCTCTCAAATAAGAGCCCTGTAACACTCCAGTGCATCAAAAAGGTCATTGAGCAAGTACCGAGGGAGGCAAGAGCAAAAACAAATAAACATGACAGCGAACAAGACTATAAGTTAGTCCGGGTCCTGAGGTCTCGGTGTCGACGACATAGCCAAAGAGTCCCCATCCATGGCCAATGGCAGACCAAGGGTTAGCAGATGCGTCTGAGCTTCCTCCAGGGTCGTTGCCGGGAGAACAGAGCAGCCATGCTGAATAAGTAAGGACCCAGACACTCCCCAGCGGTAGCGGACGTCGTGGGCTCTGAGCACCGCGGTGGTAGGTCGAAAATTGCAACGAGCTGCCAGTGCTGGGAACGGGAGATCCCGATAAACCACCACGTTGACATCTTCGAACCGGGTCGAAGGGGTTCGTAACGACACCTCCAGTAAATGATCACGAACGTGGACATCTCTGGCCACCACAATCACGTCTCGAGAGGCCGTTTCAGGCACCGCAGCAGGCTTCCTAACCCGGGTTGCTGAAATAATAGGGGTCGGGACTCCACTGGGCAGGGACTGGGCAGCCACCACAAACCGATTTTATGAACGCCAGAAGTTCATGAGCAGGAAGGGAATCCGGGATACCCCGAAACTTGAGGTTCTTGTGGCGATGCCGGGACTCCAAACCCAGGACCGATGATTGAAGGTTGGCGACCTGGACCTGTAACGCTGTAATGCAGGAGGAGGTTGCGGCCTGCGCGTCCCCCAAGTCGCGGGTAGTAGTGCCCAGGTTCTCCACTCATGTTTGGAGAACAGATAGGTCTGAGCTCACAGCAGCCAGTTCTTGGTTCCAGGAAGAGCATGCGTCCTACATGAGAGCGCGAATATCTCTCCTGGTTGCCGGTAGGTCATCTGTGTCTGGTAACGAGGCAGGTCTGGTGGGTGGGAGACTCGCAGCCGGCTCCTGGTCAATGGAGACCCCGGTCGCCGACGGGGAGTGAGGCGCAGTACCAGCAGGTCTCATGCCGCTCATGGAGATGCAGATATCAGGTAAACGGGGGAACATCTGCCACGCCAGCCCGCTTAGTCGTCTTACCCATATCCAAAGGAAGGGAAGAATCTCCAAGAGGGCAGCCGCACGAGGAGTAAAAATGGCTGCCGCCTCTGCACTTTTCAGGGCCCAAGACCATCAGCCAGGACACACGCCAGTAGACTTCTCGGGCGGTTCAAAAGGAATAAGCAGGCAGTATCAGGGCAATTGCCAGGGAGAGAGAGGGTTAAAAATAGATTGTCCAGTGGAGATAGATCCTTGAAATCAGGGAAATTCGCAGGAGCTGAACAGATGCACGACCACTCTCTCCGGCACTCAGCCACGCCCCCCGTTTGGGCATTTTAAGCAGAGACTTAGCAGGAACTTGCAGCTCTCACATCATTACAGTTTCATAGCTTAGAGTTTCTCAGCCAATATCTGACGCTAAATGATAACAAAAAAATCTGAATCGTTAGCTTGATTACATAGATTTACTTTAGAAAATATTACATTACTGACGCTAAAACGGGGATACTAAGGCTAAGGCGGTTTACTCTTAGCATTTCCGTTTTAGCACCATATTACGGGGCAGGTGCTGCTGCAAGTATCACCTCCTGGAATCCATAGGACTCCATGGAGGCTTGTGCTGCTGGGTCACGTGACCTGCAGAAACTCGCCTCTCGCCAGATCGTGCAAGGCCGCGGAGTGATTTGTGGAGTTAGACTTGGGACTTTCTCAAGTCTTGGGACAGTCTCACTCTGCTCTTATCGGCCAGACGCGGTGGATCGGGTCTCCGTTCGTGCCGCGGGATGAGAGGGGAGTATCTGATTTTTAGATGGTTTTCAAGCTGGTGCTAAAAGATTCCACAGAAGAGGAAACTTTTTCAGTTAACCACAGCAGTGCGTAATTAGCATTAGGACTTTGTAATATCTTACTTATCTTAACGCTGATTACTCTTTGTGCTCCCCATGTTAAGTATAGGGAGCTCAAAGTACAATAAGCACATGGAAGCAAGCGCAATCCCTGATGCACTAATGGGTTTTTAAACCCATTAGCATTCAGATTGTAATATGGGCGGCCCGCGTTATGGTCACTTAACCTAACATCGATGATCACATAGCTGAGCGCTAATGCTAGCCTTAAGATTGTAATAGGGCCCAATGTCTCCAAGGTGAAAAGGGAGTGTTGTTGCATGTGCCCTGATGCCTGTGTTTAAGGGCTTTTAGAGTTAGAGGAACTTAGTAGACATGTGCATTCGTTTTAGTACTAAAACGATTTAGTCCGAATTTTTGGATAATTTAGTTTTCGTATGACTCAAGAGATACGAAATTGCTCAGTACAAAAAACGAAAGAAACTAAAATAAAATGCACTACATTTTAGTTTCAGTCCTTTTTGTGCTATTACATTGAGTGAAGGAGACCAGCAATGAAGAGCGCAACATCCTTTTCTGCACCCTCCACATGCCAATGCAGTAGGATGTTCTATACAGAGAGGGGTATTAATTAATGCAGGAGGATGTTCTAAACATTATACAGAGGAGTTTTTTTTTTTGCCCTTTAAATCCAGTGGCTGTGAGCGCTGAGATCGGCTGCTTGTTATATTATCTCTCAGTACAATGTATCAGGCTCAGCTGTTACAGTAACTAACTGTAACAGCGCTCAGAGTTTCAGTAAAACAAGGAAATAATATTGTTCTAACCTCTTATATATAAAAATGTTATTTACTAGTTTTACTGAAACTCTGAGCGCTGTGAGGAGCAGCAGACAGTTACTGTAACAGCTTTGCTTGACACGGGGCAGTATTACAATGTTGGTGCTAACTTAACCAGAGCTGTTGTAAACTGAAAACCTCCATAGGCTATAATGGCTCTGGGAAGTTTACAACAGCTCTGGTTAAGTTAGCACCAACTAATGTAATATGGCCCACATTGTGCTGGGAGTGAGAGATACTGTAACGAGCAACGATCTCAGCCCTCTGAGGAGCCACTACAATAGTAATTGTATCCACTGGTTTTCGGATGAATGAAATTAGTTTTCATACTAAAGAACTGAAAACGAATTTCTTTAGCAACTAAATAAAGTGCATTTTAGGACTAATCCATTAGTTCAAAACGAAATTTTGTGCTGTGCACATGTCTAGAACTTAGAGTTAAAAGGACACTACCACCAATATAAGCTGTAACTAGATTACTCGTGCATTACAAACAAAAACACATTATAAAACACATGCTTCTGTCTTTTTCTCTTTTGTTTGAAGTAATTGCATGTAAAAAGAAAAATAAAGCTAGGGTTTTATCTTCTGTTTCCATTTTGTAGATTTTTCCCATGATGCAACATTTACCAAAATCCTAGCAAATGTATTTTATAGCGGCGTGACTAAACCACAGTGAAGAGGCAAGGAGTGGTGGAGGAAATGTTTAGACAAGGCTGCATGGGATCTATTGTGTTGTGTAGGCTAAATGAGATATGAGAGGGAAGCTGAATCGGCTATGATAGTTGAACTAAAAGACTTCTAATTTACCCACTGGTAATTTCCTTTGCATACATCCCATACAATATGCTATGAGTTGAATTTTAGACTTCTGAAACATAAAGTCCATTCAATGCCCAATGTCTCAGAGTGAGGAACATGTGCTGTAAAGATATGTGGTTTACAATACAAAATATCACACAATGGATGCACACAGTGACACATATAGAGTAAAATATTTTTTTTACTAAACATAAACACAAAATAAATTTTTTGTGGTAGTGTCCCTTTAATGGGGACTTATGGTCAATTAGTTCAGCCTTGAGGACACTCTTGAGTGACATATCACTCTCACCAAGGCTTTACGCCATAAACTCTTACTAGTCACCAATAGTCATTCTTTGAAGTTGTCCGCATGTCTATCGAAACTAAGGTCCAAGCAACGTCTTTCCCAGATACTGCAGGACTACATCGACCATGGCGAACATCTACCAGCCATATGATTACTTCTACAAGTGATCGAGATCGGTGTATAAGGATAATGATGACTTTCTAAAGGCACTGAAAAGACTTGACATGAAAAGACATGGATCTTGAATCTTTAGCTAAAAAAGAGAAAAAAAAACGAGAATATTCTCCTTGGGTATATCGACATTAAATTGTTGAATTTTATTTCCATTTTGGAAAAGAGCCGAACAAGTATCAAGTCATTGTTCTGTAAAGATAGAATATCCGAGAGAAACGTTCTGGGGAAAAAGAGTGACTCTCAGATGTAGATAACAAGATCTCAGAAGTGGTAGCACTTTGCCGCCGCGTGCGCATGCAGTGGGAATCCTTCGGCGGAGACTTTGAAAGCATCTTTGTTCATTGCGTTTCATAGACTGGTTTGAGATTTTTAATGGAATCCCAGTGTAGGAAAATTCAAAGAATTCCTTTATTCCACACTGATATTTTATAATGTATGGAGATATTTAAATATATATATATACTGGGAAATGCTGGGGAATAAGAGTGCTATCGAGATCAATGAATCCAACATACCATATATAAAACACTCCACTCCAGTGCACTCCACTCCAGTGCACTCCACTTAAATATCATATCAGAGGTTTTATATCCACCCATCTAGCAGATCAGTGACGGATGAAATATGCAGCAGCGTACTGATGAAGGATCCAGGAGGGCGATCGCCCCTAGCGGCCGGTCAGCAATGCGGCAGTAGGCATTTGACTCACAAGATCGCCGACTGCAATATGCCAGCATCATTCTATGCAAGCGAAAGGCTGCTGACAGTGATGAGCGCATGCGTGGTGACAACTACACCTGCGGCCATTTTTGTTATGTTCACCATCCTATTAAAAGGTGTATGCTGGCCTTTTCGCCCCATGCGATAGAGGAACACTGCCTGACCAAAAAAAAAAACACACACTGTAATATTTGGTCGGACCGCCTTTTTCTGTGACTCCGGCGGTCATTCGCCGTGGCATCAATTCAAAAAGCTCATGCAATGTCACGTCATTTATTTGCATCCCGAGCAGCATTTATTCGTGGCGAAGATCTTGTATTGATGATGGGAGAGACACAGCGCTGCATTATGTCTTCTCCAGCACATTATCCCAAAGATTCTCATTGGGGTTAAGGTCTGGACTGTGCGGTGGCCAATCCATGTGTGAAAATGATGTCTCATGCTCCCTGAACCACTCTTGCACAATTTGAGCCAGATGAATCCTGCCATTGCCATCTTGGAATATGACCGCTGTGCCATCAGGGAGAAAAAAAAAACATTGATGGAAAAACCTGCTCATTCAGTATATTCAGGTCACATGACCTCATTTTATCTGAAACATATTAATCCCTGCAGTAATTATCCAATGGAAGGTCCACACCTATTAGCTTAGCAAAATCAAAGTGGGGAATTATTTTTGACCAGGCAGTGTGTATTATTATTCAAATTATTTACTGCTGGAATGTTTTCAATTGTACCTCGACTTGTGTGTATTACAAGCGTTCGAAGTAGGGATGTGCATGGCTGAAAAATTTATTTCGTTTAGTTTTGTTTCATTACGTTTTTAAATAATTTTGTTTTTGGAATTTCGTAACGTATTTCGTTTCATTTCATTTTGGATCGATTTGAAATTTCGTATTGATTCGAATTTCATATATCAATTCGATAGTTAATATCAATTTGAATTTTGGATCACTGGGTAAAACCCCAATTAATCAAATTTTGCTGTTAAAAGAAAAGCTAGGGTTAAATTTTAAGCTGTGTCACAGATTTAGTATTTGAGTCAAATTCAACAGTTAAACCAAAATAAATTTGTTTCATAAAGTCCTTTGCTGACTATTACTTGTATTGTAAGTTAAGATCGATTCGATAGTTGATATCAATTTGATAGTTCATTTCAAATTCGATAGTTGATA
The DNA here is from genome assembly GCA_009667805.1 of Leptobrachium leishanense. NCBI lineage: Eukaryota > Metazoa > Chordata > Amphibia > Anura > Megophryidae > Leptobrachium > Leptobrachium leishanense. The sequence continues at coordinate 374,177,437 of CM019066.1, forward strand.
TCAGTTATTCAAATTTTTCTTTTATGACGATGACACAGTGTAAAACGAAATAAATTCGTTATATACCGTTTCGTTTCAAATTCGTGTCGTATCGATTCGTTATTCGGAAGTACTTCCGAAATACGAATTATCTAATTTTCGTTCCAAATTCTGAATTTTTCCAAAACGAATGCACATCTCTAGTTCGAAGCCGCACCGGAGCTAAACACTTTATGTCAACTGAGAAGAGCCAAAAGGCAGAACACCCAGTTTCTTACATTATTTTTTTTTTCTTAAAAATGAAACACTTCTTCTGCTTCTTTCACTGCTTTAACTTTCAAGTGGCGAAGAAAAAACACATGTAGAACAATGCTCTTAATGCCAAGCAAGCGAGAAAGCCGTCTACCTTTCCTACAGCGAACCACGCTACCAAATCAGTTGTCACTTAATCATAGAACAGTAATTGTCTACCCTCCACCGCTGAAGCAATCAGCCTGTGAATGTCATAGAAGCCAAGAAAGGCAATAGAAGAAGAAGAAGTGGGGAAGAGAAAGGCGACGGGAACGAAAAAATGCGCGTGTACAGCCTGCTCGCTGCACAAAATGCAAGCAATCAAGCAAAACGGGAACAGCGTTAATTCCGTTGAGTTTTTTTTTTGTTTATTATCATTTATTTATTTATTTAGCAGTTACTGCTCCAATGCGCAAACTGTGGTGTCGAAGACTCGATCCGCGCCGTCGGCACGGGATAGTCAGCCGCGAAACCAACTTTTAAAATAAATAAAGAAAAATAAATAAATGTAATGGAGTGAGGACGGGAGCTGAAGTCATCTGTTCATGCGGAGACTGTAATGCAGCGGATCTGCCAGTTCTTTGTACAGTTTGGGTGAAAAGAAAAATCACAGTGAGGAGCCTAATGCTAATTTAGAGTCTTTGGTAGTTTGGTTACTGCAGAGAATACCAATGACTTCCAATTAGTACCAGAGCATATGTTGTGGTCCAGTCCATTGCTGTTCTTTTCCTTTTTTTTTTCTTCGTACTCATTTTTTTTTACGTTGCTTTTAAAAAAAAGGCAAATAATAAGTACAAAGGAAAATAAAAAAAATGCAGAGAAGCTATAGGGCGTTTTCAGAGAGCACCCAAAAGTCACCGAAATTTGGGTGCTCTCTCGTTCACCGCACTTCAGGGTATCAAATTCTCCAACCCTGCGCCGAATTCAGCATTCACCGCAGGGTCCCTGAAGTAAAGGGAACGGGTCCGAAAAACCGCCAAAAACATCACAGAAAATCCGCCGATCACCCCGCGGTAAATCCGTTGATAACCCTGCCGAAAAGCCACCGATACGATCCGAAAAATCGGATCAATCCAAAACGTCGCAGAAAACACTCCGACCGTACCCGACGGTCTGCCACAAACCCACCGAACGCGTCAGAAAAAGCCGACGATCCTCCGAACACAGCGCCGACCAGCAGTTGGAAAAAAGCGACAAGTCGACGAATGGGGTAGAAATTTTTTTTAACTTTCAAAATTTTAATCGCTGATTGCAAAAAACCTACTGGATGAAAATGTCTGGAAATAACATATAAGGTCCTATGAATAATAATAATATAAAAAAGGTCTGTTACAGAAAAAAAAAACGCTATTTAAAAAAAATCGGAACAAAAACTTTTGCTGAAAAAAATCCCCAAAAATGTCTAAAAAATCCTGAAAAAAGGGCCCTCAATGTTTCACCGAGCAAGGGAAATCAATCAGTGGTAATTATGATGCAAATGTTTTGTTTTTTTTCCATTTTATATGGTACGACTGTGATTCACTGATGGTGTTCCTGCCTCGAATGGGATTTTCATGAGGTCGGAAAGAGAAGTGCTTTCAGAGTCAGTAATACATTGGCTTTACAGAGTGAAGCAACATTGCTTTATACTTGTCATAACAGCTTCGCACCAGACAGATTCTACCATATTGATCGAGCAATCAGCAAAACAACTTTTTACTCATTTTATTTATCTGTATTTTTTAATGGCTCGGGCAATGTAAGCAATGAAACTATGTTAAAATGATCACAAATGGTATCATATCATTACCGGGTATTGAAAAACCTGACATTTCAATTGACACTTCCAGTTCTCCTTTTCATGTTTCAAATAATCAAAAATAAGTGATTTATATTCCAATTTAAGTGGTTTAGAAGCAGTAAATGCTCATTTCCTCCTATCTGAGGACCACTAGAAGTGTTTGCTATTTTATTTGTCTGGTTTATTTATTTATCAATGTTACACAGCAAGGAATATCACATATTTAGATTTTTTATTTTTATCATGTATTTTTTTTTATTGCAAATGGAAGCTTGACAAATCTTTAGAAATCTTATTACAATTTAGTTTTAAGTCAGCCAAGAGACAGGAAAATATAAAAATTATATATATATATAGAGTATAAATTTATATATATATTTATATATATATATATGAATATATAGAATCACCCGCACTCCAGGATTTTTCACTTTTTTTTCACTTTATTAGAACATGTTTATATCTGCCAACGTTTCAGTTCCAATCTGGAACTCTCATCAGGACATAATACAATTGCATTGTTTTTTGTCCTGATGAGAGTTCCGGATTGGAACTGAAACGTTGGCAGATATAAACATGTTCTAATAAAGTGAAAAAAACATGAAAAATCCTGGAGTGCGGGTGATTCTATATATTCTCATATGATCAAGAGGCCGCCACCGAGCACCGGGTCTGTGGAGTAACAGTGAACCGTGAGTGCAAACCAAATCGATTAAGTTGTCTATATATATATATATATATATATATATATATATATATATATAATACGTATCTGGTGGCGCGATGGATGTCGCTTAAAGGTGTCTGGTGGTTCTCTTAGTTCACTTGTCCACATGGATCATATGAAAAAAACAGAACAATATAATCGTGTAGAATGTTTAACAGAATCTAAGACAAGGTATGCGATATATACACTCACAAATATAGAGCCCGAACACTGGCTCTAAGTGGGTAAACGCATTCGGGTACTTAAGTTCTTTGCTTGAGAAGGTGACCCACACCTGCTCCTAGAGGAGGATTCTTCCCACATGTAACACAAGAGACAGGAAAAAACTTTCTCGTGCAGATTTCGTGAATAAAATGGCATATAAAGATGTATAAATTGCCAACTCACATGCGTTGGAGCTTAAGGACCAAGCTCGAGGTGTGCGCGCGTATGGACTTATTCAAGGTCAAGTCCAAATAACCTTTTGAGCCTCCAGGACTTTCCAAAGAAACAGGGATAAAATGGATAAAATTAAAATTAAAAGAATTTATTAGAACATAAAAACAATATTACTGGCACTGCCAGGTGGCCAGAACGCGTTTCGCCAGATCAACTGGCTTCATCAGCTGGTTTACAGGCTAAACTGATGTGTACATTCATATAGTGTCCTTAAATTGTCCCCATCTGTCCTTGATTGGAAATTAAGCGTGTGTTCCACGCCTCAGAACAAAGTTATCTCGGATCTGCGGCGGACGCCGCCGTCTTGCGCATGCGCTCCTCTCACTCCATGCGTCTCACTGTGCGGGTCAAGCTTTTAAACCGGACGTGATATGCGTTCCACTGCGGCTATGACATTATTAAAACTATTAAAACATCAAGAGACGAACGAACAGCTAGAGCTATTTCTCTTTTTTTCTGTCTTTCTATGTTTTATATATAGCTGTTCGTTCGTCTGTTGACTTTTTAATTTTGATTTCAATCTTCATTTTTTATCTGTCAGCCGGGAAAGGTGAGATTAACGTTTCATACATAATACATTGCATGACTTAGGCGCGGGATTCGACATTTTTGCCCTCGCGGATTAGGAACAAGCCGTCGCCAGCATATTTTTCCGAGATGCGCAGAGAGAAATGGATCAATCGGATAATTAATCAGTGATCGGTTAATTGACTGTCACTTCACTGCGCTGTATTCTAGGATGACAAATAATAGGCTTCAATGAAAACTAAATGGGAAGGCTGTTTAACTGATGAGGATTTAAAAACGTCCATATTTTGACACCCCTATATGGAATTAATCCAACGCGCCGCTCCCCTCAGAGGTTACACGGCGAAAGCTCGGCATCTCATACAATAAAAAGATAGTATAACAGAGATATATATGATTAGGTTTAGAAATATTCATGGGTTTTGTTTGGGGGGTGGAGATATTCACTAAGATATCAGCCAAGCTTTGACGCTGTAAGGTTAAGCGTATTTCCAGTTCACTGAACAACATGAGATGGCATTTTGTCGAAAAATCCTTCATTTTTCAGAGCAGAAAGAAGCTGTAATATCTAAGGCCCCTATTACATCCTTCACGCAATTGGTTTTGTGTGCGCAAATGCGCATTTGCGCGAGGAACAAAACCCTTTGCGCTGAACGTCATATTACAATGTTCGCGCAAACGATGCTCGTTATCGTTTAACGAGGATGGACCTGTTCGAGCGTGATGAACTGTGCGCATCCTATACTTAACATTGTGAGGGCAAATTCGTTCGTGCGCTGGTACGCGGATGGTATTACAGTCGATTCGCATCTTTTTAAGAACGACGTTTGCGCGCATAATTTTAACGTCTTTGAAAAGCTGGTGGTAACTGCAAATCGGAACGTTCTGGCCGAAACGAAAAACACCAGCACGAAACAAAAAATACGTCACAGTATAGCTACACATTCTACACATACCCAAACAAAAAAAAAATGTGAATTCGTGCATATTTTTTTATTGCTGCAGCATGTATTCTCAGATTTACTTTGACAGGCGCAAAAACTTAAGTCAGTCAATTGATATCAATTAAGGTTCTTCATTCTGATTGGCTGAATCCGGCGAAAAAAACTGTCCGCACACTGATTTACATGCGCTGCAATACTGCGAGCGTATTAATCTTCGTTTTGCGCGTCGTTTTTCCGAACGTGATTTTCGGACGGATGAGAAAATGTGTTCGGATCTGAATACTCCGTTAAGTTTTGCGCGATAACGCCGGACGATGCACGCAAGAAAATTTGCGATGCGCGAACGAAATTGCGCGAAGAATGTAATAGGGGCCTATATATATAACACTTACCCGTAACATTGTCTCAATGCATCGACAATTTGCCAAACATATTAGAATGTTGAGGAGACCTTCTTCCTTTAGATTTTATGTCTAAAGTATCAAGGTACTCAAATAGAAACAGAGGATCCAGGCACTCCAAAAAGCGGTAGAATAAAGGGAACTTTTATATAGGAGCCTGCAATGTCTAAGCTGGAGTCAGACATATCTTAAGTCTAATTTCAGCCTGATTTCACATTGTAGGTTCATAAATAAAAGTTCCCTTTATTTTACTGCTTTTTGGAGTGCCTGGATCCTCCATATTTGTTTGAGTGCTCTACAAGTGGTTAGACCACTCTGGGGTCCATGAGCACCCAGCAGGACAACCCATTCAAATTGCAGCTTGCTTTTACCTAATCACCAGGTACAACACGACTGGTTATTATTTATTCTCCTAGAAAGAACGAAGAGATATCGAATTGCTTGATGAGTTAGTGCAGACTGTAGTACTTACCCGATTCCAGTGCCATGTAACGCCATGCTCACTCTTTGTGAGCAGAGCCGTACAAGGGCCGACGCGCAGTGTTGGTGAGTTCGATGATGTCAGTGCACTTATTGGTCAAATGGGCACACAGATCGCCATATCGCAACTTGAACGCAAAGCACAGTGTTTGAGCAATACAGTATAATGACTCAAACGTCTCGCATGTTGGGCCAGGTTACTGTACATTAGCATCTCCTATACTTTGTGGCCCCAGCAGATGGTGAATGAGCTATTCCAACCAGCCCGATCCCCATCTGCGTCTGACATTATTCTGAAAACAACAACCCCTTTCAGACCCTGATGTTAAGTGTTTGAGCGTCAGCACAGTCATATAACACACAAACCTAAACCCGCCCAAAAATCCCATACTCACCTCAGATTCCTCGTGGTTCAGAGTGGCTGATCCACAGCTTCCTCTCTTCCCCCAGCATAGGTTCACCTGGAACAAGTAGTTTTCAGTGTTCCTCCGCATATCCCTCTGCTGCCCTGGCTGGGTCACATTTGCATGGGTTTTCCTCCATCTCTATGGAGTCCTATGGACTCCTGGAGCAGATAACGCAAGTGGCACTTGGCACGGCTGGTGTTATCTCCCTGCTGCTTGGAAGTGTTGCGACTCGAACTGCTGGCAAGCCGGCTCAGTCACAATTCTGATATTAAAAGTAAGCCGCAAATGGAAAAAGACAGACAATACGCCATTGGCCCAATGGAATCGTTTTCCATTTGCTTCTTGCCTTTAACGTTCAGGTTGCGATGCGATCAGGCCCAGAGTAAGTAGATGGCCATCCTGTATTTCCTGGAACAAATGATTAGTATTAATAAATTGAACTGTAATTCTTATAATTATAAATATCGTTATGCCTCAACCTAACGTTATCGATACAAAGAGGAGACGCAGAGCTGAGATGTTCTCTATAGACCATTCTACGGCGCAACGGTTGGTGCTAAGAGTGTAGAAATTCAAGTTGTCAACACGTTTAGTGCTGTTTAAGATTTAGATGCATATAAACAGCTTTACATCCCTATCATTGCGCGACCTACTACTCGACACATCCCTGCCTCCTGCTAAACACGATAAGGCTTGTATAGAATGATAAGATAAATGGGGTGAGATAAAAGTAACAGCCTCCTCTCTCGCCATGCAATATTGCTTCTTAATACACTTTTTATCCTTGCTCCTCGTAACTAGCCAAAGGTATACGTTCCCCAGTTCAATAAATGAAGAAAAAGAAAGAAAAAATACTTTTTGAACTGAAGGAAAGAAAAGAAAATCTTTAAAATCTTGTAGCCACCAGGGTCCCTAAAATCCCTCCAATCACTTAATTCCAGATACCATCAAACATGGACTGTCAGAAAGTACGACTGCCCGGTATCCTTTTTATTTTTTTGTATGGCCCTACAGAATGCTATTCTATTAAAGGGTCTGTACCAATGTCTACTTTACCTTTTGCAACAGATCTCGCAGGATGACACTAAACTCTAGACTAGGAGACTATAACACTTGAAAAAGTCCAATGCTGTCACTTTCCTTCCAGATATCTATATGTCTATACGCAGCACAACTAATCTGCACTTCCGATCCTTCAAGTGGTCAGTGCGTCTACCTATAACAGCATCGGAGGAGTACGGAACCAGTAACAGAAAAGGGGTCAACACAATACAGATCATTACAAGAAATGCCAAGGGTCATTTACCAGAGTGGGTTATCAGGAAAGCCAGGGGTCATATACCTGAACGGGTTATCAGAAATGCCAGGGGTCTTATCACCAGAGTAGTAGTCAGCCAAGTGCTAGTGGTCATATTCCAAATCGGGTAGTCTAAGGAATGACAGGGGTTAAGAGCCAGGAGGAGAGTCACACAAGCCAAGTCAGTACACAAAATATTAAATCAGAATACACAGCACTGAGAGGAGTGAAAACCACGTCAGGGCAATGAGCATAACTTAGGTGACTGCTTTAAACCTGGCAGGTGCCGTGTCATCACAACCCGCCCCGCCCACAACCATATTACATGTTTGTGAGTGCCCGGCAATTCATTTGGCACCCGGCCAGCGAGCAGCGAGGAAGATGCTTCGGTCGCCGGGGAACCATAATGGCGTGGGACGTGACAAATGCATTCCCATGGTATTGTAAAGGCAAAAGAAAAACAACACTATAAAAAACCAACAAAGCATAGGTGGACAAGTTAGATATGTTAACTTAGAGCCACAATTTCACAAGTGTAATAATAAAATAAATAAAAAGCACACAAAATATAAATTAACATATTAAATTGCCCAGCTCTTGCATAAAATAGATAATATAAATAAAAAGTTAAATCTTCTAAAACTAACGTACATTTTTTCTTCAATACGCAGAACAATTTTACACCTCATTTGACAATTTTACACCCAATTTATTACTGTAAATAATTAGCATAAATGATTGTTAAAATTAATTTGCAGCCCAAATAAACAGGACGTAATAAACTCTGTGGGAAGTGAGACCTCTCCTGACACCACACATTTTGGTGAGAAGAAGTTAAATTTAGCAAAACCATAAAAGTATGTGATAATGTCAGGTCTGCCTCCAGACCTCATAGGGACACAACGGGTGAAGTTAACACATAACGGGGAGTGCAAGGCAGAGATGACCTCACCATTCTGATTTGCGTGAAGTTCTTATAATGTAGCTTCTCTTTGCCTACATTTTATTCATCTCTTTTAGAGACATAAGACATACAGATACATGTGCTTATTTAATTCATCATTATCATCATTTCGTTTATTGACATTATTCATTGCACTCTACATAGAGTTGTCGATAGGCTCACAATGGATCACTTTGTTATTATATATTTTTGGATTCCAGATCTTTTAAAATGGTTTATGGTTTGCGTATACTTTCAAAAAAATCCCATGGTATGTTGTCATTTCATAGTTAAAATGTATTTTCTAAAGATTTAGAGGTTTTTATTTAAAATATTTCTTAAAGTGAGCAAAACCAAGGTTTTATGAGGGCACTGAGATCGGGCGACAGCACCCATGTCCTGCCTTACAGTTGGTTCCCGATCAGGACTCATTGGGGACTCATCCGTACTTCGCGCCAAAATGTGGACGCTAATGGGACAAATCTGTGTGGCACTCCCATTGTACGGCAATATTCAGGGGCAGGGGCTACCCCAGAATACAGTGCTATCCGCTGGGTTACTCGCTGTAGCGCTTCCATGCATGCATTAAAGTCACTTATCCTGACAATAACGCTTACACATCCGAACGCTAAGGTTAGCATTCACTGGGGAATAGTACCCATAAGGATTTAGCTCAATGGTGCCATTACAGAGAAGAATATACCATATGCAAATCAGAGTGGTATCACCAAGAAAGGGCAGCCATTACTGAAATGCCAAGGAAGTCTCCTCGGCACAAGAGATACAGTAAACCCCGTTGACTACTTTTACTTTAGGCCTATATAGCTTTAAAACCATGTCAGTAACTATCGCTTGATTGAGATATTAGTCCGTAAAATAAATTCCAAGAGCAAACTAATCCTAGATCCTATATTCTAGGAAAACCATGTACAGAATGTTCAAAAAACAATCTGTGAATTGTTATTCTGTTGAATGTGACTATTTCGCCATTGCCTGTATTCTGCCACATGCTGATCTTGTTCATGTTAACTCAAACATCTTTCTGTTTATCTTTACAGCTGGCACAACATATATTTTTACCAAAGGAGGTGGACAGATTACATATACGTGGCCCCCTAATGACCGGCCTAGCACGCGTGCTGATAGATTGGCTATAGGGTTTAGCACTGTTCAGAAAGAAGCAGTATTGGTTCGAGTGGACAGCTCCACTGGGCTCGGAGACTACCTAGAGCTGCATATTGTAAGTACATCATTTTTACGTGACGCCCTACATCTGGGATGTCAACTGTGTTCTTTGTTTTTTTTCTCCCAGGTTTTTAATACTGTCGCTTCCACTTACATGTTACAATGTATTTCAGTCAGTAATGTTCCAAGTTTTATCTGTGAACAGCTTTGAAGTTCTGGAGGATTGTTGGTCAACATCCATTTGAAATGCTATGTCAGTGTATACAATAGAACTTAGGTCCGGTCCACAATATCGAATGGTTTCAATTCATTTCCAAATCATTAATATTAGGGACATTTCTTAAGCTCCTTAGATGAAAGGATATACTGGTCATATATGAAATACTCTGCTTTAACATGCCATGGATTCTTGACTTGAATTCCCCATTGCAGTGATTTTATAGATCCCATAAGACCGTGGTTCCCAACCCTGGTCCTCAAGTACCCCCACAGGCAGGTTTGCCAAATATCTGAAGCACAGCACAGGTGATATGATTTGCTGCTCATTTATTGCAGAATTCAGCCTACATTTCCCCATAGTAATCCTTAAAATCTGACCTCTTCTAAAGGACCATGGATGGGAACCACTGCCATAAGGATTATTAAAAAAGGATTAAACCCATGTTTAATGCGAAGACGCAAGCAATGATTGGCTGTATTTAACCCCTATTTTTTCTTATACCTTTTAAGGGTTTTCTCGCCAGTTAACCTTTGAGCTTAGACTTCAGCCACTTAATAAACCAGGTATATGAGTGGTTTCTAAATTACCTGACATTAATGTAGCTTGCCAAAATAGTCATCTTATGCAGATCATTCAAGGGTTTAAACTTTTAAGGTCTATTCATTATACGGTGTTGTTTTAGTCATACAACAGTAGATTAACTCCAGTGTAAGTCCTCGAACTATATGTATAGTAATAATAATAACTACTATCGTGAAACTATGGTGAATTCAGTATTTAGGAAAGCAACCTTATAGATCGCCATAGATTCACCATTATTTGAATAGACGTTGTCCAACTTTATTTTTACCCTTGTTTCAGTTGGCGTTCCATGAAGAACACCACTTTAAAACCACCTATGTATATTAACCAGTCAAGCAAACAATGGTGGGAAAATAGCAAATGGAGAATAGCCGCATAAGAAAAATGGTAAAAGGAATATAGTCTATGGAACAATGGTACCATTGTTCATCTTGGTGGAAGTAACTTTGCCAGCCTTTGTATAATCTCCCATCTCTGAAGAGCCAAAGTGATTTTTACCATTTTTTGCAACTACGATGAACTTCACTGAAACAACAGTGCTTAATGAATAACCCCATTCAACCATTATAATCAGCAATGATGTTCTGACTGATCACAGTGTCTCGTCCGTTAATACCAGACTACACAGATACTGCTGTATGAATAATACTTTTAAGTCTTAAAATATAATGCTTAAAGGTCTCCTCACATAATGGGTGTCAACTTTAAATTACGAGTTCCCCTCATTGTAATTTTAAGTGTTGGTGCACCCACACATATTATATATTGTATTTTGAAGGACAGTTATTAAATTCCGTAATTACCTAAATATATAGTTATCACAACATTAAATTGTAATGGCAGCTAAACACACATTTTTGCTGCCATCATATCCGAAATGACTAACAAAGTGCACCTTTATTGACAACATTTCAGACATGGTGGCATTTGGTAAGAGTTTCATTGAGATGTGTAATTTAAAAAACTTCAAGTACAAATGATATGGGGGATTTAGATGAGCGAATTCCGGGTTAGAGCTTTAACCCCTTCCTGCTGTAGGATGGACTGTGATGTCCTGCGGCGAGTGGGTCTAAACACAGGGGCATAGCACACCCTGCTGGCTCCCTGTAGCACCCATGTCCAACCTCCCAATGTGCACGTGCCAAGTGCGTCATTGGCTGCCGCGGGACTACCTGAAATCTGGCGAATCTAGGACAGGAGGTGGGCTGAAAACTTATGGGGCGTTCTATGCCGCCAAGGAGTTAATATAAAAATCTGTATTGTAAGTAACTGGATGACAACAAGAACTCTGAGATGAATTTTGATTTAGTGTTAAAAGACAAGAAGGTGAAACAGTATCACCTGATAGTAAATTTCAGGGTTAGGGTGGAAATGTGGGAAAGGTCTTTAAATCTGAGAAGATGTGAAATCAAGAATTAGACAAGGAGTCAGGAACCTTGGCCCTCAATATATTTTGGAACTACATCTCTCTTTAAGCCCAGCCATTCATTCGGCTGGAGGAGACCAATGGGAAATGTAGTTCCAAAACATCTGGAGAGCCAAGGTTGCTGACCCCTGACTTAGGGCTCGATTTAATTCAATCGGCTTATTTAAAAGAAAAAATATTGGCTGATTATGGCTGATATGTTTGGTGATATATCAGCTGTTTCATTAGCAAAAATTCAGGCCGAGCTGATATTTTTCAAAATGTCCCTCCCTGGTCGGAAAAATGATTGGCCGCAAAAACGACCAAGAAAAGCTTTATTTTCAGCTAGTTTCATACAGATTTGTCCCTTTTAATCATGACTATTAGAAATATCTGGGGCCCTATTACATTCCTAACGTAAAAACGCACACTAAATGCGTGTTTTTTTGCGCGAAGCGTTAAAAGTTAAAGCACGAAAAATCGCGGCTGGAATTACATTCCTCGCGCATTTTTTCATCCATCAGGAAATTGCGCTAGTAAAACCGGCGTTCATAAATCAGTGAGCGCAATGTAATTTTTAATGCGAGTCTGTCATTTTGTGCGGACTGCACACAACAGACGTACTTTCTGACGGAAGACAAGGTAGTGGCCGTCATTTTTGATGGATCTAGTAAAAAAAAACATGCGCATCAACATTCTCGGTTGTGAATCCGTAGTTTGGTACGGTCAGGTTGTTACAATTTGCCGTTACCACCAGCAAAGACGTTAAAATTATGCGCGCAAACGTTGTCTGTTAAATTTTGCACTAAGTTTGTAATACCATGCGCGCACCAGCGCACAAATGCATTTGCGCTCACAATGTTAAGTATAGGATGCGCGCACTAAATTGTGCTCGCAAAGGGTTCGCGCAGGGTCACTCGCGTTAGACGTTAACGCACATTTTGTGCGCGAACGTCGTAATACGACATTCAGCGCAAAGGGTTTTGCCCCTCGCGTTACTGCTCTTTTGCACGCGCGAAGAATGTAATAGGGCCCTTTGATGTTTTAAAAAAGATTTCAGTCTTATTCCCTCTATTTCCCTGCCTGAAAATCCATTTATCATCCCCCTTCAGCATTTTAATTTTTTTTGGAAATTGGCATACCAATAAATTCTAATTGCATCGATAAAGCCGATATTTCCACTAAAATGTTTAGCCACGACAGCCACTATTTGATCCGAACTTTTATTGGGAATCGAAATGTGGGTAAATCCATATCTGGTTCTCCAAACCTAAAAAATTCCTGAAAATTGGCCAAAAAAAGGTCCCGATAGCAGTCATCGGCCCGAATGAAAACAGATCATTAGATCATGATAGTCTTGAGAAGCCAAGGTAGTGTATATTTCCTAATAGAGGAAGAGTTGTATGGGGTCTTAACTAGGGTCAGACTGTAAATTTTATTCTTACATGGAGGTAAAGTCTTGGAACATCATTGTCTCTAGATGTGGAAAGAATTAAATGAGTTTGAGACCACCCTGAAGAGAAAAGAGGCGCTATATGGACTCCGCACTGTGGGAAAGAGGGATATAAATCTAAAAATAAAAGAAAATATAGGGTAATATCCCACAAACTGGGTGTACGCAGAATACACTTGGCAACTCACAAATGTAGATGTAAATCAGCCCATCATCCTCCAAGGATTGTCATGCAGTAGATGCCCAAACGAAGTTGAATTGGTATCACATCCCTCCGATGGTACACGATCTCGGAATAAATAATAAACAAGGATGGCACCAAGCATCAAATTGTATATAATAAAATTTGACTTACTCTTCAGAGTAGTTAAAACAGCATAGCAGTACTGGAGGCAACAGGATAAAAACAAGTAGCTCAACGCGTTTCTACCACACAAGGTCTTCCTCAGGAGCAGATAAATGTTATTAACATTTATTATTAACATTCATCTGCTCCTGAGGAAGAGCTTGTGTGGTAGAAACGTGTTGAGCGGCTTGTTTTAATCCTGTTGCCTCCAGTACTGCTATGCTGTTTTAACTACTCTGAAGAGTAAGTCAAATTTTATTATATACAATTTGATGCTTGGTGCCATCCTTGTTTATTATTTATTCCGAGATCGTGTACCATCGGATGGATGTGATACCAATTCAACTTCGTTTGGGCATCTACTGCATGACAATCCTTGGAGGATGATGGGCTGATTTACATCTACCTTTGTGAGTTGCCAAGTGTATTCTGCGTACACCCAGTTTGTGGGATATTACCCTATATATTTTTTCTTTTACTGTGGGAAAGAGGACTGTGTTTTAGGAAGTTCTTTGAAATCTAGGTTCACAAAATGTAAAATTCCATTCCGAGTGGACTGGAAGACATGATGAACACGAATGGTCGATGAGTAAGGTGTCCATGTTTTGTGTAGAATTGAGACAATGTAATTGGTTCTCAGGGGCCACACAAGTACAAGACCAGAATGAGTCGCTTGTTCAAGTTAACAACTTTATTAAATTCTTTAACAATGCTCTTTTGGTCCGTGTATAAGACTCGCATCAGGCATAAGTACTTTAGCTTTCCTCACCGGGCCTCGGAGGATATGATTTGAGTCAAGCGCAGATTAGTATGATTGTTACACATTATTGTTATTATTTCTTTGCTAGATGTACTTTTTGTAGTAATGTTCGGCAATTCAACAATCCGATAGCGTTAAAATTTTAGCAGCTGGATTCCGAGACTAATGCAGATTTATTGAATACGCTGAACGCAAAGGTTATTTATATACATAATGAAACCTTTGGAAAGGAGTTGGTTGTACACAAGGGTTTTGATTAAACTGCAACCATGCATTAAGCTATTTGAGGTAATAATTCAGTGTGTAGCGCGCTGTTTATGCAAGTAATCATTTAACAATGGCTAATAGTGGGCAGCGTACGTGTACAAAACTTGATAATGTGAAAAGAAATCAGTATACCTAAACCGTGTAGACGAGGTATCTCCAAACTGGAAAATGACTCTACTTAGATATTTGTAGTTCTGATGGATCATCGTTATCATGTGACTTTCTCATGTTCAACGGCAAAATGTGCTGTATGAAAAGGTAAAACATGTATATGGTATAAAATTATTTGTCTAAACGCCAGTCATTAAAGTAGGGGTCAGCAACCTTGGCCCTCCAGATGTTTTTTTAAACATGTCCCATGATACGCGGGTACTCAATAGGGGCTCTATTACATTCCCAACGCAAATCTTTACGCGTGCGCAAAAACGCATTAACGCGAGGGGCAAAACCCTTTGCGCTGAACGTCGTATTACAACGTCCGCTCAAAAAATGTGCGTTAACTTCTAACGCGAGTGGACCTGCGCGAACCCTTTGCGAGCGTACCGTACTGCGAGCGTCCTATACTTAACATTGTGAGCGCAAATGCATCTGTGCGCTGGTACGCGGATGGTATTACAATGTATGCACAAATTTTAACGGACAACGTTTGCGCGCATAATTTTAACGTCTTTGAAAAGCTGGTGTTAATGGCAAATCTGAACGTCCTGGACGAACTCAAATACGCAACAACGTATAGATACACATTTTACACATACCCAAACAATAAAATATAGAGGTTATGCGTGTTTTTATTATTGCTGCAGCATATATACTCAGATTGATTTTGACAGGTGCAAAAACCTAACGGGAGACAATTGTGGTTCTTAATTCTGATTGGCTGAATCGCGTAAAAAAAAACAGACGCACATCGATTTCTGCACGCAACGTTAATGCGCGTTTTTGCGTGTCTTTTTTACACGCGTTTATTTTGACAGATGAAAAAATGCGCGCGGATTGTAATACCAGCGTTAATTTACACGCGTTAACGTCTAACGCTTCGTGCACAAATTAACGCGCTGCGCCAGCTTTTTGCGCAAAGAATGTAATAGAGCCCTAGATTGGCTGAGCCTCATGGGAAATGTAGTTCCAAAACATCTGGGTGGCCAACATTCCTAAACATCTGGGAGGCCAAGTTTGCAAGGATGTATGTCTGTTTTACAGGGTTATTCCGCACTTGTTCCACGCACCTCGGCAAGTTCGATTCGCCGACCCTGCGTTGAATTCAGCATTCTACTCCACGAAAATGCCTGTTAATAATATATAAGGTCCTTTGAGTAATAATAAAAAAGTCTGTTGCAGAACAAAAAAGCCATTGAAAACTTGAAAACGAGAGAAATCTCAATGTATCCTTCCTGGTAAAATCCTTTATAAAATAAATAAATAAATAAATAAATAAATTAAAAAAAAAAATCTTAAGAAATAAATAAAGAGAATTTTTGCTGCAAATGAAAAGAATAAGTAGTTGAATAAATATTTAATAAAAATGGGATTATTTTTTTTTTACGTGAGATCCCTACGGGACTCGCCTGATTAAACCTGTCAAATGAAACCACCAAAAATCGGGGCATCTCACTAACATTTCGGTGCTGTTCGGGGTTCTCTGAATAGATTAACCATTGCTTCTCTATGGAGAGTTCACTGCCGTCAAAAGATCACTGTATTTCGTTGACATTTCGCTAAAATTTGAACGGCCAGATTTTTTGAATGGGCGAATTGCCACGAAATTGCACCGTACGGGGAAATTCACTGGTGCAATTCGGTGCCCGGTTTGGCTCTCTTTGAATAACACTGTAAGTATCTCAACAATACATTTATAATAAATATGGTGATATGTAAACTGGTGGTGTTCATTTTAGTTTGTGATGCAAGATAACGTGATGCTTTTAAAAAAAATCATATATGCAGTATATATATATATAGATAACGTATATAAATAAATATATATCATTTTTATTTTACGTTGCAGCACTAATTCTGTATATGGCACAGATCGGTATACAGTCAAGTTTGCAAGGGGGCAATAAATACATTTGAGCAAAACATAATTTAAAGCCTAATACAGGAGGAGTGAAGGACCTTGTTCCCAAGGGAACTAACAATCTAGACAAAAAAATGATAATAATATATAATTATATAATAATATAATATGCAATATACCACAATTAAGTTTTGCATATTGCTTAACATGTACTTCATGATATAAGAAGCAAAGGAAAAATATTGTTATGCTAATTACTGCGTAACATAAAGAATAGTCCATTTATAGCCTTCATTTATAATACACCCAGCTATTACCTTGCCCATTGTGCTGTCATTGCCTTTTAGTTTTCAAGGTAATGTCAAGTATTGAATAATTTCATAATATTTCAGCTCTTTGAAAGAAACATGAAATCACACATTGGTTGCGTGTGTGTGTCTTTCAATTGAATCGTTCTATTATGAAATTATTTCTTTTCAATGACTGTGTATCAGACTGCCTGAAATCCATCACTTCAACAAATTCTTACATTCATTACACAACTCAGCCCCCAAATCCCCAGGGGCAAGGCAGGTCCATTAAAGTAGAAGACAAGAACATCTTATAAGATGAAGGTTTATAGGTGGACAACCTTGATTCCAATGACCAAGCCAACGGAGAAATCAGTTTACACCTACGTGCGCTCCCAAAACCCAAGGGTTCCCATTAAAATTCACCTTCCTGTTGATAAAAATAAACTGATATAGCCGGGACTGGACCTTTTTCCTACATGGCCAAATATAAATGTTTTTATTCTCCAATTTTTATTTACTCCATCGATTTGTTGTGGTGTTGGGTTAAGATGACTTTCCTAGACCTTTCTGTCCTGTTCGTGGCAACATGACAGTATATCTGGTTAAACATAGAAACATAGAAAAATGTCGGCAGATAAGAACCTTTCAGCCCATCTAGTCTGCCCAATTACATGGATACTTTACCTGGATTTATCTTTTGTTTAGGATAGCCTTATGCCTATCCCATGCCTGCTTAAATTAAATTACTGTTTTGGCCTCTACCACTTCTACTGGAAGGCTGTTCCATGTATCCACCACCCTCTCAGTAAAATAATGCTTCCTGATGTTACTTTTAAACCTTTGCCCCTCTAATCTAAGACTATGTCCTCTTGTTTTGCTACTTTGTTTCCTTTTAAATATACGGCATATATTTGTATCTAAAGCTCCAAGTCGATAAATACAACATTTGAAATGGCAAAAAAAGGTTATTAAATAAGGAATTTATGCTAATGTCGAAAGTTATCTGTAAAACAAAGTATCCGAGAAAGAAGAATCTGGATACCAAGTTGCGATCTTGAGGTCTCGTAGGGTTCCGGAGCCTAACGCGAACCGCGAAGGGTCTATCATGTGTTAACATCTCACGTCTGGCTAAAGTCAAATGATGAATAACAAGAAATGAAAGCAGAGCCCTAACCTTGATGGTTGATCTGCTATCTGACATGTGTAATAAATGAGTTTTCTATTATGCAGGTCTCTGCAAAGATTGTTCTGATGGTGTTATGCCGGGCAGTTTTTGATCCAGGAGTGCCCTTGTTTCTGGAACTCAGCATTAAATTACTGATGCATATAGTAATTCAGTTTTGTGAGAAGATGTGGCAGTGGTTCAAGAAACCCTACCTCTGGGTCACCTAAGTGTACATGTAAATCAATACGTTCAAAGTAAATAGAACTTAAGAAGGAAGTGCAGGAAACATAGCTCACGGCTGTGATGTACACATAGCAGCATCGTTATCGGAATGTAATAATGTGAAATAAATCTAGTTTGCAGGTTATATCTTCAAACTGATGCTATTTCATCCATGGACATGCAGGAGGATGTGCAATGGGCAAAGTACGCTGTTTGCAACATGTCGTTTTATGGCTAAAGAATAGACCATGTCCGTAGAAGCTTATTGGGTTAATTGCTTAGTGCCATTGGGTCACCAAATTTCACCGCAGTTGCAAGCAGTGGTACAAATCTTATGTTGTTGAAACTATGGTGCCCTTTGGCGATCTTAACCTGTTACCACCGGGAGGCGTACTATGCTGTCACCACAGCGGGTGGACCTTGAGGCCGTGGGGCAGCATAGCAAGCCCGCGGACCACAATGGGCCTCTGTGCTCCCGCTTACCAGTTGGCGTGCAGAGCAAGCCATTGGCTGCCACTGGACGGCCTGAATTCAGGCTGTCTCCTTGCAGCCATTGACGCACGTCAGCTGCGTAGGCAGGCTGGAGGAGGGACCAGCTGCAGCAGTCAGCTAGTGGATCATACTAGTACGCCCCGCCACCGTTAACTCACTAAACAATGGTGTTTAGTGAGTTACCCCTTTAGATTCTGATAATTGTTAAAAACAACAAAAATTCATGGAAATAATAAAAAAGGTCCTATAAAAAAATAATATAAAGGTCTGTTACAGAATGAAAAAAAACCTTTAAAAAAAAAATGGGAATCAAAATTTTCGCCTAAAAAAAAAATCCAATTTGTTTTTCCAAAAAAATAAATAAAAAACAAGACGGTTTGCTGAAAATGAAAAGAATAAACTTCTGAATATAAAAAAAATAAGAATACTATTTTTTTTACACTGAATCCTATGGGATTTGCCTGTTTAAACCTGTCGAACTGAACCACCGAAAATCAGTTCATTTCACTGACACTTCGGTGCAGTTCGGCGTTCTCTGAACAGATTAACCATTACCTCTCTATGGGACAGTTTCACTGCCACCACAGATCACCGAATTGCAGCGATCTGTGGCGAACTCCATTGTATTTCCCTTTCAATTTGCCACTATTTGGTGTATAGCCAGTTTTCTGAAGAGCTGAACTGCCACAAAATTGCACCGTACGGTGAAATTCACCCTTAGGTGCCCTTCGGTTGCAAGTTTTGTGCTATTTGAATAACCCTTCATGTGTGCTGGTACCGTTTTGTTCTCCTGGTTATCACCAAGGGAGGACTGGTTAGCCCGAGGTGCAAATCCCAGACAAATAACCCTTTTGCAACAAAACGTAACCATTAATCCATCATTCCGGCACTTTTATAATTTGATATAAAATATTTCGAAATAATAGTTTTAACCACTTGGCTGCTAAGGACGCGCTCAGTGTGTCCTGCCAAGTGCACATCCTGTGCTACGGATGCACTGAGCGCGTCCTAGCACAGGGGGCAGCAATCAGCCAGGATTCCGGCTGATTGCTGCCCCCCGGTGCGGGCTGACATCTTGGATGTCAGCCCGGCACTCCGGGAACCCGGCGAGGCCATTAGATGTCATCGCAGCAGCGCGATGACATCTAATTCAGGCGCCCCCCCGCGTGTGCGGAGGAGGTGCCTGAAAGGGAGGGGGGAGGTCCTTCGGACCTCTCTCCCTCCCGATCGCCGGGTGCCACCGGGTTAAGGCAGGCACCGTTTGGAAGGGCACAGCCTGCCCTTCCAAACAGTGGCTGACATTAACCCCTGGGGAGCCGGATCACGTTTCGGCGCCGACAATCGCCAGATCGTGATCCTCTCTTGGAGCTGGCCGACTTCTTGGATGTCAGCCAAGCCTCCGGGAACTCCCCCTGAGGACTGGCGTCATCGTGCATAGTCAACCCCTAGCTGCCAGCAATGGTGGAGATAGGGGGTTCCAATGAACAATCCATGGCAGCTAGGGGTTAATGTTTGATATCGTCAGATCGGCCAGAGCATGGCCTTTCCAACGATACCAAACATGACCATGTAAAAAGTTTTTTTTAAAAAAATATATATATATTTAAAAAAAATTATAAAAAAAAAATAAACAGGTTTTTTTTGTTTTGTTTTCTTAATGCAGCAATATTGTTCCCATTTCAATTATAATGTGAACAATGATGCTGCACTAACGATTTTTGTTTGAGGTGCGTTTGTTAATAATCGCATAATTTTTCCCCCAAAAAAAGTAACAAGACCCCATTTCTAATTTTTTTAACAAGCGCACCCAATACAAAATATAACCGCAATTGCTCGCATGTTAAAATGTGAAAAAAAAACACTTTACACGTTGTAAATTATGGAAAATTACATTTATTTTGCGATTTTTTGTTATAATATACAGATAGGACATGATGTATACATATAATAATGATATATTATGAATCTGCCGAGTCTGCCGGAAAGAACGATATATAATATGTCTGGGTCATATACTAAAATAAGCCTTCAAAACGTGTTTAAACAAGATGAGCGAAACAGGTAAAAATTACCTCAGCACAGAGGCATTTCATCCTCAGCAGCGAAAGAGTTAAAACATACATCATTTTTAATACTATAAATTACAGTAAGGAAATTTAATGATGACTGGCCTTCCTTGGCCAACACGCCATAGTTGCCTATCCTTCAGTGTCGGAAAGCCAATTGCGCCGGTGGAAACCATTTTTTTGGGATTCTGGCAGCTGGGTTGCTGGTATAACTGAAAGTTTTAATAAGATCTGTGTTACAAAATGATCATAATGCCTGAAAACATCAGCCACATCGTAGAGAAGGTACTTTTTCTCAATGAAGAGTTGATGGACCTCGGTTTTAAGCCGTCCCCACACCTCGGTAACCTTTCTCATTCTTTCACAGAGCTTCTCCACTAAACAATAAAGGCAAACAGATGAAAGCTTCTTGATAGAGTTGGCAGCATTTTGACCTCCATCTCAAAATGTTTTCTGCCTGTATTCATTTTTGCAAGGACTCGCGCTTTAATAAAGACGATACCCTGCGTTTAAAGCATTGACCCATGGTATCCATTAGAAAAAAAGGCGTGGTTGCTGCTCGGAGATAAAAAGCAAAGAGAAGTATAACGCGATTTAAAAGTAATTAAAAAATGCTAAGATGATGCTTAGTGTCGAGGCCGGTAAATGGAATGTTTACTTTCTCGAGCCCAAATAACGTAGCGGAATATTTTCGTACAAAAGCAAGAGCAGACACTGAGGTCAAACAGATTCACCTGCTGAAGGCGCGGAGCACTTAATAGCTCAGCTTTTATTTTAATACAAAGTTAAACCCCATGAATTATTCTACTTGTCAGGGAATCTTCTGCCTTCCATCTGTATAAATGAATTTGTTAATAAGTCAGTGGCTTGAAGAGTTGTTATAATGATCTACAGTAATAGCGTGGCTGCCGGTAGAGTCCATGGATTTCATTCCTTGTCACAGTATCCTGCTGTCCCTGCATTTCTTGCATAAAAAAAGATAATCCGCAGTGATTTCCTTAATGTGTGATTAATATGCCCCATTCATCATGTTCTTATGGTATTTCGAGTATCATTTTATTCCTATAAAGCTTGTCCTTATTTACAGAATGAAGCCGGCGGGAGACAAGAAACACTATCTCATGGAAAAGACTTTACAAATATGAATATTTAAATTAATAAAACATATATATCACTAGAAAGATAGATCCATAGACATATAGGTCCATAGAAAAACAGATCCATAGATAGGTCCATAAAGTGATACAGCCATAGAAAGATAAATAGATCTATTGATGGATAGATCCAGAGATAGATAGATAGATAGATAGATAGATAGATAGATAGATAGATAGATCCATAAAGAAATACATCCATATAACGATAAATAGATCCATTGATGGATAGATAGATAGATAGATAGATCCATAAAGAAATACTTCCATATAACGATAAATAGATCCATGGATAGACAGATCCAAAGATAGATAGATAGATAGATAGATAGATAGATAGATAGATAGATAGATAGATAGATCCATAAAGAAATACTTCCATATAACGATAAATAGATCCATGGATAGACAGATCCAAAGATAGATAGATAGGTCCATAAAGAAACGCATCCATAGAAAGATAAATAGATCCATTGATGGACAGATCCAGAGATAGATAGATAGATAGATAGATAGATAGATCCATAAAGAAATGCATCCATAGAAAGATAAATAGATCCATTGATAGATAGATCCAGAGATAGATAGATCCATAAAGAAATACTTCCATATAACGATAAATAGATCAATGGATAGACAGATCCAAAGATAGATAGATAGGTCCATAAAGAAACGCATCCATAGAAAGATAAATAGATCCATTGATGGACAGATCCAGAGATAGATAGATAGATAGATAGATAGATAGATAGATAGATAGATAGATACATAAATAAATACATCCATAGAAGGATAAATAGATCCATTGATAGACAGATCCAGAGATAGATAGATAAATCCATAGATCCAGAGCTAGATTCATAGATAGATAAATAGCTCCAATGACAGATCCATAGATAGACAGAGCCATTGATACATAAACTAATAGATAGATGCATAGATAGATGGATAACTCCACTGACAGGTCCATAGATAGATAACTCTAATGAGAGATCCATAGATACTGTAGATAGGTCCCCAGACTGAAGCATAGATATATAGATACCTCCATAGATAGAAAGCTAGCACAGTAGATATTGTAGATCCATGGATAGATAGATCCATAGAGAGATAGATAGATCCAAGGAAAGACAGTTCCCTAAATAGACAAATCCATAGATAGATCCATAGATCCACAGATAGATACTCTGTGATAGATGACTACAGGGATTCTTTGCCATTGAAGCAGATAATAAGTAGATGCTAAGGCAGAATGTTGACGGTAACCATTATCCATTACTGGCTCTCCATTCCCGTATCTATTATGAGTGAGTTGCTATGGTAACGTGGGATGTTTTTAAAAACTGACCAATCGGAGTAGGAGGTGGAAAGGTCTCTTCTCTGATTGCTCAGTGTTTGAAAATATTCCCACGCGACACCAGAAAATGACAAATCCTCTATGTGGAGCTTTCTCAATGGCTGAGAGTTGATTCTAAAGTGATTCTTATTGGCTCCTGAGAGCCTCTTTGGACTGGGGTGCCATTTTTCTCAAAGCCAATTGGCTGAACGGATTATTTTCCCTTATGGATTTATTTTTTTGCAGCCCAGTTTTTCTTTTTCTTTGGGCTTCGTAAACAAATAAGAAAAATACCTAAAGCTATATTCACACCTTCGGTTTAAGGGTTTAGGCAGTGGCATTTAAGCTTAGTTTAGCATTAACTGAGGGGGGGGAGAGGTAGAAGGTCTGTTATAGGGTAGTTTTAGTTTTATTTGATGTATTTATTTAATTAATTTGTTTATACTTTGTTTGGTTTGTACATATATATATAAATATATATATATTTGTACAGTGCAGTATATATGTATTTTCAGATTGGTCCAGATACGATATTTCTGAACCCAAATTGCTTCCGAATTTGAAATATTCATATCCGAAATTTCCAAACCTGGACCAAATCAAAATTTTAGGCCAAGTAACAAGTTAATTTAAATGTAATATTTACTGAAATCTGAACAATGCAAAATAAGTGTGATACCATCACTTTGTGTCCATTTTTAGGGATAGTTTAATTACCTTGAACATTTCAGCTGTAAATAACGAAACAAGCCATCTGTCCTTATCTTTTCACATATAGAATGGGTTAACAATGAAATCATGGTCTCTGAAATGCAAGAAAAAAAAAAAATCGCCATAAAAACCACACAGTTATAGATTGTTCTGTGGATTATTGTATTTTCAATTTCTATAATCCCCGGTCATTTTATCCGTAGAGTTTATCTGCTTGAAATGCAAACTCAGCGTTCTAAGTGCATGGATTCACGGATGGTTCAGAATGGGCAAAAATGTTTATCTTTTTGTGAACTTACCATTGCATGAAGAATTCGTTAACCCGTGTGTTAGAACATGCGGTTTGTTTGATAAACAGAATGAAAAAATAATAAATCTTTGTAAACCTGAAAATACACAATATCAGTAAGACGTGACTCGAGGCACCAGATCGCATCGTGCAGATATTGTTACTCTCGAAAGATGATTTGTTAACCCCTTAGTGACCGGGCGGTTTTACACAAATCCGTCCTTTAGTGACCGCTGCTGTTTTTACGTTTCTGCGCTGTTAGGGTTTAGGTCAAATTTTCCTCTTACTCGTTTATTCAACCCACACATATTATACACCCTTTTTCCCGCCATTAAATGGACTTTCTAGAAATACCATTATTTCCATCATATCCAATTATTTAATATAAAAAAAATATGAAATATGATGAAAAAAATGGTAAAAACACACTTTTTCGTAATTTAATACTCTAAAGCTATAACCACCAATAAAGACCCCGGCTAAATAGTTTCCAAATTTTATCCCGAGAATAGAAATACCCAATTTTTACATGTTTTTACCTTTTAACCCTTTCACTGCTGAGCCAGTTCACCTATGTGCGCTGCGCTCATTCTGACCATTTTGTGCTAATTATTTTTAGATGACAGCCTAGGTCCTATTTAATTAAACTCCCCCCAGACAAAAAAAAAGTCTGTGGAGTTTTCCTTGCTGACCTAATCACTTAAGGTTCTATTCACAAAGCAGCGAAATTATGTGCAATTTTGGTGCCTTGTGTTTTGGCCCATTTCGGCTCTGTTCATTTTTCACTATTTAGCAAATGATCACTGTACTTATTTTTTTTTTTTGTGAAAGGATTTTACCAGGAAGGATACATTGAGATTTCTCTCGTTTTCAAGTATGTCCTGGGTGGCGAGTATGTACCGTTAGGTGTCTTTCCCAAGGACACTTACTGGAGAGGTGCTCGCTGGGATCGAACCCATGACTCCACAGGCTCTCTCCATGCAGAGCAGTGACATTACCTCTACTCCACCCAGCCGGTACTTTGCTGAAATTGGAGTCGCCGAAGCAGTTATGATCACTGACGTCGAAAAACTGTCGAATTGCACTGAATCGACATTGGCGAATTCCACCGAACTGCAAAAAGAAACAACCAAAAAAAAGTCTCCTATTCTCCTAATAGGGGTTTCAATTAATAAGAATTTGTGTCTAAATAATAAAAAAAGATCCTTTAAGAGATAATAAAAAGGTCTTTTACAAAATATAAAATGTTGTCTAAAAAATACAGAAAGGTGTTTTAAAAATATAAAACTAAAAATAAAAAGAGTTTTTGCAAAAATCTTAAAAACAAAGTATTAAAACAAAAAAAAATCATATTACTCTTTTACTTTGAAACCTATGGGATTCTCCTGTTTAAACCTGTCGAATTGAAACCGCGCAAATCAGGGCATTTGAAATGAATTTCGGTACAATTCGGCATTCCATGAATAGAAGACACAATAGTCTTCTACGGGACAATTTCGGTGCAGTCGAAATGTGGCAAATTGCGTCGAATTGCACCGTATTTCACTGTCAATTCACCTGTATTTGGTGAACTAACAGTTTAGTAAATAGAGTCCAGGGTAGGCACCAGCTCTTGTACGAAGTGCAGGATAGGCGGATATTGGCAACGGGGCTGTACGCTGCCACAAGTATCAGCTTCTAGAGTCCACAAGACTCCATGAAACCCTACATGTCTCGGCCACGAGCTCTGTGCAAGCTCACTCTCACGAGATCGTTTAGCATCGAGGACACGGAGGATTCACAGGAGACTGGGAACCCTTTGTTCCCAGACTCACTCTGAACTAGTGATGGATCGAACACCCCTGTGTTCAGTTCGCATTCGAACTCGAACATCCGAAAAAGTTCGACCTTGAACACAATGCGAACACCATGCAAGTCAATGGGGCTCGAACGTTCAAAAATTAAGGTCCCCTCCAAGAGGGCATATATGCAAGATATTGGCCATAAAATGTGTATGGGGGTCTGGGTGCTGCCCTGGGGGACAGGAAACAATGAACAAAAGTTAAAAAAATATATATTTTTAACCCTTTCACTGCTGAGTGCTGAGCCATTTCACCTCTGTGCGCTGAATTAATTTTTACCGCTTTTGCTCATGTTTAAATGCGATTTGAAGCCATGGGAAATGTTTTATCACCAACGAGTGGGAAATGTTTTATCACCAACGAGTGGGAAATGTTTGACCAACAATGAGTGGGAAATGTTTGACCAGCAATGAGTGGGAAATATTCCCGTTTTAATCCAATATCTAGTAAACCGTTTATTATTATATTCTGCAGTAAAGAGTCTCTTTATTTTTTTGATTTTTTAGGATCTTTTTTTTTTTTAATTATTTTTTTTAGAACTTTTAGCAAACGTCCTGAAAAGTTTGAAGTTCGAATTTTCGAACAGCCGATGTTCGAATCGAACATCGCACCGATTCGAACCGGCAGCCCATCCCTACTCTGAATGTGTCGCGAGAAAGCGGCGGATTGCGCCGCCCTCTCCAACGCGGGACGAGAGGTGAGTATGGGATTTTCAAGGGGGGGGGGTCCGGTGTATTAAGTGCAAATGCAAAATCACTTAACAACAGCTTTGAGGAGAACACCATTTCACGGAAGCGCAATCTGCCTTGGAGTAGCTTGCGCTTTCATGCGGAGGTGCTCAATGCAGGCATCTCCTGGTGTTATCTTAGTAACGGCCCCCATCGTGCTCAGAACACCCACTGAAACAGTATAATTTAATATATTTAGTTACGACTTGGCTGTTGCATAAAAAGGGTCTCTGAGAGCAAAAATACAACAAACATAAAAAATAAAAGAACCGCACAAGCAATAAATAAAATTACTAATACACACTGCAGGTCACAATCTCTTACCCACATGATCTAAAGATACATTGCAGATAACACGGAAAACAATTTATAAAACATTGCACATTTTTCATTCTAAATTACCGCAATATATTACATTCTATATGTTCTTTATTTTTTTTCTCAACACTTCTGTTTTTTTTCTTCTCACGCCATTATTGTTATCGTGTTCATATATTTCTATTTTATTTCGTACATCTATAAATAAGAGCTATAAAAAAGTGAAAATTAGAGCAATACTGCAAAAAACATTAACGACTTTTCAAGAAAGGGAAAAAAAAAAAATAA
Source organism: Leptobrachium leishanense (assembly GCA_009667805.1). Classification (NCBI taxonomy): domain Eukaryota; kingdom Metazoa; phylum Chordata; class Amphibia; order Anura; family Megophryidae; genus Leptobrachium; species Leptobrachium leishanense. The sequence continues at coordinate 374,204,790 of CM019066.1, forward strand.
GGGATGTTGCCATGTAATTATCAGAGTAAAGCTATACTCACCCTATAGGTTTGCACATCGGCTGTAGGTGGTTTTATTTCAGCTGTTCCCATGGTAAAGCGAGTTATCTTCTCTAGATCTATATGAGCAATTCTCTTTAATTCTCACTTCACAAGACTAAATCCCCCACCAGTTCAGCTTTAATAGCCTTAGTAGAAAAATGAGGATTCTTGACTACGACAATTGAGGATATTGTGGGTATTTTTGGCACAGGCTGTATTTTTTAGGTTTTATATTTTTTTATTTATTGACACTTTGGTCGCTCCAGACCTTTTGGTACTTGAGAATATACACATATTTAATGAGTGGGAGATTGCAGTGGTTTTTAAGTAATTCTTAATAAATCCAGCCTGAAAAAAAAAGAAACCTTTTATCAAATTTACACAATTTATTTATTTTCTACCAGCAAGAATTCAGGTGTGATTATTTCTTTATTATTATTATTATTATTATTTTTAGAAAGTATTTTGCCAGCAAGGATACATAGAGATTTCTCTCATTTTCACGTATATCCTGGGTATTATTATCTGATTGGATCAAAGGAGGGAAGGTCATTTTTTCCTGCTATTTTCAGTGTTTGGGACTGGGAGGAGAGGATATGGGATTGAAATTGTTTTACAGGTAGAGAAGGTACAGTTACAGATATTTATATTGCGCCAACAGAATCAGCAGCGCTTTACAGTGAGGGAGTGCAGACATGTGACATACTAAAACACATAAGGGACAGATGGCCCTGCCCGTAGACTAATTGCCCTATTGCAGGAAGCAAGCAGCAAAAAATAAAAGAAATATTATTGTTTACAAATATTTAAAGATAATTGTTGATGCAATTTGGTACTGAATAGAACAAACCTTTTGCTAAGATTAAGATACATCAATGCTACAAGTATATTCCTTTAAAACATGTTTGTGATGTTTGGGTTAGAAGTTCAGTTCCCAGTTGGACCCTTCCACCACCATTATAGAATATACTTGATGTTCAAGAGCCCATGCAGGAGCCCAACATCGAGTAAACTCAATCTGGTCTTTTTCTAGAACAATGCAAAGGAATTTTGTTTATTGCAAATTCAATTTGTTTGCATATGGTCTCCTCCCAGTTTAACCCCTACACCACCATTATAGAATATACTTGATGTTCAAGAGCCCCTGCAGGAGCCCAACATCGAGTAAACTCAATCTGGTCTTTTTCTGGAACAATGCAAAGGAATTTAGTTTATTGCAAATTAAATTTGTTTGCATATGGTCTCCTCCCAGTTTAACCCCTACACCACCATTATAGAATATACTTGATGTTCAAGAGCTCCTGCAGGAGCCCAACATCGAGTAAACTCAATCTGGTCTTTTTCTGGAACAATGCAAAGGAATTTAGTTTATTGCAAATTAAATTTGTTTGCATATGGTCTCCTCCCAGTTTAACCCCTACACCACCATTATAGAATATACTTGATGTTCAAGAGCTCCTGCAGGAGCCCAACATCGAGTAAACTCGATCTGGTCTTTTTCTGGAACAATGCAAAGGAATTTATTTTATTGCTTATTAAATTTGTTTGCATATGGTCTCCAGAACATGTTTGCAAAGCTACAGCATATTTGTGCTCTCTGTGTCTATACCATCCTGTCAGTGTCTCATGTACACAAACCGCAGTAGCAAAATTTGACCAGCTGAGGAAGCCTGTCAAAGGAGCAGACTGTAAATGAATGTACACCTGTAAGCATTGAGCTACATTAATTGTTGCATTTTTGGTAATGTCTCCTGCCATTGGTTTTATGGAAAATCCCTTGATAGTAGAAGGGGTAAATTTCACACACAAAAAAAATCAATTTTTTTTTTCTCTTTTTCCTTGTAATTGTGGTGAAGGTAGTGTGATAGTCACTCTCCGGATCACAGTTTTGCGAGCCTGTGCAATGTTAACATTGGTGCGTCTGCACATTGACAACAGCCACCTCCTAGGTCGGCACCTCTCAGGGAGATGGGTCATTGAATATCTTGCACATGCCCAACATTGACGCTTCATTTTTGAAAGGCAAAGGAAGAAGATCAAACATCCTCACCTGATGCTACAAGACACAACGTATCCGGCAATTTTTGTAAATTGCTGCACTTAAAGCGTAGAGAGGTGATCTCCTTGGACCGTAACCTTGTGTACGTGGTTGTAGTCTTCATACGTGCATGTGATCATGATGACACTGGAGTGTCTCTTTAATTTTCTCACAGTAGCTAGCTGAGGTGCACTTTAGAAAGAGGAAAGGATCTGAGCACAAGTGCAATATCACATAAAAGATGCTTTTTACCCTAATCTCTAGAAATAATCCTTTATCTAGCAAATCGTTTTGATTTTTTTCCCTTTTTGCTCAGTTTAAATTGCATTTTTACCACTTACATTAAATGAAGAATTTAAGCTTCTAAAATTAAAGTAGAAGCGATCTATATGGGTTATTTAGAGAGAGACAATCTGGCCCCGAAATGGCACCGAACAGGGAATTTCCCCGTACGGTGGCATTTTAGGGCCATTCGACTATTCAGAGAGCAGGCAGTTTGCCAAATTGTGGCAAACTGCCAGCAAGTACGGTGCCTGTTCGACGGCAGTGAAATCCCCCATAGAGAAGCAATGATTATTCTATTCACAGACACCGAACAGCAGAGAAAAGTTGCCGAAGTGCCCTGCTATTCAGTGGTTTCATTCGACAGGTTTATTCAGGCGAATCCCACAGGCTTCAATGTTAAAAATATTCCTGCTTAATTCAATATCTAAAAAACTGTTTATTATTTTAATCTGCAGTAAAAAGTCTCTTGATTTATTGATTTTTTTTTAGGATCATTTAGGCATTTTTAGGGATTTTTTTCGGCAATTTTTTTTTCCATTTTTTTTTTAAAGGTGTTTTTTCTTTTAACTGTAACAGTCATTTTTATTACCAGGTATTTTGTTTCAGTAGTTTTTTTGCAAACAGTGTTTCAATTTTGACACTTTCAATCGTATATTTTTTTTTTCTTTTTACCCCATTCGTCAGCTTGTCGTTTTTTTCCGGTGCCTGGTCTGCACTGTGATTGGCAGCTCATCGTCATTTTTCCAATGTGTTCGGCGTGTTTTTTGTGGCAGTTCCGGCAGGTTTTCAGCAGGTGTCCGGCTGGTTTGCGGCAGGTTTTCCCGCAGGGTGGGGAATTTAGTTTCCCCGAAGTGCGTGGAAGTACGGGGAACAAGAGAGCACCGACATGTCGGCGACATGTCGGTGCTCTCTGATTAACCCCTTATGTTTTTGTATGTGAAAGGGAGAGAGGGGGAAGGTGACCCTGTGGTCACACAAAGTGCTGATCTGGTGTCTGAAAGCTCCACAAAGCCAAGGAGACTAGTGCCTCTAAAATTTCTATAGTTTGAGAACATGAAGATCTCTTTCTCTCTGTTTCCTTGTTCTGTCTTCTGCCGCTGCTGATAAAAGATTAAGGTGCTAAACGAGTCAATCTTCATTAGTCTTTGGGACATAAATGCTAAAAGGACTGAAGCCTACCTGCTCCTCACAGGGGCAGATCCAATAACAGGGTGTGAGAGGGACACTATACCAATTTTCCTGGTGTTCAGTTCATAATGGCAGTAAAGAGCAGGCAGTGCCACTACCTAATAAGACAAAAAAATATTTAAAAAATATGTATTACTATGCTATTACATTTTACAAGGTCATGTTTGACATCATTGGAAAGGTCTGACCCCGACCTGTCCAATGACACCTCACTTGACCTTATGGGGTTTATATAGTATATAATAGAGATACAGGGGTCTAAAGGACCCTCCTCCTCTCATTTTAGATGAAACAGAGCATAACGTACGCATCATCTCCAAACCAGCTTCCAGCTTGGTAAATGAGAACATGAGTTATTGCTGTGGCAATGTTTGGTTTGTAACTAAAAAGCAGACGATGCTGCTTCTTTAAAACAAGTCAAAGCAAACAACAAAAACAAGGACATTTTAATGCTTCATTTTATTGTTCATTTTGCATGGACATGTTTGGTATCACTGGAAATGCCAGACTCTCAGTTGACCTTGTGAGTATTATAGAACTGGAGATACAGGGGACCAAAACACCCCTGTTTGTCTTATAATGGGATTGCAGTTCGGGGGGAGATGCCCTCCCCAACCCACCAGTGGCTCCTCAAAAGCAATCCTCTCTTTCCCTTATGGAGTAGGTGGGACCAAGGGCTCTATCCCTAAAAAGAAATTACCAAATTGTCTGCTCTGCAATCAATCTTTCACATGTCACACTTAATCAACCAGCCCAAACTAAACATTGGTATTGTTTACTGTAAAGATAGGCTGGGTATTAGGGAACCATTCCGATAATTGGAATACATATCATATATTTCTTGTGACTTAATAAGAAAATATATGAGTAAAAACAAGTTAAAATCAATGTAACAACTAGCGGGCCAAAGGGGAACTCAGTTCACCCAGAAAGAAAGCAGAGGGACTCAGTTCCCAAACATTCCCAGCTCGACATGACCCCTGATGGGACCTGAATTTGCTTCAGCCTGACCACTTAAAAATAGAAGCACATAATTACAAAATAATTAATCTTTCTTGTGTTAAAATGCAACTGTGAACAGATAATATAGTCACTCGCACACAGTGAGTTAATGAGTCAAAGAACTCAGTGAGTTAATAGCAGAGAATGACATTAATACCACTCGCTATCCTACCAGTACTTAGAAGACACACAGAGGAGTCACATCTAATACTGTGGGACATTAATTTCTATTAACATTGAAGGAGAATGACTAACTATGAAGACAGTGACTAAAAGGGCCATAAAACATAAAAAGGGCACGTGACATGATAGTGACTGCAGATGTCCTTGTCAGGGTTGCCGGGGCTGTGGTACTGCGATAACACATTTTCTGAAAAGACGAATGATTGACGATGGGGTTGATGTGGGAATACGTTGAGAAATCTCACTCACTATTACGTGACACGTTCTTTCCCCCATCCTAATTCCCACGTGTACGCAGGCCGCCACGGCCTTGCTCTTGACACAGGTATCGAACGGTTGAGGAAGAGGAAGAAAAAAAGCTCTGCTAGGATATCAACATGCCGAGATCGAGGGTAAATCTCAAGTAATGCTCAATGTAGGAGATCACTGTAAATCTCTGGATACTGAGAAGGAATTCTTAGTAATCATACAAATATATCACCAGTAGGTCACAGAGATAGCACTTACCTATAGAAATACGATACACACAGATGATGGTTAATACAAAAGAAAGAACCGAATATCCTGAATGAGCAGGTTTTTCCATCAATGGGTTTTTTCTTCCCTGATGGCACAGCGGGCATATTCCAAGATGGCAATGCCAGGATCCATTGGCCTCGGATTGTGCAAGAGTGGTTCAGGGAGCATGAGACATCATTTTCACACGTTGATTGGCCGCCGCACAGTCCAGACCTTAACCCCATTGAGAATCTTTGGGATAATGTGCTGGAGAAGACTTTACGCAGCGCTGCGACTCTCCCATCATCAATACAAGATCTTGGCCACAAATTGATGCAACTCTTGATGCAAAGTGTAAATCACCCCAAATCTTCTGCCCGCTATTATAAAACCTTTCTATCACACCATTAAAAAAAATAAAGCCATTAATATCCGTTATTAGCAACTCAAAATGAGAGCTCAATCTCTGCAAAAATGAAAACTTGAGGAGAATTATTGAACAAACTGTGTGGTTTATGTCAAAATATCCCATTTGAAAAAATTGCCAGGAGGTAGATTTAAGGGGTTATTAAGAGAGCATTGAAATTTCACCGAATTTGTTTGACGTGCTTAATTTGCCGACCCTGCGGTGAATTCATCATTCACCGCAGGGTCCCCAAAGTGTGCCGAATGGATTCATCGACTGCCACCGATCAACCCGCCGAAGGCATTCCATAATCCACCTAACGCAGTTGCAAACTGTTGTACACAGCCAACGATCCGCCAAACAGACTGCCGAACACCTCCGATCAGCCACTGAAAACAGTCGATCAGCCACCGAGCAGGGGAAAAAAAATTACATTTTTAGAAGGCGTTGTTTAAAAAATGAATGAATGAAAATGGAAATAATATATAAGATACTTTAAATAATAATAAAAACGTCTGTTACGGAATAAAAAAAAATGCCATTTAAAAAAAATCTGAATCAAAAAAATTCAGTGAAAATATCCAGAAAAATGCCTAAAAAAAATTCTAAAAAATAAATTTATAGAAAGACTTGTTGCTGCAGATGAAAAGAATAAATAGCTGAATAAAAACGGGAATATTTTTTACATCGATACCTAGGGGATTCGTCTGTTTAAACCTGATGTATGAAAGCACTGAAAATCTGGAAATTTCGCCTACTTTTCTGGGGCTGTTCAGCATTCTCTGAAAAGAATAACCGTTACTTCTCTATGGGAAAATTCACTGCTGCCTAAGGCCCCGTTCACACTGTGCGATTTGAAAGTCGCGCGACTTTCCGCCCGATTTTCATATTCGCGACATGGTGCGATAATGTTGCGCAACGTCGCGCGACATCGCTGTTTTGTGCGATTTTTGCAAAGCACCACCAATACAAATCGCAAAATCGCAGATAGCAAATCGCAAAAAAAGGGTCATGTACCAGCGACATGCTTCTGCGACGCGCGACATGCGACATCGCGCGGCAAGATGTGAACAGCTCCATTGAAATGCATTGGAGAAGCTACATAGTGCGACGTTGCGTGGATTTTGCTGCGACGTCGCGGCAAAATCCGCGCGATAAATCGCACAGTGTGAATAGGGCTTAAGGTCATCGAATTGCACAGTATTTCGCTGGCAATTCGCCAATATTTGTTGAATTGCCAGCTTTCTGAATAGCCGAATTGCCAAGAAACTGCACTTGACGGTGAAATTCACTGTTCGTTGTAATTCGGTGGCAAACTCAGCACTCTTTGAATAACCGTTTTTGTTTATCGGGTCGGCCATTTTGTTTTACACGCTTCAATTCTTTAAATGGTTCTCAACAACTTCCTGCTTCTGCAAACTGGGTCATCTTCTATTTAAAGTCTGGAGAAAAGTGACCCACACGGGAAATATTTTTTTAAATATTCTGTTTATATATATATACTGTATGTATATACTGGTCGCTCCATCATTCCATAATACACAAATGAACAGATATAATATGTATGATCTATATTCCATTTACCCTGATTGAAGAATGCAGAATTAGGGACAATGCGAGCGCTATTGGTACTTCAATGTTATATAGCTATATCATTTGTAATAAGGCAGGATGCATTTCAGATTTTCTGGACAATGATGGAATAGCACAATTTCCCTGCTCTTATATATCGCTTCATCCATCTGGAGAGGCCTCGGCACTATGTGAGTTAAATGAAGGACACCCAGGACATATGGAAATGGATGGAGGGAGTAATAAACCGGGTCTGGCGTTTTGTTATTAAACTGTTGACTATATAACTTTAAATCGTCAGGGTATTTAATGCTGAGCCATATTTTTAGAAGTTTATATATATATATATATATATATATAACAAACCAAGAAGAGAGCACTCCAAACAACATGTACAAACAGTACAAAAGAAACCACAATAGCAGCTAAATTCATTTAAAAACAGGAGATTTAACCAGGTTTAACCCTTAAATGCCTACAAACAATTCTTATTCCTTCAAATGCACTATAGATCTTAACCCTATGATGTTGAGCTGTGTTGAAAAATGGTGGAAGTTTAGTTTGCAATAGATGGCCATGGATTGCGTAAGCCTGCCAACAGCGACAATGTATTCCACCCTTGGCAGGTCCTATCATACTAACCTAATGACTGCTCTTATGGGATAAACTTACTTATTGAGGACCCAGTCCTTTCTGAAGCTCCCTGCAGATCAAGGTTAAATAGAACTGTGGGTGGAGCACCTGTGACAGGAGGGGTGCTTGCCCAAGAGTTGTCAGCCCTTTTCATACAAAATACACAAGAAGGGCAGCACTCAACCTTAACTACGCTTTCAGTGCGGGTGCATCTCAAGACAGTATAATACAACAAACCAAGAAGAGAGCACTCCAAACAACATGTACAAACAGTACAAAAGAAACCACAATAGCAGCTAAATTCATTTAAAAACAGGAGATTTAACCAGGTTTAACCCTTTAAATGCCTACAAACAATTCTTATTCCCTTCAAATGCACACAGGTGCTCCACCCACAGGTTCTATTTAACCTTGATCTGCAGGGAGCTTCAGAAAGGACTGGGTCCTCAATAAGTAAGTTTATCCATAAGAGCAGTCATTAGGTTAGTATGATAGGACCTGCAAGGGTGGAATACATTGTCGCTGTTGGCAGGCTTACGCAATCCATGGCCATCTATTGCAAACTAAACTTCCACCATTTTTCAACACAGCTCAACATCATAGGGTTAAGATCTATAGTGCATTTGAAGGGAATAAGAATTGTTTGTAGGCATTTAAGGGTTAAACCTGGTTAAATCTCCTGTTTTAAATGAATTTAGCTGCTATTGTGGTTTCTTTTGTACTGTTTGTACATGTTGTTTGAGTGCTCTCTTCTTGGTTTGTTGTATTATACTGTCTTGAGATGCACCCGCACTGAAAGCGTAGTTAAGGTTGAGTGCTGCCCTTCTTGTGTATTTTATATATATATATATATATATATATAAAAAATAATGTGTGAAATCCCCCAAAGCTCTCACTTCAATAAGCTGAGATGATCTTCAAACACACACATACAAAAAAGCACTGACAAGCACACGCTATTAAAATTGATTGCTTTTCTTGTATTGATTTCTTAACTGTAGGCCAGTCTTAATAACGTTTAATATTTTAAAGAGAATATGAGCGGAGAGTCAGCACCTCGGCGTAAGTGAAATATGACTCCTACTGGCACCTCGATGGCCACATCGGTAATGAAGTCTAAATCGCACCCCGGTGCAGTGATTTATGACAGAAAAATGCATATTTTTTGCATGTTACAAGTAAATAAATTAAATTGCATGTTTCAGAAGCAATGTGAGGTATTTTATCTTATATAATTCACAGAGACAACTTTACGAGGCCTAGGTAGCCACTTGGAACATATGGTGGGCCTCTTCCTCCTCACACAAGGATTTGCGCCTCGTAGGAGGGGGGGTGTATTTTTACATAGGTCAACTAGGGCTCGGTCTAGGGAAGCAGATTGCAGAGAGAGAGAATAGCAGCATTTGTTATACTTACTTCTAGAGGTCCAATGTATCTGAGTTGCAGACCTGCCAAGTCTCACGGCCTGGCTGTGTGAAACACGATTTTCTCTCAGACATCCCAATGACCCGGCAGCCATAGGCTGCCACCTGGTTTTCAGGATGTCTCATAGAAAATGTACCTCAAGTTCCTGTTTAATGACATCCGTAGTGCTTAGACCAGTGGTCTCAGACTCTGGCCCCCCCAGATGTTTTTGACTACACCTCAAATGATTCTCTGGTCATTTATTGCATTAAAGGAATTCTGGGAATTGTAGGCAATATACATCTGTGAGGCCAAAATTTGAGATTCCTAGCCTAGACAGTCTTTGAAGCCCGGAATGGGTGCTTGACAGGGCATGTGGGCACCCTGGCACTCATACGCCAAGGAGAAATGCCCCTTTTTGAGGCATGACCATGATGGCAGTGGCACAAATCACTCCATGGTTATAACTCTCGGCGCTTATTCCCCTTGCTCCCAGTCTGAGACCTGCCAACAGTTAGCAGGTTTGTGTGTATGAGAGCTGCAAATCCATAACACTCCCAGCAAGAGGCCTTTCAGCTATAATAAATTATGGACTTGATTTAATTCTGTCGGACGATTTTTCGAAAAAAATATTGGCTGCTTGAGGCCAATAGTTTTTATTTTTAACTATCGGCTGATTCGGTAATAAAAAAATGCTGCCGCTGGTGTGAAGAAACGTATGCCAGTAAAATGAACAAAAAAGCTTATTTTAAACCAGTATCATCCAGAATTGTGCCTCTAAACATGTCAGATAGAAAATTCTGATGTTTAAATAAAGATTTTATTCCTATTCCATCTATTTTTCTACCTTAAAATCCATTTATCGACACCTTTGAAATCCTTTTGGAAAACGGCATAGCCCATAGGATAGCCACAAGAGTCGATAATTGATCTGAATTTTCATTGGCAATCGAAATGCCGGCAATACCGGCTGGGTGGAGTAGAGGTAACATCACTCCTCTCTGTGGAGAGAGCCTCTGAAGACATGGTTCGATCCCCAGAAGGACCTCTCCAGTAAGTGTCCTTGGGCAAGACACCCAACGGTACATACTGGCCACCCAGGACAAACTTGAAAACGAGAGAAATCTCAATGTATCCTTCCTGGTAAAATACTTTTAAAAAAAACCACCACATTTGAATCCCCCGAGCGGTAAAATAGGCCAACTATATGGCCAGAAAAGGTCTCGATGTCAGCTATCGGGCTGAAATAAATCAAGGCCTATGTTTTAAATTGTATGGTGCAAATTAAACACTTTCCTTTTGCTCTAAGTTACATTTTTGTTGACCAATAGGGCAATGACATGTTTAGGATATTGGTCTTAATTTTGTATTCATCTTCATATTTCCATGATATTGGGTAATGGGAAGCAAATTTTAAGTGTCTAGGGCAGTACAGGCCTAAATACTTCCCTGTTGGGTAGACGTCAAATAGCCTAAACTAGGAACATAACTATCTAAGCTGATGTTTATTTTTCTTACATAGAGAACACAAAGCCAGCTTTTATCTTGTAAACCTGTCTTTCATATAGCTGGAGATTGAGCAGATGCCCTCTTGATTCTGGCATGCGTCTGTATCATCAAATTGAAGACTAGGCAAGAGCCTTTCCTGCATGGTAAACACTTTACTAATCTGGTTGTAGATAAGGGAATGTACTCTGTCAAACATAGGTCTTGCATACTAGTACAACAAAGAAGGACCTCAATCTATCATAAGGACGTCTCTTTTATCAATAGACTGGATATGCCCCACCTCACATCTGGCTTCTCTAGATCACAACCAGTCATCTAGGATGTTTATCTTTGTGATGGTATGTAACTGGTAACCAAAGAGAAGCGGTTATGAGGTCACCTTGTATGGCACAAGTTCTAGACCTCAGTTTTGATCCTGAATGGTCTTAACAGCATTTATTTCGGGAGTCAGCAGCCATGGACCCTCCATGTTGCTCAGCCATTAATTAGGTTGGCTGAGCCTCAAGGGAAATGCCGTTCCAAAACATGCTTAGGACTAAGGCTGCTGACCCCTGATCTATGCATTCGGGGACAGGTCCACATAATTTTAACCTGCGTTGATGCATAGAATTGAGGGAGCACGTTAGTGGTAAAGGATCCATGCGCACCACTCTGTGTGAGCTGGAACCATTCTTGGCTTTGCAGCTTTCTGTGGTTTCTGCTAGCTCTTAGCCACAATCTGCATTTTGATTAATGGTTTTTTTTTTTAATAAAAATATTTTAACTTTACTAATATAATTAGGGCCTTTTCGGATTTTTTTTAAACCCTAATAATTTTACTATAGATGAGAGTTTTTAGTATTCAGCTTTTTATGTCTCCCTGACCAAAGACCACACTCCATGTAAAAGTGGTTGGGGTCCCAGTCTTTGGTTATTATAGGTTCAAACTTACCTTTAATTAAAGGGATATTCAATTGCAATCTAAATATTTTCTATCTGCTACCAACTACACCGTGGTGTTTTTTATTTTAACTTAAGGAGAGTATAGTACTTAATATGGACCTTTCATTCAAGTATATATATTTATGTATATATCCAAAAGCAGGCTCTCAGCCCCTTCTCCAGCCCGCCTAAGCAGCTAACACGCGCACGTCATTGCCTGCAGGAGGACGCCCTGAATTCAGTCTGTCCCACGGCAGCCAATGGCAAGCATGCGCACCAACTAGTAGGCAGGACTGTAGAGGCCCATAGACACTAGCGGGGCGTGCTATGCCGGCCTGCATCATAAAGGCCCACCTGTCGCGGGGACAGCATGGTACACCCCATGGCAGGAGAGGGCAACATAGAAACAATTGCATACACTTGGTGCTGTCTTGGTGAGTGTATGCAAGACCCGTGAGTGTCCTCAGTTTGTTGAATCTATATATATATATATATATTTCAAAGCACAATCAAAAAGCAAGCAGCAAAAAGAAAGCAAATGATCTTCCAATCAATGCTATTAGAAGATATTTAATTGACGTTACTGGTTTTAAATTGAAACCTCAAATGGATGTAATGCTATTACCCTTCTTCGATGTGGGCAGAAGATGATTAAACACTGTTTCCTTTGCTGGTTTTTCATTGACTGCAATACGACTGAGCGTTTGCCAGGCCTGCTTTTCCTTCCTCGTAAACAATGAAGCCCTAAATATGCTAATCAATGGCTTTCCATTAATGGTCGGGCAATGGCGATGCCGGGAACAATGAAACATAAATACCTACGCCCTTTATTTTGCCTTGTCAAGGTGAAAAACAACACCTTAAATTGCAGAGCAGAAATTAGCCGCATAAATATTGTATGCGTTTAGATGTTACAGTTGGCTGGAGCTTAACCTATTATATTGTGCATTAATTGCTTTAAATAATAGAACCTCTGAGAAATTCATGAAAGTTAAAAGACTGATCAATGGATGTCTCTAACAGGTTTTCTACATCAGTAAATGCAATTAAAGTATTTCCCACTTCACAAACTCCACATTCAAAGTATCATTATAAACAGGTAAAGCAGAGATACTGAAGCATGCTAGATAAGTAGGTAAGATGGATATAGACATACAGATAACTAGATAGATAAATGGAATTAATTGGTACAGTGCCACCATTGCACTAGATCGGAGGTCAACAACCTTGACCATCCAGTTGTTTTGGAAATACATCTCCTTCGGTGCTCATCAACTCGTCATGTTACTGCAGACTCATTGAATATGTAGTTCCAACACATCTCTTGGGCCAAGGTTGGTGGCTCCTGCACTAGACTCTAGGAGTAAACCTTGAGGGTGCAATTAGACTCATATTTCCTTTTGTTCAAAATGATTTGTCTTTGACACCATGTCGGAAATCATTGATTGGCTCAAGAGAACTGGAAAACTGGCAGTAATCCATCTTTCCCACTGTCATTAGTTGACCAGTCCGGAGAGAGTTGTCCATTTCATGAGGGTTTACCAAAAATACATGCACTTTCTGGTAGGGATGTATCAATCCAATCCTCAGAATTGGGATTGAGTGACGATTGTGACACTTTTCTGAGATTGGCTGTTTCAAGCTGATCTACGACTTTTTGACCTGCTGGACAGTGAACACCTGGCTGGAGCCCCACAGCCATGGCAGTGACACAAGGTATCTTCCCTGTCTGCTCGCGAGTCATGGAACAGGTGGGGGAAATGCTGTTATTCTCCCTGCTAGAGCCTGAGCACCTCTGTGCTCACCTGCAGTGTGTTCTCCACCTGCTCAATGCCCCCTGAGCAAGCATGGAAGACTTTACGGTGAAAGCCAAGGGCCCCGAGATTCCCTGTACTGTCTGACCCTCCGATCCAGCCACAAGTTTTGTGGTATCGGATCAGGACTCAGTATCAGCCGATCCCAAACGCCACAGGATTCGGATTGGATCGGCTCCTGGAAAATAATGGTCGGGCCATCCCTACTTTCTGGATATTCAACGAGAATTTTGTGTAGACCGACTTTAATTGCAGTAAAAGTGAGCTTAAATTATAAGAACCATAGAAGTTTACTATATTGTTTTCAGTAGGGACTCTTTGCTGCCATTTCTGAACATTGCAACAAAGTACATACAGGACTAAAAGACATATTTTTAAGTATAAGAAGATAAAAACAAGAGTTCACCAACACAAACAGCACCCACTGGATAAGGACTTATCTCTGCCGCAAACAAATAGCACATGTGATTGCGTGTCTACAGGCCCTTATCCCACATTGAGCTTATTGTAGACACAGATTCCATTCTTCTTACAAGGTTATTATTTAAGGATTTTTGCTAATGTGTGTGTATAATGAACTCCCCTTCTGTGCAGAATAAAGATCTACTCAATGGCATTCAATGTGAATCCAAACACAATGGAAAGGTCCATAGGCCTCAACTATAATTTAATTACATGATCACTTCAACCATATGGATTAGTGAGGTGTTAACAGCATACAATTACCTTTAATATGATAGCACATATTAGTAGATCTAGCTTTTTGTTATATATATTTATTTTCTGTAGCTTTTGTCACCAAATAAATACACATATTAATGGTTTATACTTAAATTGTTTCTATCGCCAGTTAACAATCTCAAGCAAGAAATGTTCGAGGAGAAAAATTTTATGAAAAAAATGATTTTTAAAGAAAATTTAGAAAAAAACATGGACACAACAAATAATATGCTGCTATAGGAAACTCGGACTATTTGTTAAGGCCACATCATGGACTCACCGTCTCTGTGCTTGGGTATTATACCCGTAAATGTTATGAATATCCATGTAAACATTACTTTCCAGTAGTGTGAGCACCGGTGTAGAAATAACCCTACCATGCATCACCTCAATGGCGTGGAAAGACGCGCAGGATTCTTTTTGTTGTGTTGGGAAGAACACAACTTATCAAGAGCCATTAAACTTGTGAACTCTGTCGGAAAACTTCTTAATGTCCTGAGAAGTTTGGCCAACCCGTCATAAAGCGGAGACGCTCAGCCATTACTCTTCACCCTTTCATTCTTTCAAAGTCATTTTAGTCTCTCTACCACTACTCTTGCTGTCAAGGCTTTGCACCAACTTTTTCTTCTTTTCACACTACATTAGGTCTTTCCTAATTGATTTTGCCATCAGTAGTTATTCTGGCGAGGTCATTCAGCTGCTGTCACATTAATTTTTTTTAAAGCTCTACGTGTATTTTTCACTTGTGTCAACAAAACCCTCTGCATTTGACCTCGTACCTGCCAGCGTTTGGTATCTGCAAGCATTTGGGGGGCAGATTCGTTGGGCAAAACTGAGACGCAACTTTCCGGATATTGATACATTTTATAGCACAGACTGTATCTTTCTTTCTTTCTTTCTTTCTTTCTTTCTTTCTTTCTTTCTTTCTTTCTTTCTTTCTTTCTTTCTTTCTTTCTTTCCATCTTTCCTTCTTTCTTTTTCTCTTTCTTTCTTTACTTCTTTCTTTTTTCTTTGCCTTCTTTCTTTCTTTCTCTTTCTTCCTTTTTCTCTCTTTCTTTCCTTCTTTTTTCTTTCCCTTTTTTCCTTTTTCTTTCTTTTTCTTTCTTTCTCTTTCTCTTTTCTTTCTTTCTCTCTCATTCTCTCTTTCCTTTCTCTCACTTTCTTTCTCTTTATTTCCTTTTCATTCCTTTCTTTCGATTCCTTTCTTTCTTTTTCTCTCTTTCTTTCTTTTTCTCTCTTGCTTTCTTTCCTTTCTCTCACTTTCTTTCTCTTTATTTCCTTTTCATTCCTTTCTTTCGCTTTCTTTCCTTTCTTTCTCTTTCTTTTTCTTTCCTTTCTTTCTCTTTCTCTCTTTTTTCCTTTTCATATAAAGAGAAAACTGGGCATAGGTGACTTTTTAATAGCACCACATACATGTTACTGTAGAGATTATTTCTCTATTCTATGGCCATTTAATATATTTTGCCAAATATCACCAATAATGTTTAGGTGTTCTTTGCAAACTACATAACTTATAAGTGTGTCTTCTTGAGGTTGCTACAATTAATTACTATATTAGTACTTTAAATAACAAAAGTAAAAAAAATTGACAGTGCTTACCGGCTGTGTGAAGTAGAGGTAACATCACTGCTCTATAACTGTGGAGACACAGGTTCGATCCTGGCAAGAGCACCTCTCCAGCAAGTGTCCTTGGGCAAGACACCTAACGGTACATACTCGCCACCCAGGACATACTTGAAAACAAGAGAAATCTCAATGTATGAGATGAGGGCCCTATTCCCGTAGGAACTCACAATCTAGAAGGTGGTGGGACAGTTGGTGGGACAGTTGTGATTTCATGTTTCTACCCCTCCGGCCACCGCCCCCCGTTCTGCACAGCACAAAAGAAGCATTACTAACATAGGCCAAGTCAGAAAAAAAGAAGTGTGGGACGCACTCACTCACATCTGATATATTTATGTGTATTCTAGAAAACAATATAGTATAAATCCTACATTTATTGTGGCGCTACACCATCCTTTTGTACAGTTACAAGTACTTATACAGTGCCAACAGATTTTGTAGCGCTTTACAGCGGATGAAGCTCAGACAGGTGACATAATAAATAATATAACATAAGGAACAGACTGCCCTGCCGTAGGATAATTGTCCTGCAAATGCAGCACTTTATACATGTGCTCAGCCAGACATCCCATGAGTTTACAATCTAAGGGACTGAGGCAAGTGAAACAAAAGGGAACAGGGGGAGTGTGGAGATAATAATTACCAGAGAGAATATGGCAGACACTGCATAATGATAGACCAAGAGCTTGGGCATGATGAGGTTAAACCGAGCGAGGATTGAAGCAGCTGAGAAAAGGAGACTATATAATTAGGATAGGGGCTGGATAGGCAGGTAGTTGGGGCGGGTGGTTGGGGCGGGTGGATGGGGCGGGTGGATGGGGCGGGGGGGCGGGTGGATGGGGCGGGTGGGACAGCAGAGGGGAAAAATGGTGGACCTCATGCTGTTCTATAAGTCAGCACTGTAACAGTAGCTTTATGGTAACTTAGATACTATTCAGCTACTTTTGGATACTTTCATCTGTTACAACTTACCACAGACTTGCTTATTTGGAAACTGGTGCATTTTAACGCTTTGTTCATCCTCCCCCCGGCAGAAAAACCCATTAAACCAGCGATGCCTTTGATTCAAAGCATGTATATATCAATGTATTCTGTTATATATCTGCTTTAGAATCCGTAATTTACTGCGGCTCGCATATACTGTGATGCCTGGCTTCCATTTCCAGACAGCATGCTTGCTTTTGACAGAATCGTTATTTATCTTTATGTTTTCACATTTATCATAATTTAATTTTTTCCCCCCATTACTTAATGTTTAGTCGGCCATAAACAGTTTGCAGCAGATGTGCCATTAAGAAGCTGATGCCCGGTTTCCCGAAAGTCATTTAAATAACATAAGTTCTTTGCCCCGGGGGGCATTGCATTAAGAAACTGACTCACACTCTTTTCAAGGATCCGTGATTGCTCTGTAAAAGAAAACGCACAATGTATCCACCTTGAGTTTGCCGGGTTTTTATGTGGCATTATCTCTAGAGGCATCATTTGATAATGGTGCTTTGGGTGTCGCATTAAGTGAAGATCTGCAGAAAGTAGACCATTTTCCCCTCTTCGTTTACAGACAGCGCTATTGTGTATCTCTTTACGGAAATTGTCTCTGTAATTGATGGCTGGGAGCTTCACGGTTATATTGTAAACTGCCACCTCCTGCAAGACAAGGAAACATAAAGAAAATACTATACAAAAGGCAAAAATAAAAAAAGCAAAGTGAATACTTTTATATGGGAGTGAGAAGCAATACTAATAAAACAGAGACTTTTATTACAGGATAACCATTTATTAACTGGTCTATAAAAAAAAATTGCACTTCGTGATGGGTTACGTTGTATAGGAAAACTCTTACAAACGTTATGTTCCGTGGTGCCGTGAGATTCTAAAGATTGTCTGAGCATCATGTAAGATGCAGCGGCATGTGAGATAATGCAGTCACCTAACATCAGTGTACCCGCACTACACTATCATGTGCCCTAAGAGAAAACACAGATTATAGGGGAAAAATTAGCGTTTCCAAATTTCCCCTTAGCGTCCTCGTTTTAGAAGAAGGTTACGAGGCAGACGCTGAGTCCAGAAGCCTGCCCAGTACCGGCCACTAGGCTCCAAGATGCTCGGCGCAGCACTACCGCCGTCGCAAGCATCCCCGCCATAGAGTCCATAGGACTCCATTTAGGTTCCTGCTGTTGGGTCACATGACTTGCAGAATCTCATCTCTTGCGAGATCCTACAGGTCTGCGGAGTGTTCAAGGAGGGAGACTGGGGATCTTTTTTTCCCCAGTCTCACTCTGATACTGGCAGCCAGAAGCATTGGATCTGGCCACCATTCTGGTCGCGGTAAGAGAGGTCAGTATCTAATTTTTTTTTGGGGGGGTTCCAGCTGCTGCTAACTGATTACGCAGAAGCCAAATCAATAAGCTACAGCAGTGGTTCCCAACCGCAGTCCTCAAGTACCCCCAACAGGCCAGATTTTGCAGTTCACCTAGGGTAAAAGCAGACTGAATCCTGCAATCACTGAGCAGCAAATCATATCAGCTGTGCTGTGCTTCAGATATACTGCAAACCTGGCCTGTTAGTGGTACTTGAGGACCACGGTTGGGAACCACTGAGCTACAGCATAGAGCTGTGGCTAACTTTTCCGTTAGCCACAGCGGGAAGTAATTAACTTTCAGACTTTGTAATTCTAGTGCTAATTACTCCTTGCTTACGCTTTGCCCTCCCCATGTTAAGTATAGAGCAAAGTAAAGTAAGCTTGCATTAAAAAGCGCTAATACTGATACGCTAAAGGATTTTTAAACCCGTTAGCGATCGGGAGGTGATCTGACCGTAACACTATCACCTCATTTAACCTAGCGCTAAACGCTCACTTATGTGAGTGCTAACAATAGCGTTAAAGAGGTGATAGGGCCCACAATGTCATCGCTTTACGGGTACCACAAAATTTAACCGGGATTCATGTCATGTCACCTTGTAGTTAATTCAATGAATGAAAGTTAGACTTGACAAGCTATTAAAATAAGATAATTAATCAAGATTAATACGGCGTATTTTTTAAAAAAATGGTACGTCTTACTGCAGTATAGAGGTGGACGGGTCACAGAGCTTTGAAATTCTAAAAAGATTTTAATAAACCTCTAGGAATAGTATACATACACACACACACTATTCAATATATTCAGTTTATGGACAGTCTTTAATGCCTAGACTGCCAGACGGGTAGGTATTTAAAGGAATAATATAGTGAAAAAATGATATACCTTAATTCTATAAGTACTGTATAATACAAATGTGTATCTCATAAACATACTTACACACTTGATCTCAGATCGACACACACATCCAGACAGTAAAGGCAGTAGAACACGGCTGATTGGTCGTGCCTCATTCTGAAACTCCCTTTGTGAGTTTAAACCCTTTGCTATGGGTTAAAACATACCAGTCCTCAAGCATTAAATTATTGACAAGCCCTACTCAAAAATAACATGCAAATGTTTTCACTAGAATATCTAGGTGGGAGAGTCGTAGCGCTGCGTAAAGTCTTCTCCAGCACATTACCCTAAAGATTCTCAATGGGGTTAAGGTCTGGTCTGTGCGGTGGCCAATCCATGTGTGAAAATGATGTCTCGTGCTCCCGGAACCACTCTTGCACCATTTGAGCCCAATGAATCCTGGCATTGCCATCTTGGAATATGCCCGCTGTGCCATCAGGGGAGAAAAACCCATTGATGGAAAAACCTGCTCATTCTGTATATTCAGGGAGTCACAGGACCTCATTTTTGCAGCTTAAATCTATTAATCACTGCAGTAATTATCCAATGGAAGGCGAGCACCTATTGGCTTTGTTAAATCCAGGTGGGGTTTTCTTAGAAACATAGAAACATAGTAAAATGTTGGCAGATAAGAACCTTTCGGCCCATCTAGTCTGCCCAATTACATGGATACTTTACCTGGATTTATCTTTTGTTTAGGATAGCCTTATGCCTATCCCATGCCTGCTTAAATTCAATCACTGTTTTGTCCTCTACCACTTCAACTGGAAGGCTGTTCCATGTATCCACCACCCTCTCAGTAAAATAATGCTTCCTGATGTTACTTTTAAACCTTTGCCCCTCTAATCTAAGACTATGTCCTCTTGTTTTGCAACTTTGTTTCCTTTTAAATATACTCCCTTCCTCTACCTTGTGGATTCCCTTTACTTATTTAAATGTTTCTATCATATCTCCTCTGTCTCGTCTTTTTTCCAAGCTGTACATGTTAAGATCATTAAGCCTTTCCTGGTAACTTTTCTCCTTCAAGCCGTACACCATTTTAGTAGCCCTTCTCTGAACTCTCTCTAAATGTCTATATCCTTCTGGAGATACGGTCTCCAGTACTGCACACAGTACTCCAAGTGAGGTCTCACCAGTGCTCTGTACAGTGGCATGAGCACTTCCCTTTTCCTACTGCTAATACCTCTCCCTACACAACCAAGCATTCTGCCAGCATTTCCTGCTGCTCTATTACATTGACTACTTACCCTTAGATCCTCTGAAATAATAACCCCTAAATCCCTTTCCTCAGATGTATCAAATATTCTATATTCAGCCCTTGGGTTTTTACGTCCCAGGTGCATTATCTTGCACTTATCCACATCTTTGTGACCAGGCAGTGTATATCAATGATGTGCACAGCCCGTTTCATTAGGGTGTGCACCAATGGATCATTTATTAGTGACATATCTATGCTTGGGTAATGTTGTATAGGACAGTCGTTTTTAGTTAGGAATAACCAAGTTTATGCAGTGATACAGTCACTCTTCGTGCTATTGATCTTAAACCACATAAGGAACAGCCAAAATACCAATGTAGGGGTCAACGATGGACCTTTCACTGAACAATAGGGTGTGCCTAGGCACACCAGGCACACCTGGTGCGCGCACCTATGGTGTGTGCATATATATATAATTTACAGATATGGTATATAGTTACCAAGCTACTAATACACTAATAGCGCTCGATTATGTGCTCTCCGATATTACACTTTATGCAGGTTTTTACATCTATTCACCTTCAGAAAGGCACGCGATGCCTGCTGCTGCTGTTGCTGTTCCTTTTGAATTGCGTGGAGGCCTTGAGCCTATTTTATTCTCGCACAAAAAAGCATTGTGTAAAAATAGTTAGCAATCACTTTAGCTCCTTGCTAATTGTATTATGTCGCTGTACCCCTGCATTCGGTATTGATTTTAATAGAGAGCGCTTTGATGCATGTGGTTTTATTCCAGGGCGCCGCTTTAACCGTACCTCCTGGTATCCAATGAGTAATGCTGCAACTAAACTACTTAATTGCAAGGTTTTGTGTACATACCTGCGAGTTGCTTTGCTTGACAAGCAATAATTCTTGTACGCTATAGTGCCAGGGGACAATATAGTTGTTTGGTGCTGTTAGGCTTTTTTTTTTCATCTCTCTGTATCTCAGTGGAACAATTGTAAGGAGCAGACC
Organism: Leptobrachium leishanense; assembly: GCA_009667805.1. Classification (NCBI taxonomy): domain Eukaryota; kingdom Metazoa; phylum Chordata; class Amphibia; order Anura; family Megophryidae; genus Leptobrachium; species Leptobrachium leishanense. The sequence continues at coordinate 374,226,093 of CM019066.1, forward strand.
GTGTGCTATTTTCCAATCCACTAATTGCCTGTGTCTGGAAACAACACCTGATATACTATCCAAAGCTAAAATAAGACGGCTCTGCACCCGATCATTTCTGAAAATCACATTAATAATTATTAATACGAGCTCGCTCCTTCTGTTTCTTCATCTTTTCTCCGTTGGTATAAAGGAGATAATTCCTGGAAACTGATACATTTTTAACTCCTTCTTCTTCTCTTTATGACGCTCGGCAACATTGGTTTGAAACATGTTACAGAGCTATAGCATCGTGATGGGTAAAATAGTGATTTCTTGTATAGATTAACTTTCAAGGATTCCGGAAATAAGCTAATTGGCATAATTGTAATGATTTGATTGAAATTAGTGGGATAACACTTTTCAGAGATCGTGCGATGTGAGTATGAATAATTACAGATGGGACAGGAATTCATTTATCTTTAACCCCTTTACTACCAAGTGATTTTCCAAAAACCCATTGTCAGGAACCACTGTTTTTTTTTTTTAAAAAAAAAAAACATTTTTAATTAATTATGCAGTAAGAAATATTTGGGCCTATTCTCACTGTATTTCTTACTGTAATAACATATTTGGCCAGTAGATGGTGCTGTCTACTGCCAAATTGAGTTACAGCTGTTGAAGGGAACCACAGGCTGCAACTGTGTTGGCTGCTGAATGTCCGATGTCAGGACATTCAGTTAGCCGATTTTACACAGTTTTAGCTCTTTGGGCATCATTCCTACAGGGCTAAACCTTTGGGGGGCTCGTTCTGCAGCCGAAAAGCAAACAATTTTTTTTGCAAAAAACTAATTTCATTGAGATATCTCGATATCGGGCACTGGATGGTGCCTTTTGAAGCCCGAGATATCTAGATCTCAGTAGTGAAAAGGTTAAATATATATACTAGTTGTTGTATTCCAAGCTTGTGTAATCTTAAGCAGAGCTGTTGTAAACTCAGCAACTCCATAGACTTTGGACCAAATCACAACTAAGCCATTAAACTAGCAGGGAAGCCAATACACATATTGGCTCCTAACATTACCTTAACGGTTCCTGATGATATTACAGCTTGAGGCTTGTATGTGTTGTCAGGTTTCTGTAAATCAAAGGTTCCTATACCCTGTATTGTAGTCATTAATTTGTATCGACACGAATGAGCTATTCCAAAATAAGCTATTCCAACATAGCTCGATCTTCTCATTTGGAGCCAGTATTTAATAAAAAGAAACAAAAAAAAAAACCATACCGGGTTTCAAAAGCCAGTGTTAAGTGGTTTTGGTTTTACAAAATCACTTAACACTCCAATCCAAAAAGATTGAAAAATCTCTTACTTTATCGCCTGGTGCAAGTGCAGCGCAATATGCTACTTCCTCTGGCCACGAGCAGCAGAAGACTGGGATCAAACAGATCCCAATGTTCTTCCACATCTATCGCCGCGAGTCCTCCATGATGTCCATGCTCAGGAAAATACACGTAAAGCGTGTGTAGGGTCTCACTAGGCTCCATGGGATCCTATGAATTCCAGGAGCCGATACCCCCGATAACACGCATTGTTGCTGCAGGTAACTTGAAAATGTTCCGGCTTGAGCAGTGGATACTGTAGGTTGTCCGAAATAGAGCTGTTAATGGCAAAAAGAGGTGTGTACAATTGAAAAAAATAAATTGTTTCGTTTGAAAATAATTTCGTCTGAAACAGAATTAGTTTGAATACTGATTAGTTTTATTTCGTAATTTTGTTTCGTAATTTCGTTTGTGATTTGGGATTGTTTCAAAATCGATTCGAAATCGATTCGGATCACTAAAAACACCAATCAAATCCTGCTCAATTACTGTTACATTAGGGTTAAACATGAGGGTTAAAAGACAAGCTAGAGTTAAATATTGAGCTGTCTTATTGGCCTGTGGTGCTGAATACAACAGATTCAGCACCCCAGCCAACTGACAGGGATAGAGTGCTTTGTGAAACAGTAAAACGAAACTGATTCATTTTCATAATTTCGTTTGTAATTTGTGATTGATGCAAAATCGATTCGAATCACTAAAAATAAATCAAATCCTGCTCAATTACTGTTAGATTAGAGATGAGAATTAAATGGCAAGCTAGGGTTAAATTACCATTTTGCTGCAGTGGACAAAGAGGAATCATTCAATCAATGGTTCTTTTGTGAAACAGTATAACTAAATCAAATTCGTTATATAGAGTTTTGTTTTGTTTTTATTTTAGTTCGGATTAAACCAATTTGTTATTTTGGAAGTACTTCCGAAATACGAATCAATAAATTTTCAAACGAATTGAGATTCGTTACGAAACGATTACACACCTATACGAATACATGCGTTGTAAGTGGGAAAAGGATTGTGATGACAACAGATGAATTGTGATCTAACCCCAGAATACCTCTGTTAAGCTTATATCAGTCTTGGAATACTGCTGTAGGGGTGACCAAAATAGGACTAGACTCGTCAAATACCTGCATATGCCAGGAACCAGGTAGTTTCTCTTTCTAATGCAGCTTTACCAAAATTCCAACAAAATCTATAGAAATATATGAATGTTTATGTATGCATGGGTTACATACAGTAAGCACAGTTAGACCAAATATCTGTTCTTTACAGCAGCAAGATATGCAGCAAGGTGAACTAATAGTCTTCCTGTCCTCCTCTTCCCTTTGTGTGGGCGCTAGAATGTAACCTGGGTTGTGGGTGATGTGGTCCACTGTTTCTCATCATGTTGATGAAGCAGAACTAAACAGAGATGTGCTAGATAAATATGTATAGCCAGAAAGAGCATTTTTATAGCAAAGAGGAGAAATCCTGCATTTATTAGCATTTCAATATTTTATAGTCACTGGCCATGATATTATAACAATGGAACTCTCATTTTAAATAGATCAGAAAGGCCTTTCTGCTTCTTTCCTCCATGCTTTCATTATCAGATTTCTGTCAACCATGACAAATGGTTATATCGCTATCTGCATCTCGCAGCAGAAAACTAGATTCGCCAGACCAGTTGACGTTGTTCCATTCTTCAATCACTGGGCTTTGATGACCATGAAACCACTGCTTTCTCACCTTCCAATTCCTTGTGTGCAGGAGGAAAGCCAGCTTTGGTTTTCTACGTCCACAGCTCATTCTTGGAGATTCTCAAAGCATCAAGCGTTCAATGCTGCCCATATATAGAGAGTGATACTTTGTGCTGTCTTTTCAACACCTTGAAAATCTCATTCTGTGCATGTCTTCCCAGTGACTGGAACATGGCAGCCCCAGGAGGGATATTCTTTCAGAGAACCTGGTGCTACTAGGTCTTGCAAAGATGTGGTCAGACCTGTATATCAGGTGTGCCTCCAGGCAGCTAAACCTACTGATGTTCTATGACTCATGGTGGCACAGGCTCATAATTTTGGGCCCTATGCCATGGTTGCTGGTAACATGGAGTTGGTAAGGGAAAATAATTGACACAAGTCGATATCCCTTACTTACTCCCTGCTACTGGTCTTGTTCTGAACCAGCCAATGTATTAGTGGCTGGAATTGGAATAATAGGGCAGTGCCATTAGCATCTGCTCCTGGAGTCCTTAGGACACCATGGAGCCAAGCGCAACTCTATCACGTTCTTGCATGAGCTGGGTTCACAGAGGAATTGCAGAAGGACTGGGAATTATTTGTTCTTAGTCTTCTGCTTCTTGCAACCAGAGGAAGCTGTGGATCACACCACCCTCTGCAATGTGGACTCAGAGCTAAGTATATGATTTTTGGGTTCTGATCATTACGTGTTAAGTGACACTGCAAGAGCAAAAACACTTAACAACAGGCTCTGGTGGCTACACTTTTTTTCAGAAGTACCAGTTCAAGAGGAGGAGCTAGAATGGAATAGCCCAGTCTTCTCTTTCCTAGCAGGAATTAATGGCTCCAGTACAAAGTATAGGAGCCCTTATTTCCCAGTAAGGAGGCGCCATGACCGATTCTCAAGCTTAGCTTTGTTGGAATAAGAACTCCAGCCATTAAGATATCTTGACATCTTAAGAGTGTCAAGAGTTTCTTTCTTTCTTTTCTCTTTCTTTCTTTCTTTCTTTCTTTCTTTCTTTCTTTCTTTCTTTCTTTCTTTCTTCACGGAGGCTCTGCGTTTGTCACAAGAGCATCATGTGGGTCAGAAGATGCGATAATTCATTGAGGAGCCAAAGTCGATGACTAAACTGTTACAAGCTTGGAAAGCAGTATGAGTTACAAAATCAATCACTATCTTGTAAATCAAAATAGATGGAGACAAGAGATGATCTAAGCTTAGAAATGTCAAAAAGGCTTAAAGATATTGATCGAGCGAGAAGAGATGTAGCAAGCTCAGGTGATATTCACTAAATGTCGACGTGTTGTTACGTAGCTGTTTTTAATGCAATATTATAATTACACAATCTGAACTAAATCATAACTATGAAGCAGGATTATCAAAATGTTACTATTCATAGGAAGGCATTGATTCATGTCATTCATTTGAAAGAGAGATGTATAAGTAAACGTGTGAACATCCTCTGATTTCATCAGATAGCTGATTCTAGTGACTCAGCCTGCCTTTACCTGCGTCATCCGAGTTGTCCTACTGAGTCCACGCACAAGCCATCTCACCGGTTTCCTGGAACACTCACAATGCTGGCCAATTACACACTGCTCATCGTTATGTCCACTTGAATTGGGGCTTCCATCAACAAATATTCAGGGCACAGCAGACCATTATTGCAAGCAACCTAAACCCAGGAAGCATATATTTAATTAAATGTCATCTGAGACCTAACGTGCATTCATTGTTATTGCATGCGTAATTTCCATGTCCTGTTACTTCTACTTTTGTTATCTGGTTTGTCTGATTATGATATTTTCTTCTTTAACACTTGCTAATGTTTTTGAGTTTGTAGCTGTATAATGCATTATTACGCATTCCAATCCAGTTCTAAATCATTTCATTCAAAGTGTTGAACACATTGTGTGTGGGCTGTGTGCCACCTTAAGTACATAATGCACCTGTTATCTCGTGTATAGCATAATAATTTCACTAAAACCTCTGAAAGACATGTAGCAGGTCTTTTGTGCACCAGCCAAGGTAGGACTTGATTTAGTTTTATCGGCCGATTCTGCAGAAAAAAATACCACCCAAGTCAGTTGAAAGAATTCAGCCTGTACCGACATTCTATAAATGCTGCTGGTCAAAAGAAAAGCTGTTCGTTAAAATGCCCAAAATTATTATTTTCGGACAATATCATACAAATTTGTGCCTACAAATATGTCTTTTAGAAATGTATGATATTTAAACAAAGATTTTAGTCTTATTCCCTCTATTTTTCTGCCTGGAAAAGCAATTATCAACACCTTTCAGCATTTGTAATTTTTTCGAAAGTTGTCATACCGATAAACTCGAATTGAAACGATGTAGCCGATATTTTCATTGAAAAGAACAGCCGTGAGAGCCGATATATCTGATCCCAATTTTTATCGGGAATCAAAATGTATGTAAACGTATAATTGAATCTCTTGAAATGAAAAATGACTGAAACTCGGCTGTAAAAGCTCCCAATTATAGACATCGGGCCGAATTAAGTCGAGGGCTTAGGCCAGTGTCAGATGAGCGCACCAGGCCAGTGACAGATGAGCGCCTGTAATGACGTGCCTCTTGGCGTCCGTTGCGACGATTCGACAGGGCTGACCACATGTTGTAACGTGTGCACAAATTGCGCCACTACAGTGGACTTGCTGAAAGCCTATGAACATTCGAGGGGGCTGCAAAGCGCGATCCTCCATAGGAGCTGGCAGCACTGAGCACACTAACTGCACTCAGCGAGGAGACCAAATGGGCGTTATAGTGGAAGGAAAGTCCACTCTCACGGACGTTCCTTCCACTCAGACAAAACGCTCATCTGACACTGGCCTTAGTTTACTAATTTGTGTTTTACAGAGTATAGTAAATGCTTACTCATAGCTCATATTTGGGTGTTTTTTGGTTTTCTCTGATGTGTTGGTTATATGCGATATTGTTATAAAGTACATCTGTAATGTCAGTTTTACAATATCACTGGGCATAAAAGGATTATCAGAATTAAAAGGACACTCCAAGCACATTATCATGAACAACTGAATGCAATGGCAGCTATAAAAAGGAAAAGGTTCCCCATGGGTCCTTAATATTTACCCTTTTGTGCGGTGTGTAATATATAGAAGCCTGTTTAAATATACTGCTGGTAAAATCATCAGTCATTTGATGATGTTGATGCTTTTCTCAGCTCCTATCATGCCCAATATTAGGTACTACTATGGGCACTTGTTTGAATCTTGGCTTCTGACTGGCCAGTGAGCATAACGTACAAAATAAAAAAAAAAATCGTCACTCACCGCTTCAATATATAGTATAAAGGTTTTAACAACTAACTTGGTTATAAGATGTGACAGCATATTGCATAAGAATGCAATAACCCCAATGTACCCTGTCTTTAGCTTTTATTATAGTGATGTGCTTTGAATCTTCTATACTTTGTATTTTATAGATTATAACAACCATTCAAACATTATTTAATTTAAAATATATTTTATCTAATAATAATATTATTAATATATTTATTATTATCATTATTATCATCATCATCATAATCGAATATAAGTTCATGGCATCCCCCAAGACTACAATATATATGTATAGTTCCTGCAATATTTTTTATCTTTTTTGTTGCCTCTAAAACTTTTTATTGCTTCAGATGACCTTGTTTCTTAGTTTATCTGTGAAAAAAAATCTTGTCCTATTAAAAAGCACACTGCACATTTTAGTATTAGTGGCGTAGCCTGAATTTCTTCCTCCAATTTATATGTCATTGGTATCTAGTGTATTGTATAATTAAATTAGTGTCATTGACAGTTTGCAAAGGTGGCGTTCAGCATGCAATGTACAATATAATTTATTTTAGTAACTAATTATAAGAATATCACATGAAGGTCATGTCATCATTTTTATTTTGTCTCCTCTATAAACGCTTTCTTTTTTTTATGTGATGATTTTATATATTTTTTTATTTTTGTGATGCTATGCTGTACAACTGCAGAATAATGCTTTTTTTATAGTGATATAAAACATAATTGCTCGGACAATATTGAGATAGCACATGGCATACGGGCTTGCAAACATTTTAAAATTATTCCAAATGTTTAGGCATTAAATATATCTGGGTTAGTCTCATAAATAGTATATTATAGCTCATTGCGCATGTATTATTCACATTTTACATATCAAAAACTTAAAAAATTCATGTATTTAAACATCAACATTTAATGAGATCTGTTTAACCCACTGGTATTAAAATGTCTGGCTGCTAATATACTGTGGAGTTTATATTACTTCTGGTTTGGGTAAAAAATATATATTTTTCATGCATATAAATATAAAATAAACAATAATAAAAACAACCTCCTGTGCACACACGATAAAGTCACTACATTAAAGACGAAATCCACTGCAAACAATGCCTCTCGCGCAACGGTCATTCTCCTCATATTATGACTTTTTGCACTTAAAAATAATAATTTGCTGTATAAAAAGAAAAGGAAATATTCTGGGGGACACACGGACACACTTGGAAAATGTACTTTGAGATATATACACTAGGTCTAACATTTCTTATTGGTTTTATCTCTACATCCCCCTCAGGCTGTAATAGAGGATTTGATAGTAGATAGAGATAATAATAAAAAATTGATACAGTGTTCACAGGTAATTTCAACTACAGCTGTTAGCATCGACAACTTGAATGGGAACTTCAGAACATACTTACATAAACCGTTTCTCTTCTTTCAGCATTCCATAGAGGGATTGTTCATTAGGTATAGAGGTGTGGAAGTACACAGACTAAAAAGGTGCTCTCTCTCTCAATCTCTTGATCTCTGTGTGTATATATATTATATATATATATATATATATATATATATATAAAACAGACCCAGGATGCATAAAAGTGAGACAGATGTCATTTGCATGTCCTACCCAGAATTCCTTGCTGCATATAGGGAATGTACTGTAGCACAGGATCTCTGCGATGCAGTTCTTTGAATTGCTGTGATGTGCAAATGGGTTCTGCAATAATATATATATATATATAACCACAGTGCTTGGCCTAAATTCCATTGTATACGAAGCGTTTGCAAGGCTGCACACGTATATAAAAATAACGAACTTGATTACAAAATAGTGAAATATACTGACGTTTTGACACACGCAGTAGTCATTTTCAATGTTGAAAATGACTCTTGTGTGAGTCGAAACGTCAGTATATTTTACTATTTTGTGATAAAGTTTGCTATTTTTATATACACGTGCGTGGCTTGGCAAATGCTTGGTATATATTTTATTTTATTTATTTATAAAGTATTTTACCAGGAAGGATACATTGAGATTTCTCTCATTTTCAAGTATGTCCTGGGTTCAAGAACATGGTTACAGAAATACAAAGTAGTAAAATGCAAGATATTAACACAAAACAAATATATAGATTAACAGAAAAAAATACGTAGGAAATATAGTCACTATGTTACATGTTTACAGACGCATTCTGTATATAGTCACTATGTTACATGTTTACAGGCGCATTCTGTATATAGTTACTATGTTACATGTTTACAGGTGCATTCTGTATATAGTCACTATGTTACATGTTTATAGGTGCATTCTGTATATAGTCACTATGTGACATGTTTACAGGTGCATTCTGTATATAGTCACTATGTTACATGTTCACAGGTGCATTCTGTATATAGTCACTATGTTACGTGTTTACAGGTGCATTCTGTATATAGTCACTATGTAACATGTTTACAGGTGCATTCTGTATATAGTCACTATGTGACATGTTTACAGGTGCATTCTGTATATAGTCACTGTGTTACATGTTTACAGGTGCATTCTGTATATAGTCATTATGTTACAAGTTTACAGGTGCATTCTGTATATAGTCACTATGTGACATGTTTAAAGGTGCATTCTGTATATAGTCACTATGTGACATGTTTACAGGTGCATTCTTTATATAGTCATTATGTTATAAGTTTACAGGTGCATTCTGTATATAGTCACTGTGTTACATGTTTACAGGTGCATTCTGTATATAGTCATTATGTTATAAGTTTACAGGTGCATTCTGTATATAGTCACTATGTGACATGTTTAAAGGTGCATTCTGTATATAGTCACTGTGTTACATGTTTACAGGTGCATTCTGTATATAGTCACTATGTTACATGTTTACAGGTGCATTCTGTATATAGTCACTGTGTTACATGTTTACAGGTGCATTCTGTATATAGTCACTATGTTACATGTTTACAGGTGCATTCTGTATATAGTCACTATGTAACATGTTTACAGGCGCATTCTGTATATAGTCACTATGTTACATGTTTACAGGCGCATTCTGTATATAGTCACTATGTTACATGTTTACAGGAGCATTCTGTATATAGTCACTATGTAACATGTTTACAGGTGCATTCTGTATATAGTCACTATGTTACATGTTTACAGACGCATTCTGTATATAGTCATTATGTTACATGTTTACAGACGCATTCTGTATATAGTCATTATGTTACATGTTTACAGGCGCATTCTGTATATAGTCACTGTGTTACATGTTTACAGGTGCATTCTGTATATAGTCACTATGTTACATGTTTACAGACGCATTCTGTATATAGTCATTATGTTACATGTTTACAGGCGCATTCTGTATATAGTCACTGTGTTACATGTTTACAGGTGCATTCAGTACTGAGGTATGTTAATAGAGATCTCTTAAGGGACTTTAGACTGGGGGAAGATTTGATGGCGTCTGGAAGGTTATTCCATAATTGCAGTGCTCTGTAGGAAAATGAGGATCGAGCCACTTGCTTTTTGTATTGTGGTATTGCAAGTAAGGTGCTGGTCCTGGATCGGAGGTTATAGGATGAGGGAGCTGCTGATGGAAGCAGCCTATTCAGGTAGGGTGGCAGCTTCCCAGAAAAGCTCTTAAACACCATGTTGGAAAGATGAAGGGTGCGTCTAGATTCCAGCGACGGCCAGTTTAGCTCTTTTAACATGTCACAATGGTGGGTCATGTAGTTACAGTATATACTGTATATATATATATAGAAAAGAAAGGAAAGCAGAAATGGCTGCACTCGTAAAAAATAAAACAATAAATTTTATTTCAAAACAGTTAAAAGTGAAACTTTTAAATGTTTTGAAATAAAAAATGTTGTTTTATTTTTTAAAACTGCAGCCATTTCCGTTTTTCTTTATATTCGTAATTTATGGCTATAGCACCGATATATACTTTAATGCTTTATATATTAGAATTTCTTTGGATGGTGTAGCAGGAACACAGGTTTTGTATATGTATGTATATACTGTATATATATATATACAAAAAAAATGGGGGGGGGGTAGCACTCAGCCTTATCTAAGCATTCAATGTGGGTGCGTCTCAAAATAAAATACAAAACAAAACCATGGAGAGAGCACTCCAGACAAACACATTCAAAAACCTGCAACAACAGCTCCATGCATGGGTACATAATACCAGCTTTTACCACATGGTGAAAATTTCATAACTCTGAGCTTTGCTGAATAAAATGGTTAAAATTTGGTTTGCAATGAACGGCTGTGAATTGCTTAAACCTGCCAACAGCGTCAATGTAATCCACCCTCTGGCAGGTCCTGCTCTGCAAACCTAATGACTGCCCATCATGGGATAAACTCCCTTACTGAAGAACAGGTCCCTTCATGGAGCTCCCGCAGATCAAGGTTAAATAGAACCTGGAGGAGGAGTACCTGTGGCAGGGAGGGGTGCATACCCAGGAAATTTTCACCATGTGGTAAAAGCTGTTATTATGCACCCATGCATGGAGCTGTTGTTGCAGGTTTTTGAATGTGTTTGTCTGTCAGTGCTCTCTCCATGTTTTTGTTTTATATATATATATACACAGCATATATATATTGCAGCAATGCAAATCCTGCGCTCGAGGTCCCCCATCAAGCTACAATGCCTGATGCTTCAGCCAATGTAATCACAAAAATAGGACCAGCATTCCAAGGACTTAGAATTTAACAACAAATAGCATTTTTTGCTATCAGTATATGTGTGTGTATATATATATATATATATACACACTGTGTAAATATGCAGAAACGTGATGTCTCCATCCTATGGCTTTAAAGTTGTTGCCATTGTGCAATCACCTCAATCTTGCTCAATCTAAGGTACTCTATGTACAAATACTTTCCCTTTCGAGTAAATACAAAATAGGTTTCTAATTTCAGACCAGTACAAAATATATTTAAGGTTACTTTGTGACTTGCATTTTCAGTCCTAATCTTGGAAATGAATACATAAAAGGCAGAGAGGATGATGGAGAAACACTACAGAATGTAGAGGACTTCAGACATTCCGAGTAGAAACTCAATAATTGTCTCTTATAGCTTTCGATTGCCTTGTTATCAAACAATTGGAGGCAGTGCTCTCATTCTACTTATCTGAGCGATGAAGCTAAACGTGTCTCATCACATGGCAGACGAATTAAAAGCTCAATCATCAAGAATGCCAGAGATGTGATGTACTGGTGCTATGTTAGTAGGGTTGTTTGCTTCAATTTTACAACCTTGCTCAACAGCTTCTTTAATTTCACTCAACTGACCTTACGTACATTGTATCCATGGCAGTGTTTTTTGTGAACCAACACAAGGATTCCACCTCTTAAATAACATTTTATTGTTTAGAAATATTTCAGGTTCTAAACCTTTAAAGAGCTACAGGTCACGTAGGAGAAAGCATCATATTTCTGTAAATGTTGCTGTGCAAACCTCAGGTAGCAAGAAGCATAAAACGCACACTTGTATGTTCTTACACGCAGTTTGTTTCATGGTGACTCGTGTGTTGATAAGAGACCTTTGTCGTGTTTTCAGATTGTTCATGAGTCAAGACAAGTCTGCTTTCCCTGAATTTCTTTTTTTTTTCCTCGTTCTGGTTTCCTGGTTCTGGATTGTGATTGCAGGATCTCAATGAAGAGTTCAGCAGGAGAAGGAGAGGAATGGACATCCTCTAAACCTACGGTTCTTTACCTTGGTCCTCAAGTACTATTAACAGGCCAGGTTTGCAGGATATCTGAAGCACAGCACAGGTGATATGATTTGCTGCTCAGTGATTGCAGGATCCAGTCTGCATTTCCCCAAGGTGATCTGCAAAATCTGGCCTGTTAGGGGGTCCCTGAGGACAAGGGTTGGGAACCCCTGCTCTAAAGTATGCCTTTGCCTTGCTAGGACAATAACCTCGTGGTTGAGGCTTGTCACTATGAAGTTGGCAACTTGGCCTCTTTTATTCTATTGCATGTTTTTCTGCACTTTTACAGAAAATTTGATGGAGACACATTATGTAAAAATGGAATGGGGACAAATTGTTGTTTGTTTTTTTTTTCTTTTCCTGTGTGTTCGGGTTCCTAACCTTATGATGGAGATGACCAGCACTGGTGGTCTCAGCTCTGAATTTTGCTGGTTTCTGTCAGCAATATCCCTGCAGGAATGCAACATCTCCTGATATTTAAGCAGAACCTAAAACATATTAAGGGCACTATCGTGTGCCTCTCACTAAAACCGGTACGCTAAGGAGAAAAATTTCTGATTGCTAATTACCCCTTTGTGTTCCAGTTTCACCATTAAATTGCGGGGCAGGTACTGCCCCATAGTGGCTGCTAGGCACGCGGGTCCTGGGGGCAGCTCTAACACGCCATCCCAAGCATCCGCTCCATGGAGTCCATAGTCCATGGAGGACTCCATGGAGGCTTCTTCTGCCGGGTCACATGACCGTCAGGATCTCGGCTCTTGCGAAATCCTGCTTGTTGGCAGAGTAATCGCAGAGGGAGACTGGGGACTTTTTCTCCCCAGTCTCCCTTTGCTCCCAGCGTCCAGAAGTGGTGGATCAGACCACCGTTCTCATCGCAGGACAAGAGGTGAGAATTAGTTTTTTGGGGGGTTTAAGCTGCAGGTAACTGATTGTGCAGCAGCGGAATCAGTTAGCTACAGCTCTGAGCTGGCGGTAACTTTTTTCTAGCGCCAGCTCTTAGTAACTTGTGTTAGGACCAAGTGAACCCAACACTAGTTAACCCCTTAGTGACCGGGCGGTTTTACACAAATCCGTCTTTTAGTGACCGCTGCTGTTTTTACGTTTCTGCGCTGTTAGTGTTTAGGTCAAATTTTCCTCTTACTCGTTTATTCAACCCACACATATTATACACAGTTTTTCCCGCCATTAAATGGACTTTCTAGAAATACCATTATTTCCATCATATCGAATAATTTACTATGAAAAAAATATGAAATATGAGGAAAAAATGGTAAAAATACACTTTTTCGTAATTTTATCCCCAAAATCTACAACCACCCAAAAAGACCCCGGCTAAATAGGTTCAAAATTTTGTCCCGAGACTAGAAATACCCAATTTTTACATGCGTTTGCTTTTTAACCCCTTCACTGCTGAGACAGTTCACCTATGTGCGTTGCGCTTATTCTGACCATTTTGTGCTAATTATTTTTAGGTGACAGCCTAGGTCCTATTTAATTAAACCCCCCCCAGACAAAAAAAACCTTAAAAAAACAAAACTTTTTTTTATTTTATTTAATTTTTTTATTATTATTATTTTATTTTTATTTTTTTAAACCAAACCTGGTCATGTTAATCAGGCCTTTCAAATGATGTCAAATATGACCATCTAGCTGCCATGGATCGGGAGATAAAGGGATCCTTAGGATCCCCTTATCTCTACATGGCAGCTAGATGGTTAACTGGCCCACTGACATCCTCCCACATATGGTGAGGTTGTCAGTGGGTGGGGGGACCTGGAGGCTTGGCTGACATCGAAGATGTCAGCCCCCCTCCAGGTTCGAATTGCGTTTTGGCGCCAATTGGCGCCAAAACGTGATCCGGTGGTGAAAGAGTTAATGCTATACACCGCTGAAAAGGGGAGACTCTCCCCTTTTCAGCGGTGTAAATCACATGGGCAGGCTTCCTCCCTGCCAGATCGCCGAGGGATCCAGCGAGGGAGGTGAGTATCGGGCGGGAGGGGGATTAGGCGCCGCTGACGTACCCTGTACGTCCGCGGGTCTAAGGGAGACCCAAGGACAGGACGTACAGGGTATGTCAGCGGCCCTTAAGGGGTTAATCTGTGCTTATGCATTGCGCTCCCCATGTTAAGTATAGGCAGTGCAAAGTACAGTAAGCTGGCGCAATGAATCCCTAATTACAATTTGCTAACGGGTTTTTCAACCCGTTAGCGAATCGGAGGTGATTCGGGTGCAGCGCTATCACCTCTTGTAAGCTAAAGCCAATGCTCACGCTAGTGTTAGCTTGCAGGAGGTGATAGGGCCACAAGTCTCTTGGCTTCATGATAGGATTCAGCAATCACAGCTTCCTGGCTAAAAACCAGGGGCTCTATTACATTCTTTGCGCAAAAAAACCACGCGCAGCGCATTAATTTTTGCGCGCAGCGATTAAAGTTAACGTGCGATAATTAACGCTGGTATTACAATCCGAGCGCATTTTTTCATCTGTCAAAAAATACCGCGCGTAAAAAAGACGCGCAAAAAGGAGCGCGCATTGACGCTGCGCGCAGAAATCAGTGTGCGGACTGTTTTTTCACGCGATTCAGTTAATCTGAACTAAGAACCACAATTGTCTCCCGTTAAGTTTTTGCATCTGTCAAAATCAATCTGAGTATATATGCTGCAGCAATAATAAAAACACGCACAACTTATCAATTTTATTGTTTGGGTATGTGTAGAATGTGTAACTATATGTTGCAGTATTTTTTTTTTCGTGCTGGTGTATTTGGGTTCGGCCAGAACGTTCAGATTTGCCGTTACCACCAGCTTTTAAAAGACGTTAAAATTATGCGTGCAAACGCTGTTTGTTAAAATTTGCCAATAGATTGTAATACCATCCGCGTACCAGCACACAAACGCATTTGCGCTCACAATGTTAAGTATGGGATGCGCACAGTACATTACGCTCGCAAAGGGTTCGCACAGGTTCACCAGCGGTAGACGTTAACGCGCATTTTTTGAGCGGACATTGTAATACGACGTTCTGCGCAAAGGGTTTTGCCCCTCGCGTTAATGCGTTTTTGCGCACGCGTTAACGTTTGCGCGAAGAATGTAATAGAGCCCCAGATATCTGTCCAATACTGGGGACTTGGAAAAAACAAAAAACAGAGAAAAGAAGCATATCTGGGTGACTGAATTTACTTTAAATAATAGTTTTCCCTAGTATTAAGGTAATCAGGCTGAAGAATTTTCCTGCCTTGCTGCATGATGCAAAGAGACTGGATTCGAGCAATAAGCATTGATACATGGCGGGTGCTCGGTTTAACATTGTCAACAAAATATGTGTATATGGCTTCTTTTATAAGCAGTTTGAGAATAATGAAGATAGAATTCAAGTAAACATTATTTTTCCATTAAAGGTTCTGCTCTATCTTTTTTTCCCCCTACATTAATGTACCGTGGGCTAAGATTAACAAATCAAAGACTTGCCTAAAAGGTGTCCTGTGAAGAATTATTGATGTGTACATGCTTAACTACTTCAACTTCATCAATAATTCCCCTACAGTGTCACCATAGATCAATTACTTAACTTGTCTGCTGCCTATTAATGCGACTTCTATCACATCCTTCCAGATTCCCCTGGATGCAGCCACAATAAATTTTAGTTTTCGTTCTGCCATTTAGAGATCTCTGCATTGTTGGATTTGTTTAATGATAAATATTTATAAGTAGGCAAAAAGCAAAGTATTACAACACAAAATAAGACAATCTGTCCATGTCGGGACAGAACAGTAAATTAAATTGCCATAGCTAATAAAATAAGAAACTTTAAATATATATATATAACAATAGATTAGATAGGCCGTGTTAGTCCAGATGCCAAAATCACGAGTATAGCCGTCTGTAGTGATACCTTTCTTATTGGACTAACGTTACATTTAAAGTACAAGCTTTCGAGAGTGATCCTCCCTTCGTCAGGTCTAGAAGCTTACTGATCAGAAATAATAGAATTAAACATTGGGACATTCATCGGCTGCACAGTTGGGGGTGTTAGATGTTGTACATCGCCAAATGGCATGGTCAGAGGGGGAAAAAACCCCAAAAAAACATTTAATTGTCTCAGGCACATAAGACAACAGTGATGAAATCATGTCCACTTCAAAGGGAATGTGAAAGGACAAAACCAAAAAATAAAAAACCACACAAAACAGTGAGTATGGGGAAGACGCCGAAAAAAAAAGCAAAAAAAAGCAGAGAGAAAACTAATCCCCAACCAGAATTATGAATATTATGTGATGTTATTATAGTGGGTTAAAAAACCCGAATCTACATTAAGTCCTTGTTTTATACTGTTGAAATATGTGATCATTTTCATTTCATATGTTTTGCGTTCCCGGTGGTTTTTAAAAAAAAATAATAATAAAAAATATATATATATATATATATATATATATATTGTAAGTGATATTATGAAAAGATAAGCTTGGGAAGCTCTTTTTCCATTTCTGACATCTATATATTATTATAAATAGTCAAACATCTTTACTTCGTTAAGCCAAAAAAAGGTAATGAGCATTATAATATGGAAGATAGCACAATAAAGTTAAATAAATATTATTATTAATATTTTTTTCTTTATAATTTTTATGGCACAAATAGTTTCCTCCGCACTTTAAGTTGGAAAATGAAACAAAAATTATAAACAATGATTAGAGGAGCCTACAATTCACAGGAGTCAGGAGGGAGGAGAGCAAGAAGAAGAACCAGTTACCATCTTTAGTGGTCGGAATCACAGGCACTAGCTTTTTTTCAGAAATGGTGATGGGTTTGGTATGAATCCTATAGCGATGTGGGAAAGAAAGATGAGCAGAGGGGCCACTCAATAATGCGGTCTGCGAATATGAAGAGATTGTTTTTGGGGATTTCTTGAAGGACAGAAGGTTAGCAGAGACTCTGATATTGCGAGGTAGGTCATTCCCACAGGATTGGTGCTACCTTTTATAAGTCTTGGAGGTGAGAATTTGCAGCATGGGTGGATGCAGAGGGCAGGTGGAGGCCGCCTGCAGGCCAGAGTGGTATAGAAGGGGCGTACTTGTTGAGCTTATAGAAAGTGATGTCAGGAGGGGTATAGTCATTAAGGGCTTTAACCCCTTCACTATCAATATCGAGATATCTCGGGCTTCAAAGGCACCATCTGGTGCCCCGATATCAAGATATCTCGCTATGCTGATCTGAAGCCCAAAAGCAAATTAAATTTGTTTGCTGCAATTTAATTTTGTTTGCATTCGGGCTGCAGAAGGTGCCCCCAAAGTTTTAGCCCTGCGAGCATAATGCCCAAAGAGCTAAAACTGTAAAATCAGCTGCTCAAAGCTCTGAAATATCGGGCATTCAGCAGCCGATGCAGGAGAAATAGAAGAAAATAGACCTGCTGCTCAAACTTCTATCTCAATTTGGCAGTAGATGGCGCCATCTATTGGCCAAAAATAGGTTATTTACAGTAAGAAATACAATCGGTATAAACTCAAATATTTCTTACTATAAAATTTATTTAAAATGATTTTACAAAAAAAAAACACTAGTTTCTGACAATGTTTTTTTGAAAAATCACTTGGTAGCGCAGAGGTTAAATGAGAGTTTCAATATTTTAAATTGTTCAACACGAGATGTCACGCGCTCAACTCCCATCAATCTCACGAGGGGGCAATGCAACTCATGAAGCTAAATAAACATTGAGCTAACACAAAATAACGAAGAAAAAAAACGGAACAAAATACGATTATACATTAAAAAAATGCAGAAAAAGGAATTTGTACACTCTAAAATAGAATTACTGGCGCTGCATTTATATTAAAAGCACTGAATATGTCAAATTCACACTTTTCTGAGCCAGATATAGACACACGTCATCATAAATCACAGACAAGTGTCTCTTACGGTTCTCCAAAGAGATTTAGTTATACCGAATTGGCCCAATCTCTCTCTATCTCGTTTTTTTTTTCTGAATAACTATGGGTATGGATATTTACACTTTATTAAAGATCATACCGTATTTACTAATGCTTTCCCTTAATTGCTTCACTGGGGAGAACCTTGAGATCAGCATCCCCGCGTTGTGCCATTTGCATGTTCCATGCGGCGCGTGTAATTACTGGAAGAAAAATATTATATTAAGTAGACTAATTGTTAATCACATTTCCTTCTTCGTTTTCATAAAAGTCGATTTTGAAAGATGTTTATTTTTTAATTTTACCATTTTTCAATCTTGGCGTTATGGTATGTATCATATAGATTCAGCGTTTCCGTCAATGCAAAAATTCTGCAGGGTAATCATTTTCCAGCCTGTTCTTCAAAACCAATTTCTAAACACACGAAATCACCTTTGCTACGGTTGTTCTTCAGTTTCTACAAGTCCCATATTAATCTTCACTATAGTCTGATGAGTGGCTGATATTCGTACTGCTAGCTACATGACAGGGTTATTACTTCTGACCCCCAGAGACGTTAGAGAGAGGCTGCTTTCCGTCACTAACATTTGGACTGCCGACAAACCTAATTGGCTCCCCACAGCTGCGTCTTTTCGTACTGGAAGTAACACCAGGTCTTTCCTGTAAATCATCAGCCGGTACATGAGCGCACTTACGTGTAGCACGCCGCTTTCCAAGCCTTTCTGCCCAAACGCGTGTTTTTGGGAATGCCATGATATAAGTGTCACATACATGCAGTTCTACAATCCAGTGAAGAAAAAGACACGAAGATGATCATGTGTGAAAAGTATCCAGCTCCGGTCTCTTCCGAGCTACACAACCTATGTTCGTCCCTCGCTCTCCAAGTCAAGGAGGGTGTTTTATTAGCTGCAGTGATTTACTATCATAAAAATGGTAACATATAAAATAATAAATAACCGTAAAGAACTCACACAAAGTAAAAACACATATATTACTCATATTTTGTCAACAAGACCTACTGTGTCTGTTGTGTCCTTTTAATATTTATTTATAAAGTATTTTACCAGGAAGGATACATTGAGATTTCCCTCGTTTTCAAGTACTCTATGTCCTATAACAGATATATACGGGTTGAGTGTTTGAGTATTACTTGTCTGAAGTTCTTGGGACCAGAAGTCTTGTAGATTTCTTCTTTTTTTTTCTTTTTTAACTAGATTTTGGAGTATTTGCATATAATAATGAAATATCTTGGGGATGGGACCCAAATGTAAACATGAAATTCCATTATGTTTCATATACACCTTAACACATAGCCTGAAGGCCATTTTATACAATGTTTGTAATGATTTTGTACACCACCACACGAGGTCGGGTGTGGTATTTCCACTTTTACTATTGTGTTGGCACTCTAAAAAATGTTGTGTTTCGGAATATTTAATATTAAGGGATACATATATATATATATATATATATAGTATTATTATTATTATTATTATTATTATATGTGAGAGGTGCGCACCTTTCTAGTGATGAACTATATATATATATATATATATATATATATGTTCTAAAATAATATATATATATATATATACAAGTAGTCAAATGAAAGGACTGCTCCTAATTGGAAATGTATTTAATATATATATATATATATATATATATATATATATAAAAAATAGAAATGCAAGAGAATGGGATGCACTTAGGGTCTTCAATAAAATACAAAAAACTTTAATGAATCATCATTTAAAAAATAGCCTGTGTACTTGCTCGACGTTTCAGCTCCATTAAAGCCATTTTCAAGGATACAGATAACAAATAGATTTGTAATTACACACATCAATCAGTAACTCACCCTATATATTTATATATATTTCCTTGGGATTATGCACTGGGCATGACTGCTTTGTTGGTTGGCTGATTGAGACAACTTATTGGGACTTATAAAATATATATATATATATATAGATTAGGTCGGCCGTGTTAGTCCAGATGCCAAAATCACGAGTATAGCAGTCTGTAGTGATACCTTTTTTATTGGACTAACGTTACATTTAAAGTACAAGCTTTCGAGAGGATTCCTCCCTTCTATACCTGAAGAAGGGAGGAATCCTCTCGAAAGCTTGTACTTTAAATGTAACGTTAGTCCAATAAAAAAGGTATCACTACAGACTGCTATACTCGTGATTTATATATATATATATATATATATATATACTGTATACCAACAAGAGATTGGGCAGCACACCAGGATTTCATTAAAAGAAAAAACGTTATTGGTACTAAATAAAATACCTGTCCATTGACCGACGTTTCGGCCCCGGTGGGCCTTTATCAAGGTACAGTATACAGGCTCAAGATAAACCACATACATTTATAGTAAACAATATCAGAGCTCACCCAATGCCGGCAGGGATCCACATGGACGCCCAACCTTGTATTACCGGCGTCTACTTCCGGGGTTGACGCAGGATTGTGACGTAAGTGTGTGTTGGACCTGCAGGCACATGTAACCATAGAAACATAAAAACAAAAGGACCTGGGTGGACCGGAGACGAAGGCGCAAAGAAAAAATTTGTTTTACAAATTCTGACTGAACGGCTGGAAAACTAACAAAAACATGGGGGTCTAAACAACATAATAGCCATCTGAGAAGATATGTATTATGGACACAATAAATCAACGTGAATACTGCAAACCCAACCCATACCTCTATAAAGCAGCGATGTAAAGTACTGCTTAAACAATGATGAAGCAGAGGAACAGTATGTACCTCCACCACTGCTCACCTAGTAATTAAAAATAAATAAATACTAAATATTTAAATATTTAGAAAAAACAGACAATTTGATACTACCTAGATTTAAGAAACGGGTATTTGAAATATACTCATATATATATATATATATAAAACTGTAGAAGACATTTACACATTCCAGTAATTCAAAGAACTGCATAGCCCACAGAGTTCATGTGCTACGTTCCCCATATGCAGCAAGGAACTCTGGGTAGGACATGCAAATGACATCTCCAAAAATACTGTGTGTGTGTGTGTATATGTATATATATATATATATAAATACATGGGGTATATATATATATATTATACATTTTCTTAGTTTGTATGGTGTGTCAGAAAGCGTAGCATGTGTGCACAGATAACCAAATAAAAGTGCTAATAATGCAGGCCTGGGAATTTGGGGGCCATCTTTTTTGATTTAAAAAAATTGGGTGTCTTAAACCCTTTCCCGCTGCAGGACATTCTATTCTGTTCTTGTGGCGGGTGGGCCTTGAAGACGCAGGACGTACTGGTAGGCTCTCTGTCTTCAATGGGCCACCTAATCCCCTCCCCACAGCTGGCACGCGCCGCACGTCATTGGCTGCAGAGAGACATCCTGGACTCAGGCCGTCCCCTGCAGCCAATGAAGTGCGTTGTGCGTTGGCTGCAGGGGCGGGCTAAAATCAGCGGCTCACGGCGGCACCTGTTGGCAAGGCATACCTTTACACCTCATCGACGTTAAATCTGCCTGATGGAAGCCTCCGGCGCCGTCGTGTAGGGGTTAAGAATTTGGGGGGCTGCATGCCAAAATGACCTCAGATTTACTCCGTCACGTACAGTTTATTCACAGCTGGCTGTGACGTTTTTACGTTGGATTATTAGCAATTAGCGCAATGTTTCCTCTTGAAACAGATTCTATTTACGTACAAGTAACGTGTAGCTCTGTTATCTGGACAGCTGACACATGCACGGCCTGGCCGTGTTTCACAACTGACTGCTGTGCGCAGGACACAACAAGAGCCTGGCCTTTCAGAATCCTATAAAAAAGAGAAAGAAAGGGGTGTATGACTCCTAATAACATTCAAAATACTTTAATTGCTGATACGAAACACTGAATGTGATCAAAACAACAACAAAACGTACAAATTGTGCAAAACGCGGTGGGGTAACAGAAACCAGCACTTGGCAACAAAACATGGAATGTGAAAAAACGGCGCGTGATATGACATTTTTATTGGGATTTTCGAATTCAGACGCCAAAAGTTCATTAAACACAACTAACAGCTTGCAGAAAGTTTTTTTTTTTATGGCAGGCTTGCGTAATCGTAATAAACAGATAAACAGACAAAAACAAGCCATAGAAATCACAAAGAAGTGACTAGTAATGGGAGTGCCAGGACACGAAGTTAAGTTGTGAGGTTTGCATCCTCCAGGAAATCATTATATGAGATGAGAGATAGGGCAGCTATCATGGTTGATAATGGCAATGAGTGTTAAATTAGTCTGGACTGCATGTCTGCTATGATTCCGACGGTTGCTCCTTACGACTGGAGGCGAGATAATTAATCTCTGAGTACCTGGGGCACTAGGAATTATTTTGGAAGTGCTTGCAGATTGTCATTAGTCAATGGGTATTTAGAATCTTCTCTAAAATCGAAACAGAGATTAATTATATTTCAACATGGTGCAAATATTTGTTATCCTGCAGCAATTAAAGCAATTATACAGATGTACTGTGATGGTTGTTCTAGAAAATAAGAATTCCAGCTGTGAAGTGCATCAACCAGTGGATACAAAGTATAGATCTTTCCTGAACTTGACACATTTGTGATATGTGGGATACTTGCCTTCTAGAGGGAATTTTAATTGTGTTAATTATCATTTCAATATTTTTATTTAAAGGGATGCTCAAGTATATACTGTATATACACACAGAAAAATAGAACAAAAAGTAGGCTGCAAGGGTATTAGAAGGCAGCTGAATTTATTAAGAAGACCTCTGGGTAAAGCTGCTAAAACTGCGACGTTTTAGTTCTATGCCTTAATCATATATATATATAACAAGCAAAGCGATACTGCACTCACGGTTCACCATGCTTCATGTTCTTCACCCTGGTGCTTGGCCTTGGTCTCCATTGTGTATTCCTCAATTGATGGGCAGCACTCACGGGATTTTTTCTTTTCAAAAATTCTTTATTGCATATGAATCAACGTTTCAGCTCCTATCATGTGTTAATAGTTTATCACGGTTGGACCTCGATATGCAGGTTTACATCAGGCGTGGTACAGATATCGGTGTAGATAGTCTCGTAGTCAATATTCAATCCAAGGGTCAGTGTAGACAGTGAAGGGTTAGTTGTTCGAATAGGTAGAAGGGAAGGTCAAAACCAGGATAGACAGGTTCAGTATGGTAGTGTCTCTGGGAGGTTCAGACAATAACTGGACAATGAAGCATGGGTGGTTCAGGTTTATATAGGGGAGTTCAGCCCACTCCTACTCCACCCCTGAGAGAGGGGTGTGACGTCAGAGTCAGGGAAACCCCAGTCACTAAACCTGCAGGCATGATCCCTTGGCCCAGCCCCCTGGCTGCTGTCATTGTCTCCCTGTCCAATCTCTGTAGGGGAACTCCCCAAACAGAGGCGGAGCAGGGCTTGACCGCTAAGCCGGGGGCATCACGCTGGGATCTCTCTCTGCATGCCGCGACGTGGGTCCGATTCCCAGTCCGTGCCATTACTCCTCAGGCGATCAGGGCTAGGAGGTTGGCGTTGGATGGTGGGAGCTGCCGAAGGTGAGCCGGTGCCGAACAAGTTCCTGCTGCTGGCCGAGGATCAGGTGCGAGGATGCCGCGGCAGAGCACCGGCGTTCCTCCCTTTTGCCAACCTCCAGAAACGCCGCAGAGAAACATGATGGAGCGCGGCGCCATCCCCCTGTGTGGCCCCAGAGCGGACGGCTGCCGCGGTGAGTCCTGACACATAGGAACTTTCTTCAGGATAAAAACACATAAAATTCAAAACCAACTCATCCTACTTAAATAGGATGAAAAATAAATGCAAACAATTAATTAACCACTCACCCATCCAATTTGCAAGCGACCCCGGCGTGCTCCTAATGGATGTGCACCTGCGCCATGATTCAGGCGCTCAATGATGACGTGACACTGATCCCATGGCTACCACCCGAACCGGCTGTGTTAACACCGGGTCTCACAATCTGTAACAGGGTGGGCGGGTTCAATACATCACCCTGCGCTTTCAGTCACAGACCTGATCATATTTAACCCCTCAAACACCTTCAAACCCAACTCTCCTAGTAAAAACAAAAACATACACATATATGGAGCTAGTACCCCAATATTTTCCTAAGCTCAGGCATTGACCATCAAGTGACCCTCGACATTTAGCAAAGAAATTGAGAAAAATATACTTTTAAATGCAGACCTATATGAACAGCGAGAGAACATTCCTCTCATTTAAACCCCTGGGCTGTACCTTGTCCAATTTATGGATCCACCATTCTTCCTTGCGTAGAAGCATCAAAGTCCGATCACCACCTCTTCTCGGTGGGGGGATATGGTCAATGGCCATCAATTTTAAAGAAGACAAAAGATGTCCCTACGCTAAGAAGTGTCTAGCAATTGGTTTATATAATATATATATATAATATATATATACTCAAAGTGGGATGCACTCCCGGATTCCTACAAAAAAATAAGACCTCTTTATTAAAGCGTTCACATATTAAGCCGACGTTCGGCTCCTACTGAGCCTTTATCGAGATAAACAGCAAAACAAACAACACAATATTTATACATTTAAAAATGATTAACTCACCACCTCCTTCATGAGTCCACGCCAACGACACCCTCCCAGACCGGAAGTGACATCACGACCGAAGACAAACTGATACAAAGTTACTACAATGCGTAAATAATCATATTACATCAAAAAGTATATATACAGTATGTATGTATTAAAAAATACACACAGCGACACAAACAATCTGGAATGACTTACAAACTTTAGATTGCATGATTGCAGCAGACCGACCACAATGGAGGCGTGCCCTGAATGCACGATTGAAAAGAAACCAATTAGTATTTTTTGTATGAGTCCTGGCGTGCGTCCCACTTTGTGCACCTATAGATATCGTTTTCGAATATTTTGCACCAGGCAAGTTCTTTGGTCTTGCAGGGTTATCCAAAGAGATTCGAATTGCTTGAGAAAGGTAACCGAACGCTGAAAATCAGTGTTCGGTTACCTTTCCTGGCCATTCGGCTATCCAGAGAGCAGGCAATTCGCCAAATCCTGTCGAATTGCCTGCACATACGGTGACTGTTCGGTCCCTGTTCGAGGGCAGTGAAATCCCCATGAAAAAGCACTGCTTCGCCTATTCAGAGAACACAAACCAGCAGTGAAAGGTTCCCCTAATGCCCTGCCATTCGGTGGTTTAATTCGGCAAATTTATTCAGGAGAATCCCATAGACTTCAATGTTAAAAATATTTCCGTTTTAATTCAATATCTAATAAACCGTTCATTATAAAATTCTGCAGCAAAAAGTCTCTTTATTTATAGATTTTTTAGGATACTTTAAGCATTTTTCTGATTTTTTTTTATTTTTATTAAAAGTCCGATTTTTTTTTTTTTTTTTTCAGTTTACTTATTTATTTTGTAACAGCCCTCTTTAGTATCATTCCCTGGACCTCCTGTGAAAATTTCAGACATTTTCGCTCAGTAGTTTCTTTGCAAACAGCGTTTCATTTTCCCAGATTCATACAAATGGTTTTTCTAATTTATTCACTGCCTCCTCTACGTCACAGCTGCTTCGGCTCTGCGTGATTCGGCTCATGTTCGGCTCCTGTTCGGCTCCTGTTCGTCTTTTTCAAAGGTTAATCCAGATGTTTTTTCTTGTTTTCAGCATGCATTCGGTTAGTTTTCGGTGGGTTTACGGCAGCTTTTCCCTGCAATTCGGGGACCCTGTGGTGCTTGCTGAATACACCGCAGGGTCACCGAAATGCAATCGGCAAAAGGAACCGAATTGAAGAGAACGAAAAGTCACCGAACGTGCGGTGACTTTTCGAATCTCTTTGGATAACCCTGTAGGTGAGTGCTGTACCCAGATGATTGGTATATATACACAGAGAGAGGAAGGGAGAAGAAACTGTGTACCTTCTGAAGCTAAGTTGATGAAATAATTAGAGTATCACAGGTAGCAGTAGTAAAAAAAAAGGTTACTGTAGAGACTCAAGTATACCACTAGATTTTGGTGACAAAAACATACCTTAAAATTGGAGGGGTCGCGTTATATTTGAGACATCTGCATCGTATGTAAAAAAAAAATGGACTTGCTCAGGGATCCCAAATCTCCCAGAAGTTCCGGTAGACGTCCTGAATTGAATGTGGGGTCCCTGACGCTCGCAAACACTTCAGCTACTCCTAGATTCAGGAGAGGTGGGATCCATCACGGCCAGAGGGCACGCTCGGATTAAGCCAATCATTCAAGATCGGCTTAAAACCGAGCATACACCCTCGCTCCATGATGCGGTGGTTGAGCCTGCCTGCTGGAGCCGGAGGTGAGAAAATGACACCTCTCAGCGTGCTGGTTATCGGTGAATGATTCACTGCGTTGGTCACCTTGCTATGCCGGCCATCTTATCTCAAGTAAAGAAGACAGGTGGCCGGCGGCTTCATACTTAGTAACAACTACAATCATTCTAGGCAGAGCACCCTGGTCTTAGGGGGAGCCTGACTGTGTTAAGAGAAGCTCAAAGAA
The DNA here is from genome assembly GCA_009667805.1 of Leptobrachium leishanense. Lineage (NCBI taxonomy): Eukaryota > Metazoa > Chordata > Amphibia > Anura > Megophryidae > Leptobrachium > Leptobrachium leishanense. The sequence continues at coordinate 374,252,681 of CM019066.1, forward strand.
TTTCAATTGTTTACCGGTTCAGTATACTTCTATAATTTTGCTCATCGCGTTATATTCGAGTCTTGAGAATTCTCTAATTTCCACGATAAATCTCTATCCATCGCGTTATATTCGGGTCGCGCTATACTCGAGTATCTACGATACATGCTGAAATACTTTGATTATATATATAAGCCATTTACAAATCACAGCAATTCAAAGAAAAGCATCACAGAGCTCATGTGCTACATTCCCCATATGCAGCACAGAACTCTGGGTAAGATATGCAAATGACGTCTGCAATTTCTCATTTTTTTGCATCCTGGATCTGCTTTCAGCTCTGTGATGCAGTTCGTTGAATTGCTGTGATGTGTAAATGGCCTCTGGGGATGAGACCCAAATGTAAACATGAAATTCCGTTATGTTTCATATACACCTTATACACATAGCCTGTGACAAAAGGTTGAAGCTGACCCTTGCAGGGTGAAAACCAAACTCGGACTTTCCTTTATTCTGGATTTTAAGTTATAGAGATTCAAAATGATACAGTTTATTCAGGCGAACCCTATAGGCTTCAATGTTAAAAATATTCCTGGTTTTATCCAGTATCTAATAAACTGTTTAATATTTTAATCTGCAGCAAAAAGTCTCTTTATTTATTGATTTTTTTAGGATCTTTTAGGCATTTTTGGGGATTTTTTCGGCAAAATAAATCAGTTTCTTTTAATAGCCTTTTTTCTTTTTTCTGTAACAGACCTTTTTATTATCATTCATAGGACCTTATATTTTAATTTCAGACATTTTTGTTCAGCAGTTTATTTGCAGCGTTTCAATTTTGACACTATCAATTGTATTGTTTTTTGTTCTTTTTAGGCTAGGGTCAGACGAACGCATTTTCACGTTGTCTGTGAAAAAGTGCGTTCGAACGAATGGACGTATTTTTTCACGGAGTACGCGATAGCGGTCATACTATGCGCATTTGCGGCCGTGAGTTTGTACGGATCATCAATAAAACACTTTGTGCATCTGGACGTTATGTTGGCCGGACATTAGCAGTGTCTGACATCTCCAATTCACGCACACACGCCGCTAGCGGACGCAGCGCACTCTGTACAACCGTACTAGAGGTTTTACATTCTCGACAAAATGCGTTCGTTTGCCACTTGCGTTGCGCGGCCGGACTTTTGTGCGACCGTACTTCGTATATTGGCCATCATTGCCCGGCATTTGCTGCTAGTGCGGCCGTAATTAAGTGCGCCTGCACGCGCGTTCGCACTGCCTCAGTCTGACCCTAGCCTTACCCGTCCTGCGGCTTGTCGGTTTTCTTCTGCGGTTAGTTGGCGCTGTGCTCGGCGGCTCGTTGGCTGCATTTGGGGCCCACCGGCGGGCTTGTGGCAGATGTCCAGCGTGTTGGCGGCAGGCGGGCGACGGGTTTGCGGCGGCGGCACTTCGGGGACCCTGCGATGAATGGTGAATTCACTGCAGGGTGGTGAAATTTGATTTCCCGAAGTGCGTGGAACTACAGAGCACCGAAATGTCGGCGACATTTCTGTGCTCTGTGAATAACCCCTTAAGAATACTGTAGCATTTGCATAATGTGTATTCAGTATTAATCTACCGAATGTGTGCCGGGAAAACAATTCCTGAGCACCTTAGAGCTCCATTGAAACAATGTAGGATGGATCCAGGGTTTTTGAAGCATTCATTCAATCGGTATTTTGTAGCAGAGATGGGGATTTGGTAAATGTAACGGCTGGTTGGAGTAGAGGTAACATCACTGCTCTATAACTATGGAGACACGGGTTTGATCCCGGCAAGAGCACCTATCCAGTAAGTGTCCTTGGGCAAGACACCTAACGGTACATACTTGCCACCCAGGACATACTTGAAAACGATAGAAATCTCAATGTATCCTTCCTGGTAAAATACTTTCTATAAAAAAAATGGGGGCAATGTTTTGCTCTGTTTTGTAGTTTTTGTTTACTTGCTTTTTCTGACCCTCAGGCAGATGCACCTCCATCTTTCTGTCATTAGCAGGCAGCAATTAAACCTGCTGCCACATTATGCCTTCATCTTCATGTCCGACATGCCCAGTCTTTGTATGAGTCTTTATCCAGGCAAATTTTGCAAGTATTATTTATGTATTTATGTGTCCGTGACCTTTCACTGAGCTTGAATAAGTCATGGCTTTCCATTAACGAGAAATTGATTTTTTTTTTAAGCCTAATGAAACCTGTAGAGCATGGCAATCACAATGAGGTCCATCGCGCAATCAAACAGTGGTCAAAGTTGCTTATTGCACGTTCCTTGCCCATTTCATGTTCGGTTGAGCAGGGAGCCAAAGCTCTTGTCCACTTCTGCATGCTTTAGCATCTTCTCTTCTGCTGAATGGCAATAGGTACATGTGATAAAGCTCAGCAAGCCTCTATGTGACCAATATGTGATTGTTAAAGCACATGGTATAGGACTCTGCACTTTGCACAGAGAATAAATACATAAGGGAATGGGCACATGAACAGAAACTGCATAGATCTGAAAGCAATGGAGAAAACAAAATCTAAACCATGGTTTATTCCAGGGATGGCAAACATCTGCACACAGAATTTTTTTCAGAACTACATGTCCCATGATGCTCGGCCACTTTTAAGTATGACAAAGCATCATTAGACATAGTTTCAAAACATCCAGGGTGCCAAGATTCATCCTTACTGGTTTATAGGGATGCACCGATACCACTTTTTTAAGACCGAGTACGAGTACCGATACTTTTGTTCAAGTACTCACCGATACCAATTACCGATACTTTTATTTTATGTCATGTGACGCTTTCCAATAAGAACAGACCTCCTATAAAGCCCCCAGGTCTCATGGATTTGCCCCAGCTCATGGATACCCTGCCCCCCAGCTCATGGATAATTGCCCCCCCGCTCATGGATAATTGCCCCCCAGCTCATGGATAATTGCCCCCCTGCTCATGGATATGCCCCCTGCTCATGGATATGCCCCCCTGCTCATGGATATATGCCTCCCTGCTCATGGATATATGCCCCCAGCTCATGGATATGCCCCCTGCTCATGGATATGCCCCCTGCTCATGGATATATGCCCCCTGCTCATGGATATATGCCCCCTGCTCATGGATAAAGCCCCCCAGCTCATGGATATATGCCCCCTGCTCATGGATATATGCCCCCCTGCTCATGGATATATGCCCCCTGCTCATGGATAAAGCCCCCCAGCTCATGGATATATGCCCCCTGCTCATGGATATATGCCCCCCTGCTCATGGATATATGCCCCCTGCTCATGGATATATGCCCCCTGCTCATGGATAAAGCCCCCCAGCTCATGGATATATGCCCCCTGCTCATGGATATATGCCCCCTGATCATGGATATATGCCCCCTGCTCATGGATATATGCCCCCTGCTCATGGATAATGCCCCCCTGCTCATGGATATGCCCCCCCTGCTCATGGATAATTGCCCCCAGCTCATGGATATGCCCCCTGCTCATGGATATACCCTCCCAGCTCATGGATATGCCCCCCCAGCTCATGGATATGCCCCCCCAGCTCATGGATATGCCCCCCCAGCTCATGGATCCCCCCACTCTCCGCTCATACTTACCTTCCTTCAGCGACGCCGGGAAAGTCTTTGCGCGCGCGCGCTCCTGGGAAGGACCCCAGCCGCGACCACGTGGGACCACTTTCCCGGCGTCGCTGAAGGAAGGTAAGTATGAGCGGAGAGCAGCTGCAGGGCCTGTCCGAATGCTCTATCTGCATTCGGACAGGCCCTGCAGCTCCTCACTTTGTTTATATTTGTTTATACTTACCTTCCTTCAGCGACGCTGGAAAAGTTTCCGCGCGTGCGCTCGTTGGAAGGACCCCAGCCGCGATCACATGGTCCCACGTGGTCGCGGCTGGGGTCCTTCCCAGGAGCGCGCGCGCGCGAAGACTTTCCCGGCGGCGCCCAGGAAGGTAAGTATAAACAAAGTTAGATGAGCAGCTGCAGGGCCTGTCCGAATGCCGATAGAGCATTCGGACAGCCGCCCCAGCCCCTCGGATACCGGCAAGCCGGCTCAATGCCGGCTTCCGGTATCGGGAAAAATATCGGGGGTAATGCACGAGTACCAAGTACTCCTGCAGTACCCGGTATCGGCACCGATATCGATACTAGTATCAGTATCGGTGCAACCCTACTGGTTTATACTGTTAAAATCACCAGTAAAATTAACACAATACAATAAAATAAAATAGTCACAAAAAAGCTTTCAACAGAACCACTTGTAAATGCACCATCCAACCATCAACAGAACCACCTGTAACTGCACCATCCAACCTTCAACAGAACCACCTGTAAATGCACCATCTGACCTTCAACAGAACCACTTGTAAATGCACCATCCGACCTTCAACAGAACCACTTGTAAATGCACCATCCATCCTTCAACAGAACCATTTGTAAATGCACCATCGAAACTTCAACAGAACCACTTGTAAATGCACCATCCATCCTTCAACAGAACCATTTGTAAATGCACCATCTGACCTTCAACAGAACCACTTGTAAATGCACCATCCGACCTTCAACAGAACCACCTGTAAATTCACCATCTGACCTTCAACAGAACCACTTGTAAATGCACCATCCGACCTTCAACAGAACCACTTGTAAATGCACCATCCATCCTTCAACAGAACCATTTGTAAATGCACCATCGAAACTTCAACAGAACCACTTGTAAATGCACCATCCAACCTTCAACAGAACCACTTGTAAATGCACATCCGACCTTCAACAGAACCACTTGTAAATGCACCATCTGACCTTCAACAGAACCACTTGTAAATGCACATCTGACCTTCAACAGAACCACTTGTAAATGCACCATCCGACCTTCAACAGAACCACTTGTAAATGCACCATCCAATCTTCAACAGAACCACTTGTAAATGCACCATCCAATCTTCAACAGAACCACTTGTAAATGCACCATCCATCCTTCAACAGAACCATTTGTAAATGCACCATCGAAACTTCAACAGAACCACTTGTAAATGCACATCTGACCTTCAACAGAACCACTTGTAAATGCACCATCCGACCTTCAACAGAACCACTTGTAAATGCACCATCCGACCTTCAACAGAACCACTTGTAAATGCACCATCCAAACTTCAACAGAACCACTTGTAAATGCACCATCCGACCTTCAACAGAACCACTTGTAAATGCACCATCCACGAAGATATTAGAATTAGAATTTCATCATTTACAAATTTGTATGAACAGGTTTATGCTTTACTGAAAAAAATGTTTGGTTGAAAGGTTCTAAACTTTAGATGGTGTCCTTTATTTCGCACAATTTCACAAGTGGTCTGCATTATTAACATACAAGTAGACATACCCTTTGCATAAAATATAGTAAATGTGATGAAGATAGATAATATAAATGTACAGGTCTCCTGCTTATGGGGATTTGTAGCGATCATAATGAGATTATTAGCAATGCAGCTTCCAAAACATACCAATATCTGTATATGCTGCATAATGAATGTGTATGGAAATTACAGCAACACCTTGTATCTGTACTGTACAGGGATTTACACTCATTATAACCCCCTGAATCCCTATAGTAGTGAGTGACAGCAGTTCAGCAGTAAAGTTTGTTGAGCTTTTTGTTACAGTGAGAGAGAGGGATGTTCCTTGCAGCTACTTTACAGTAATCCAGGGTGACAGGAGGGAGATCTCAATGGGAATTGTATTTCTCTCTAGGGGCACACTGGCCTTGCATTAAAAAGATATACATATATTATATAATAAATTTTATTTTTCATGGTATTACCATATACGAAATGAAACAAAACATACATGTTTTCAGTCGTGGAAAGGTTAATGACTTTATAATAACAAATAGAAAAAAAAATAGAAAATAGTGTGAACACGTAGATCTATTTTGACATCCTGTCGTCTCCACTCTCCATCTCTCTTCATTTTTTTCTGGAATTCTAAAAGGCATTCTGATAGAACATACTGTTCGTCAATAATCATTTCCAATTTGCAATCTGCGAAGCTAAAATAAAAAAAATCGTATCAGCTTCCTGCAATCTGGACCATATTGTCACGTAATTATTTTAAGTTGCACGGCGTCTGCGCAGCACCCTCTATGATTGGCATTCGTTTGAAATCTAAAGGAAACCCCGATATACTAATACTAAAGCTATTTTTTTTTTCTTCCTAAGAATGTTAATCTCTTCCTTAAAGATTTCTAAGTATGTGTAGGCTCTTCATTGTTTGGTGTTTAATAAGCTTACGATAGTTACATTGTTCTGCTACTGACACGAATCTTAATTAGAGCAGTTTACAGCAAGCGTTTTGTTTTGTGGTTCTTCTTCTTTTTTCTTTTTTAATGCGTTTTAACAGAAAAAAAAATTTGATGGGCCAAGGCTCGGGATTTTGTGCTTTGACAATGCCATCCTAAACTTGCTAAGCTCTTCTCTTATCTTCATTAAGCCATATTTTCATAATATACTTATGAGGCCTTGGTCATTGTCCCATCTAAAATTCAAAAATGTGTATGATGCACGTTTTGGATTTTTTTACTTGATTCAAATTGTATTTCTAAAGTGAAAAACTGTTTAAAAGGTGAAATGTTACACCTTTGTTACAAACTTTGGGCCCTATTCCATTCATTGACTCTAACATGGAGGTGGTAAGCAGGATAATGTGCGCTTGCAGATTTTCCTTTACAATCTCCATGTTAACATCATATTCCAGGGAAAGTTCTATCTCAGCATCTCGCCACGGAATGCAGAGCTAATCTCCCTGATACTCAGTCGTGTTTCTGTGCCACCGTGAGTATCAGCTCCTGGAGTCCATAGGACTACATGGAGGCTTCCGCGTCCGGGCTGTCAGCTTTGCACGTGCTCGCTCTCGTGAGATCATGCAGCGCTGCAGAGTGATAGCAGAGGTAGACTAGAAACTATTTGTCCCAGTCTCACTCTGCTGCTGGCGAGAAGAAGCTGCGGATTGGGCCACCCTTTTCACCGCAGGATTAGAGGCAAGTATGGGAATTAATGGAGGGGTTTAAAGCGTGTTAAGTGATTTTGTATCCGCCGAATCATTTAACACCAGCTTTTCGGAGTCATATAAAAGTTTTGCTTGCGAGTTTTGACGGTGAATTGTGCCTGCACTTTGTAGCACCTCACTTGTCGAGACGCTAAAAATAGATTGCGCTCCCCATGTTAGGTATTGCAGATGTTTAAGTTTGCGCAAGATGCGAGGCTCAAAACCTTTTAACCCCAGTTTAGAGTCAGGATTGGAATATTGGATGCCAGACGTTAAACTTACTTATCCTGGAGCTAAAGATTACATATCGAGACGCTACATTGGAATGCTGCCCTTTGTTTTTTCACCTTACGTTTAGTGATGATGAGAATACCAATGTAGTATCCACTAAGCGTCATTGTTTGCTCACATTACAGTGCCGACGTTTGCCAGTTTTGCAGTGCCAAGAAATGCCAGTGTTTCTCAAAGCTACAGTCCAAACAGGAACACGAGAAGCTTTACAGTAAAGTTTCTCCTGTTGCTCTTTGGATTTTAGTTTTGAGACATGCCGGTGTTTGTCAACATAGCAATACTGGGGATCTTTGATGATATTCGCAACACTGACGCTTATTGGCTAACCCCTTGATGCTTCACAAATACAAGATTCCCACACCTAAGAAACTGAAGCCTCTATTCCGGCCAAGCTTCCGAGCTGGAAACCATCAAGAAAAACGTTTGCTGTGAGCCATTAAATCTTAGCGACTACCACTTCAGCCTCTATAAATCACAAGCCATCAGCTATATTGATCAATTGGCTGGCAGTTGTTGGGAACCCTAAGCTTGGGCCACATTTATTGCACCTTACAACATGCGTGCATTTTTTCTCCCTGTCGAGCCGCTACGACGGACTGCAGAAGCGTCTACAAAGCCCGATCTTCTATAGGAGGCTCACGTTTTGTAGAGCTGTGTGCACAGATGTGCACAGATGTGCGCACAGTAAGGTAGCCACACGGGAGAATGTGTGGCAAGATGTCCATTCTCATGATGTTATTTCCACACTCATGCGGCCACAGCCTTAACGAATACTGTACCCACTGCCAGTAATCACTATATAGTGGTTTGTGCCAAGTGTGGGATTTTGCATAGTGCAGTGCTGACGGACGTTCGCCAGAGTATTATTTGTTCTCCATTTCCTTCATTTTATAAAGACAGACTGTGTCCCCCTTCTTTACAGAGTGAACAGAGGGGAATATTGGATTTTTAGTGATGTTGGGGTTGGAATATCATTTAGCAACAGGTTCTGGGAGACGGTTAATTTTTGCACTATGTGGCTACAAATACGTATAACGAGTGACCTTGGAATCACTCATTCGTCTCCAGTTCCCGCTACATTTGCACTTCCGATACAAAGTATAGGAAGTGCGAATGCACATTAAGCAGCCATAGAAGCCGCTCCAACAATGGTTGCCACTCAACTTGGAATAGCATGGTATCCAGTATCATAAACAAGTGTGGCCAATATACTTAAAGGCTCATTGCTTGAGGTTGTTGGCCCCACTGTCCTAAGTGTTGTTTTTTTTAATGTTCGTATTTTTGAAGGGTTGAGTTAAATGAATATGTGAGACATTTCAGACCAGTACAAGACTTTTCTATATATTTACCGATAGGAAGGCTGTCGTTAAGTGTTAAATATTCCATGTGACAAGCAATATGCATCCTATCTAGTCCCCTTGTCTACCAGGTGTTGTGTCAGATGTGAAATTTGCATGATTTATACCCTCTAAGATGCCTGGGAGACACACCGGCTGTTACACACTTCAGCTATTGTTCTCCTTAATCAGTTACTCTAGTTAAAGATACAACATGTATAATGAAGATGCAAGAACTGATTCTCAGATGACTGGTGGTCCTTTTGGGACAGAGCACTGCACCAAGGGACCTCTGTGCTTGTCTTTGGTTTCTATGATGTCCACAGTCCCTAAGTATAGTGGTGTTGTAATGCTGTTAAACAAAGAACAGATGAACAAAAATATAATTTTTATTTGTAATTTTGAATGGAAGCCAATCATTATATCTACCTGTATGTTAAAAACCTTCTTTCAGACTTTGGAAGCCCTGTGGATTCTGTGATATGCTCATACACACTGCATATTACTGTGAGTTTTATTGCTGTGGAGATCTGTGATACACTCATACACCCCGCACATTACTGTGAGTTTTTTTTACTGTGGAGCTCTGTGATACTCTCATACACACTGCACATTACTGTAAGTTTTATTGCTGTGGAACTCTGTGATACTCTCATACACACCACACATAACTGTAAGTTTTATTGTGTGGAACTCTGTGATACTCTCATACACATTGCACATTACTGTAAGTTTTATTGCTGTGGAACTCTGTGATACTCTCATACACACCGCACATTACTGTGAGTTTTATTGATGTGGAGCTCTGCGATACTCTCATACGCAACGCACATTACAGTTCCTTTTAGTTCTGTGGAGCTCTGTGATACGCTCATACACACTGCACATTACTGTGAGTTTTATTGCTGTGGAGCTCTGTGATAGGCTCATACACAATGCACTTTACTGTGAATTTTATTGCTGTGAAGTTCTGTGATACTCTCATACACACCGCACATTACTGTGAGTTTTATTGCTGTGTGGAGCTCTGTAATGTGCAGTGTATTAGTAATGTGCAGTATCTTTGAAAGTGATTGGCTTCGCTGCTGTGCCCGAGTGGATTTTCTTTACAAAATTTTCAAAAAGATTATTTAATGGGTTAAATAAATAAATTCTTTAGCAAAACAATGTACATATGGGTTTTGTGTTGTAGGGGTGGGGTTTTGCATCGGTGTGACCTCCTGTGGGTGCAGCACAAGGGGGCTCCATGATATCTTATTGCCTGGGGGTCCAAATAGTTGTCAGTCTGCCTCTGCCCATGCCCTCACAGGCCCCAGGCCTTCACACAGGATGCAGTACACTAGGAAGCAGCATTTCTCTGGAAGAATCTCTGAATTTAGGCTCCAACATCCCAGTACTGGAGCTCCGGGCTCAGCACGGTGGACCTCTGAGTGATACAGCTAATGCAGGCATCATATAGAGAAGGAGGAAAGTGCTGCTGAGTCCATGAGCTCATCCACCGAACCTGGCAGTGCCCTGGGCACACATACAGCAAGTGGCCGAAGTAAAGCAAGCATTTTGACAAAAAGAAACCAATAAGAAATATAAAATGTTTAATAAGTCAGATTTCAAACTGTGTTTTTCATGTTTTATTCTGTTTCTTTTCTTCTTTATGTAATCTAAATAGCATTTTTCTTGCTGTAGCACGGAGGCAAGTAAAAGAAAGCTCATTGTGCAGCTTTTTGTCAATCAGACTTCCAGCGGTTTGTATCACTGTTAGAAAATAACAAAAAAACCAAAACGACTTCTTTTAGTCCTTGTTGTTGAATGAAAACAGTATACACAGTAATTTTCCTTTATCTGTTATCAGGAATCTGTTATTCAAAGCATATGTTTATGTACGGAAACATCAAACAGATTAACTGGAAGTAAATGCAGCTGCAATAAACTATCAGTATTAGTATTCAAAGAGCAAGAAAATACAGTGGAATTACACATTATTTGTAAAGATACAGCGGTACAAGAACAAAGAATAATACATTATTTTTATTAAAATAAGAGGGCATACATTAAATGTTACGTGCTTGTAAAATATCAGGGAAAACTGCGTAGTGAAAAGGTTGACAGGGCCCAAGTGTAGCCTTTCTGGGAAAGCGAGCACATACCTTGCGTTACGGAATTCTATAAATCATTAAACACGTAAAATAAGAAGTGGATGGGAACAACTCTACTCATCTGCCCTAACAACCTACGTTTATGTGCATCTGCTAATGGACAGTCTTATTCAACTTGCATAAGTGAAGGTCACCGCTCAGGATGAGTCAATTCTTCACTAAAAGCAAGTTTTATAGAGCTTCTGTGCTAATAAACAGACAGAAAATGTTTAATAAATTGGGTAACTAATAGGCTGGGAGGGGTTGCTTTAGTCTGGCTTGGAGGACACTTATTTATATTTGCTGATATAGCTGTATGTGCAACGGTTGCGGCATGTTGTCAGCGCTCGATTGATTTACCCGTCTGGTGTAATGCGATCTGAAATGGTTTGCTTACACACACAATGTAGCAAACTCTTAAAATGATGAGATGGGAAGAATTATCAGGGTGTTTGTTTATTTTGATTCTGAATCGCTAATGCAAAGGGATTTAGGAACACGCGGTCTGGTAATGCCTAATCTGTGGGTGTTTGGAAAATATATCAGTACGGGCTCAATGCGGAGCACATTATTGGAAAGAGTCACAATGCATGACTTCGCTTTGACATGCGAGTACAACACCGCACTGAGCGTAACAGCTGGGAAACCAGCTGTCATGGTGGGCTTTCTAAACGTTATAGCCCACAATGGGAGTTGGGGTGACTGTGCTACCATCTCACTGTGCCCATTAACCTTGGGACATACTCTGTACCCTGTGAGATGCCCAATGCCCATTAACAATTTTTTTCCCCGTTTCGGATCATTTCGGAACATTTTGGCTCGATTCGGATCATTTGATTTGTTCTTTCGGACCAATTCGATATTTCGGACGGCCGAGTATCATTTCTGGAAATGCTTCCAAAAACGAAAAATGGTGGATTTTCAGACGAATTCTAATTTGGACGAAATGAAACAGACATGTCTATTATTCAATAGGTCTATTCATTCACCGCAAGAAAAACAACGTTTCGACAAAGACCCGCCTAGGGTCGAAACGTCATTTTTATTTTGGTGAAGGAATGAACCTATTGAATTATTTTGCTGCTTTGCTGGAATTATTTCAACAGGGTTATTCAAAGAGATCTGAATTGTGGCTGAAAGGTAGCTGAACAATGAAATTCAACATTCGGTTACCTTTCCTGGCCATTCGGCTATTCAGAGAGCAGGCAGTTCGCCAAATGTTGGCGAATTGCCTGCACATACGGTGCGTGTTCGGTGCCTGTTCGAGGGCAGTGAAATCCCCATAGCTTTGTCTATTCAGAGAACAAAAACCAGCAGTGAAAAGTTGCCGAATTGCCCTGCTGTTAGGTGGTTTCATTCGACAGGTTTATTCAGGCGAATCCCATGGGCTTCAATGTTAAAAATATTCCCATTTTAATACAATATCTATTAAACCGTTGATTATAACATTCTGCAGTAAAGAGTCTCTTTATAGATTTTTTAGGATCTTTTAGGCATTTTTCGTGATTTTTTTAATCGTTTTTCCTTTTTTCTGTAACAGCCCTTTTTATTATCATTCATTGGATTTTATATGTAAATTTCAGACATTTTCGCTCAGTAGTTTCTTTGCAAACAGCGTTTCACTTTTTAAACATTCAAGCGTACTGGTTTTTTTTCCACTCCATTCGTCTGCGGTCTCGGCTTTTTCCGGCGGCTGGTCTGCGCTGTGATCGGTGGTTGCTCGGGTTTCTCTGGCGTGTTCGGCGGGGTCAATCCAGATGGTTTTTGCAGGTTTCAGTGTGTATTCGCCGGGTTTTGCGGTGACTGTTCGTCTGCGGTGACTTTACCCCGCATTACGGCTGCCCTGTGGTGCTTGCTGAATACACCGCAGGGTCGCCGAAAAGGGATCGCCAAATCGCACCGAATTGAAGAGAACGAAAAGTCACCGAACGTGCAATGACTTTTCGATTATCTTTCAATAACCCTGCAGGTGTTTCGTGAGATTCCAAAATCCAGAAGTACCCAAAATCTCGAGCATTACATATTAGGAGTGGTCAACCTGAATGATTTAATAATACAGTCTGTAGAGATACTAGTACATTGATGGCTATTAAAATAAAGCTGTTATTCATACGTTGGAGAGTGTTTTGCAACATATTAAAATAATGAAAAACATGAAAAATGTCTGAATGTGGATTTGTACCTCTAATACATATTCAGTATAACAGAGCCACAAGTTAATTCTCTGAGAATATGTTAATGTGAACTTGTGGAATTCTTTGCTAACATTTTAAAAAAATGTTGTTGCTTTTCGCACGTATCACGCGATTACACTACGGATTCCGAACGTTTCCTTAATATATGTTCAGCTAACTTCCCAACTAAACTTTTTTTTTTTCTGCGACTTTTTTTTTTTTTTACTTTCCTTCAAGATAAGCCTAGCATCGTATCCAATAATGAGTCAAATCCTGTGTTTAGAGCTTCATTACATTTTGCAATTAATTTGGTAATTTTATTTTGTGCCAATTAAACTCTCCTGTGAATTTCGTGGCAGAGAGGGAATTAATACGGGAACAAGGCATCAAAGCTTCAGATTTTATTGGTTTTCAACTAAATTTGACTTACCTTTTTCTACTCTCCTGGCCTGATCGCTTACACGCTTAATAAACCCAAATAGTAATGGCAAACGCTGAAATTAGATAAAAATGAATAAAAGTTAATTAATTCTAACCAGTGTAGATGATTTTAAATGAATATTAGTCACTGCGCCTTCTTTTTTTTTTACTTGCGTTAGTTTCTTGTGATTTTTCAGAATTCTCACTTAAACTGACACAATATATTCCACTATATTAACCCCTTCACTGCTGAGCCATTTCACGTCTTAAAAAAACATGTTTTTATTTTTTTATTATTATTTTTACTAGTTTTCTTCTGTTCTTTAAACATGGTCGTATTTGGTATCATTGGAAAGGCCATGCTCTGGCCTTTCTAATAATACCTAAAACATGACCCTGCTAGCTGCCAAGAGTCAGCAGATATCGGGGGTTCAAAGGAACCCCCTATCTTTAGTTAGGAGTCAATGAGGACGTTCCCCACACGTCCTCAGCAGTGAAAGGGTCAACATAGACCTATAGAAATATGCTTTATTTTCTTCAAAAGGCTTAAGGGGGTTATTCAGAGAAATGTCGGAGGCATCTCGGTGCTCTTTCGTTCCACGCACAACGGGGAATCAGATTCCCCGATCCTGCGGTGAATTCAGCATTCACCGCAGGGTCCCCGAAGTGCGGGAAAATTTGACAAAAAACCGCCGAATCACAAGAAAAAAACACCGCAATTATCAGATTCGATCTGATAAGCTGCTGGAAACCAGTCGGCAAACATCGAATCCGATAAGCCACTGAAAAACCTACCGGAAGCATCTGAACAAAACAGACGATCCGCCAAACGCAGCGCCAACCAGCAAGTCGACGAACAGGGTAAAAAAAAAAATACCAAAACAATTGAAACTTTCAAAATTTTAAACGCTGTTTGGAGAAAAACTGCTGGACGAAAATATCTGGAATTTGCATATAATGTCCTACGAATATTAATAAAAAGGTCTGTTACAGAAAAAAAAACGATATTTAAAAAAATATCAATTTTTTTGCCGAAAAAATCCAGAAAAGAATTTAGTAAAGAATCTTTTTGCTGCAAATTAAAATAATAAACACTTTATTAGATATTGAATAAAAATGGGAATATTTTTTACATTGAAACCTATGGGATTCATCTGATTAAACCTGCCGAATGAAACCACCGAACAGCAGGGCAATTCACTGATATTTCTCTGCTGTTCGGTGTCTCTGAATAGATTAACCATTGCTTCTCTATGGGGGGGATTTCACTGCTGCCAAAGATCACCCACATTTTGCTGGCAATTTGCATAGCCCCGAAATTGCATTGTGCGGGGAAATTCACAGTTCGGTGCAATTTCGGGGCCAGTTCGACTCTCTCTGAATAACCCCTTTAAATACCTAAATAAAGAACCCACATTATACAGACAAGTCTTTGGGTCACTGAGTTTGAAGATGTATTTTGTTAGTTTCTACATATTTGTGTGCGTCACAGCCCTTCACTGATTGTTTTTGCTGCACCCTTTTTTTAAAATTTTGGCGCCTTTCTTCTGCAGCTGGTCTGCGCTGTGATCGGCGGCTTGTCGGCTGCGTTTGGCGTCTGTCCGGCGTGTTTGCGGCAGATGTCTGGCGGGTTGGCGGCGGCGGTCTATGGGTTTGCAGGGGCATTCGGTGGCCGATTCCTTGCACTTCCGGGACCCTGCGGTGAATGCTGAATTCACCACAGGGTGGGAAAATTTGATTCCCCGAAGTGCAGGGGACGAGAGCAGTGAAAGGTCGCCGACATTTCGGTGCTCTCTGAATAACCCCCTAAGGCCCCTATTACATTCCTTGCGCATTTTCGTTTGCGCGGGCAAATGCGCATTTGCGCTAGTGGCAAAACCCTTTGCGCTGAACGTCATATTACAACGTTCGCGCTATCGTTTAACGCGGAAGGACCTGCGCGAACGTGATGAACTGTGCGCGTCCTATACTTAACATTGTGAGCGCAAATTCGTTTGTGCGCTGGTACGCGAATGGTATTTCAATCGATGCGCATCTTTTTTTACGAACGACGTTTGCGCGCATAATTTTACGTCTTTGAAAAGCTGGTGGTAACTGCAAATCGGAAGGTTCTGGCCGAAACGAAAAAACACCAGCACGAAAAAAAAATTACAGCACAGTATAGCTACACATTCTACACATACCCAAACAATAAAATTGTGAATTTGTGCGTGTTTTTTTTTTTATTGCTGCAGCATGTATACTCAGATTTACTTTGACAGACGCAAAAACTTAACGGGAGACAATTAAGGTAAATTGATGTCAATTAAGGTTCTTAATTCTGATTGGCTGAATCCGGTGAAAAAAACAGTCTGCACACTGGTTTACGTGCGCTAAGTTACTGCGCGTGTATTACTCTTCATTTTGCGCGTCGTTTTGCCTAACGTTATTTTCGGACGGATGAGAAAATGTGTTCGGATCGGAATACTCCGCTAAGTTTCGCGCGATAACGCAGGACGATGCGCGCAAAAAAATTTGCGCTGCGCGAATGAAATTGTGCGAAGAATGTAATAGGGGCCTAAGTCTTTATTCATATTTTATATATAATTTATGTACCTATCTATTTATTTATTTATTTATTAAGGATTTTACCAGGAAGGATACATTGAGATTTCTCTCGTTTTCAAGTATGTCCTGGGTTCAAGAACTATTCATTTTTATAGCACATGGGAGGAACTTTGTTGTTTTTTCTTCGAGCCATTGACCATAAATCCTTTAAGCTATTCAGCCACCCTGGTATTCAATAGTTAAATCAATTTGCATTCATCACCAAGAGTTCTATAAAACGACCCCATGCATATATAATCGTTCTCCGGCACTCGATGGATGATGCACAAGCAGCCCCCAGATAAATTATTAAAACTGCCAATATTCAATTTACTTCCAATCATCTCAGATTGCATCGCACCATCGCTATACGGCGCTCATCATGTTTAATCCGCAGCTCCCGATTGAGTTACAGGATGCACACGGGGGTATATACAGGTATATATATATATATTTTTATTGTATTAAAAATGTAATTGTTTTTGTTCAAAGTCACTCTCACTTATTAGCAGCGTTTGCATTTGCATTCTGGGGACGGTTATGGTTTCATCGCTCACCAGTCGTTCGGCTCTGAGAAATGTATTTTGATACAAGCTGCTTCTTTGGATTCTGAGTTTATTTTACGGCACAAAATAAAGTTAGAAAATCGTTCTAGTTGATGTTCTACTATTTAGATATTGTGGTTTAAAGGAGCACTCTATAGAAATTTTACCCACACACCCCGTTTTGTCCTTAAAATATTGGGCTTATTATTGCCCATTTTTTTATTTTTCTATGCATGTTTTTGGGTTAAATGAAAATACTCACCTTTCTCCCTCGGCGCGCACTCTTTCTCTTCTTCTGCTCATTGCTTCTGAGATGCGAAAGTCCCTGCAGGGTCTAAAGTAATTTGCAAACCGTATGCAACTTGTATTGCACACGCTGCGCATGTTGTGTTTCGCTCAGAACTTGTGCACTTTCTTACGCAGGTTCCATAGCGCGGGTGCAGAATGATGGATCAGAGCTGCAATTGCATGAGCAGAACGAATCCACTGGATGTCTTCTCTTTGAACACTCATTGCAGTGACTGTTCGGAGAGAGGATGATGTCAGCAGGCAGAGTGTGATCACCAAATCAGCCACTGATGATGTTAAGTGGTCAGGGTGTGTAGAGTGTCTCTTTAAAATTTATATATATCTGTATATATACAGTCAGGTCCAGAAATATTGGGACATGGACACAATTCTAACATCTTTGGCTCTATACACCACCACAATGGAGTTGGAATGAAACAAACACAATGTGCTTTAACTGCAGACTGTCAGCTTTAATTTGAGGGTATGTACATCCAACTCAGGTGAACGGTGTAGGACTTTTCATTCCAACTCCATTGTGGTGGTGTATAGAGCCAAAGATGTTAGAATTGTGCGATGTCCCAATATTTCTGGACCTGACTGTATGTTAATGATCACATATTTTAACACTATAAATGCTGGACTCAATGTCGATTCTGGGTTCTTAACTCATTATCATAATGTCACATAACATTCTAGTTCTGGCTGATGTTTTGTTTTTTCATATCTCTTTCAGCCTTCACTTTTTTTTCTTTCCTTTTTTTCCTTTTTTTCCCTTTTTTCATTCTAGATTGTATGATCTTATCTATGTTGTTTTATTATGGGCCCAAGATTCCTCATGTGTTTATTTTCCCATTTTGAACATACCATTTGACCTCACTTTTTACGACAGCCACTACCCTCACCCATATGACCCTTATGTCCTAATGTTCAATTCTAGGAACTGATCAGTAAGCCTCCAGACCTGAGGAAGAGAGGTATTCTCTCAAAAGCTTGTCTTTTAAATTTATTTATTTATTTATAAACGTTAGTCCAATAAAAAAGGTATCACTACGTACTGCTATACTCGTGATTTAAATGTATATATATAAATAACTTTTTTTAAAGGGCCACTACCACCATAAAATGAAATGTCCTTATTGTGTTTGTTATGTTGCTGATATCTTACATGTGCTTTGTTTTTCTCTTGTATGTTTAGTTAAGAAAATACTTTACTCTATATGTGTCACTGGGTGCATCCATTGTGTGATCATTTGTGTTGTAAACTCCCCCCCCCCCCGAGTATCTTTCCATCACTTGCTCCTCCCGGCTATGGCCATAGAATAGAGTCTATGGACCAATCACTGACTTGAATCATTGAATTGTATGGGATGTATTCAAAGGGCATCACCAGGGGGTAGATAAGAAGTATTTTAAGCTCCTTATCATATCTCATTAAGCGACCATCTCTTATCTCAGTTAGCCTAGAGAACAATAGACCTCATGCCGCCTTATCTAAAGGTTTCCTCCTCTACCTCATTAACTGTTAAATACTGTAGAAGATAAAACACAGCAGTAAAGTAGAACATTTGGCCAGATTCTGGTAAATGTTGCATCATGGGAAACATCCACAAAATGGAAACAGGAGATAAAAATTAAATTTTATTTTTCCTTTCTACACGCAATTGCTTTAAACAAAAATAATGTGTTTTTATTTGTAATGCACAAATAATCTAGTTACAGCTTATGCAAGTGGTCCCTTTAAAATACAATCGATTGCTTGGTAGATTCTTCCTGAAGCTTTCCTGTATCAGATAAAGTTGTATCTTCCCGTTCGCACACTGCAGCGGCTGTTATATTCACAGCAATGTGAATGTTCAATTTCAAAAGCAGACAATATACATTTCTAAGCCATACCAAGGAATATAAATATGTTGTTAAAGCAAATGGCATTCCACAATTCATTCATTCTGCCTGGGGGGGGGGATTGATAAAAAAACCCTATGTTATCTAAAGTAAAATCACAGTTTTCCAGCGCTCAGCAGACATGTCAATTTCATTATTCACGGTGAGAAATAAAAAAAAAGTTATTTTAGAAGAAGGAATAACAGGATGATGAGATCTTAAATTGCAGTCAGGTACACTGCTTGATGTATGGGAACTGGGTGTCAAAAGAAAAGCTAGACAAAAAAAGGATAAAGATAAAATCAAAGAGCTAAGGTCACATGCACATATTGACTTGTCAAGATGATCTAAACCATGCAATGATGTTTTTATTAACTTGGGAAGTGAGCTGTCCTGCAAAATGATCTTTTTCCAGCTGCCATCCATTGATAAAATACAGTTATTGCTAAATAAATGATGTTTAAACACATACAGTACTTTAAATTCTTCATCGGTGCACTCTGGAGAAGCATTTACAGGTTTGTAATAAAATACATAAGAATAAAGGGCTACATTTTAGCAGATGTTTTCTGCTTGAGAAGAGAGAGGATACTTACTTTGGTATTGAGATACAAGAATGACAGATACAGAGATATAGATAGATATAGAGATAGATAATATACATATATATATAGAGAGATATTGATCGATATAACGATAGATAGATAGATAGATAGATAGATAGATAGAATGACAGATACAGAGATAGAATGACACAGAGATATAGATAGATACAGGGATAGATAGGATACTAATATATATATATATATATATATATATATATATATCTCTATCGAGAGAGATAGCTATAATAATAGATAGATAGGTAGATATTGTAGATATAAAATTTAATTACAAAGTTAGACTGGTATAGATCACTTGATTTGGGAACAAAATCTAACCAATTTGGCTTTTGCAATTCTCAAAGATCTACATTTTTTTAGACAAGACCCTATGTTTGAGAACCATAACATGAAACACAGATGTATATTAATTCAAAGAGAAATTTATTATCTATCTATTTATCTCTACTTGTTTTTGTATATATCTCTATCTTTCTCTATCTTTCTGTCCACTATATCTATCTACTTGTTTATGTATCTATCTCTAGCTGTTTATGTATCTATCTCTAGCTGTTTTTGTATCTATCTCTACTTGTTTATGTATCTTTCTCTAGCTGTTTTTGTATCTATCTCTATCTGTGTTTATGTATCTACTATCACTAGCTGTTAATCTATCTTTCTATCTCTAGCTGTCTATTTATCTCTACTTGTTTATGTATCTATTTCTAGCTGTTTATGTATTTATCTCTAGCTGTTTTTGTATCTATCTGTACTTGTTTATGTATCTATCTCTAGCTGTTTTTGTATCTATCTCTATCTGTGTTTATGTATCTACTATCACTAGCTGTTAATCTATCTTTCTATCTCTAGCTGTCTATTTATCTCTACTTGTGTATGTATCTATCTCTAGCTTTCTCTATCTCATTCTCTACGTGTTTATGTATCTATCTCCAGCTGTATCTATCTATCTATCTATCTATCTATCTATCTATCTATCTATATCTATCTATCTATCAGGGTTATCCAAAGAGATTCGAATTGCTTGAGAAAGGTAACCGAACGCTGAAAATCAGCGTTCGGTTACCTTTCTTGGCCATTCGGCTATCCAGAGAGCAGGCAATACGCCAAATCCTGTCGAATTGCCTGCACATACGGTGCCTGTTCGGTCCCTGTTCGAGGGCAGTGAAATCCCCATGAAAAGCACTGCTTCGGCTATTCAGAGAACACAAACCAGCAGTGAAAGGTTCCCCTAATGCCCTGCCATTCGGTGGTTTAATTCGGCAAATTTATTCAGGAGAATCCCATAGACTTCAATGTTAAAAATATTCCCGTTTTAATTCAATATCTAATAAACCGTTCATTATAAAATTCTGCAGCAAAAAGTCTCTTTATTTATAGATTTTTTAGGATACTTTAAGCATTTTTCTGAATTTTTTAAAAAAAATGTAAAAGTCCGATTTTTTTTTTTTTCCAGTTTACTTATTTTTTTTGTAACAGCCCTCTTTATTATCATTCCCTGGACCTCCTGTGAAAATTTCAGACATTTTCGCTCAGTAGTTTCTTTGCAAACAGCGTTTCTTTTTCCCAGATTCATACAAATGGTTTTTCTAATTTATTCACTGCCTCCTCTACGTCACAGCTGCTTCGGCTCTGTGTGATTCGGCTCCTGTTCGGCTCCTGTTCGGCTTTTTCGAAGGTTAATCCAGATGTTTTTGCTTGTTTTCAGCGTGCATTCGGTTAGTTTTCATCAGGTTTGCGGCAGCCTTTCCCTGCAATTCGGGGACCCCGTGGTGCTTGCTGAATACACCGCAGGGTCACCGAAATGCAATCGGCAAAAGGAACCGAATTGAAGAGAACGAAAAGTCACCGAACGTGCGGTGACTTTTCGAATCTCTTTGGATAACCCTGTATCTATCTATCATCTCACCACAGTCATGATGTTACCAGTTGGTTTCACATGGCACATATCATTTGAAGTAGGTCAGATAATTCTAGTTTAGCCTCCTCTTTCAGTATATATTTATAAACAACAATGAGAAACATAATATTTAATTCTTATTTCACGAGATACTTATGTACTAGCACTTAAATAAGTTTTACTGTAGAAACACAATTTGCTAGATTTAAAAGAGGTTTGTTGTGTTTTATTGTGTTTTGCGGGAAGAAATATAAACCCTTCGCAGGTTGCACATTCATATCTGCATCTGTAATGTAATTTGGAAGCAGTACTTTTGTCACAGTAAGCAAAATACATGAAAGAACACTGAGTGAAATCCTTAAAGGTATTCAGTGATTTGCATTTGTGCCAAGAATAAAATAAAAGGAAAGCACACCGATGTGTCTCACATCTTGTCCTATGTGTAGCATTAACATTTTATGTTTCAAATTCAGCAGAACTGAAAGGGTTTATAATGACTTAACACCAGGGGATCATCTAACCAGTGAAAATGTAAATGATGGACAATATTCAATCTGCCCCTGGCCACAACCGCTGCAGAAGATACTTGTCTATTTGGTTGCACCAGGGATGTAAACCGGGACTCGGCACTCTTGGCCCTCCGAATGATTTGGTACTACATCTCCCATGATGCTCAGGTTCTCATTAGATTGGCAGCTCCCAGTCCTCATGTGGTATGTAGTTCCAAACATTTGGAGGACCCTTGGTGCAGACCAACAGGACTTGGACCTTAGGCAGCCTTTTTTCGTCATGGCCTTTTTATCAGAATTCCAATATAGGTGTGTGGATGTATAACAGAGCTGCGGAGCAATAAAACTCCCAGCAATCAGTCTCTTAACTGTAATAATTTTTATTAGAAGTCACATGATGTCAATATTTTTGTTTACTTCTTCATAAAAATTTTTGGCGTCAATATCTTTGATGGGTTGTGAATTTCTGTCTTAATGTCCTGTTTCTGTACATGCTCATATGTTTTATCTCAGGCAGGTGGATAGCAGAGGAAATAGATATAAATAAAGCACGTGATGCGCTGTATTATAAAGTGCACCTTGAAATCACTGGGTGCTATTACTGGGCTATTTACCTGTGGTTATCAGTATGCAGAAGACCAAGGAGAGTCTAGGGCAACACCGAGTCTAAATACACCCCCCTGGGCATTAGTGAAAGGGCTAGATTAGATAATGATCCTTACAGTTACAATTATTTATAAAGCGCCAACAAATTTTGTGGCGCTGTACAATGAGTGAGACAGAACAAATATACATACAAGTTAAAAAAACAGAACATTAGGAGAGAGGATCCTGGTCCAGAGCTTACAATGGGAGAGAGGGGGGGGGCGTGTGTTTAGGTTATGGTGGAGGGGGTGTGGGTGTGTGGTGTGTGTGCTCATTTAAGTTATGGTGGAGGGCAAAAAGTGAGATTAAAAGCCTCCACATAACAAATAATAAAGTTTATAATTATAGAAGTCATTTACACATCCCAGCAATTCCGTAAAATGCTTTACAGAGCTCATGTGCTGCATTCCCCATAAACAGCAAGGAACTCTGGGAAGGACATGCAAATTAAGTCCACAATTCCTCACTTTTTTGCATCCAGGGTCTGTTTTAACACAGAACCCTCCTTGCCAGTGCCACGCCATACTAGATGGCTTTTTAACAAAGTTCAGTTTATGCAACGAGTCACAGCCACTTCTGGACAGCTGTTTCAGGCTTATTATGCCCTCATCAGCAGGAGATAGGCCGTGACTCGTTGCTATTTGATGCTTTAGCCAGAGGGCAAATCAATACACATTTAAGTTATGGTGGAGGTAAAAAAGTGAGACTAAAAGCCTCAACACAGCAAATAATAAAGTTTATAATTGTAGAAGACATTTACATACAATTCCTGGGATATGTAAATATCTTCTACAATTATAAACTTTTTTATTTACTTTTTCTCAAAAAATTTGGGATTATAAGAAGTCCAAGGAGTGTGGGTTTATTTTGATTGCGAAAGTAAGAAAGATTATATACAAAAGGATAAACACACATATAGACTGTTATACTGACAGATAGATGAGAGAAAGAGAGTGAGAGGGTTGAGAATGTGAAAATGAAAAGTAAATAAATATGTAAAATCAATAGTTTTGCCTTTGTTGGCAGCAGATATGAGATTTTTCCTTCTTAATAAAACATCTCTAGCTTATGATTTAATATACTGTATGTGTTGCAAGAAATTTGTGCAGTCCCAGTTCCCAGTGTTCCCAGTGCCATATCTATATCACTTACAGTAAGTCTGTACTGTGTCGTTACCACCCCAGACATTGTCTGCTATATAGAGCATGTAGAAAATTCCATTTTGTTGACACATCATTTGAACAATGATTTATTCATCTGCGTCTTATTGACTGTATAATAGGCTGTGCTGATGCGATAACAGGCAAGTTGCAAGTTTGGAGCCAGAAGGGTTAAACATGATGTGATTTTTATCTCTGCGTATCAGTTTCAGACGTCTCAATTGGATTTAGCATTGTAGCTCGGAAATAAATTATAAGAACATCAGATCGCTTGAATTTCAGGTTTCTGGTTTAGTGACATGAATTCAATCAGCGCGGTGATGATGTGAAATCACATGACAAAAAGAGAACAAAAATATTATTAGTGGGTCTCTACTGTCATGTTCCGGCTGAATGGCATCTCCTACAGGAAGCGGCGTACATGTCACACGGGGACAGCATGCAAACAACCAATTGGAAGCCTCTTTGGGAGGCACTGGCCGACCGAGGGCGGATCACAACTCAGACGTTAACAGTAAGACGCAAATGGAAAACTCATGCGTTATCTCGCCTTTAACATCTGTATCCTGGCCACATTGCTTGTATCGGCTCGAGTTGGAATACGTTCAAGCTGCAACAAGATAACACCAGCAAGTGCTGCCACTGCTGTCTGATCCAGGAGTCCATAGGACTCTTTGGAGACAGAATCAATCTTGCGTGAGTGAGTTCCAGCCAGGGTGGCGGAAGGATTTGCGGAGGAACCCTGGGAACTATTTGTTCCAAGTTTTCAGCTGCCCAAAGAGTGAGGAAGCGGTGGATCGCGACGCTCTCTGCATCGAAAGGATCTGTGGTGAGTATGGGATTTTTTGGTGGGGTTAGCTTCCTTTGTTTAGTGATTCTGCTAAAGCGCGATCGCTTAACACCAGCCTTTGAGAGACTTTTTTTTTTTTCTCAGAAAGCATTTTACTAGGAAGGATACATTGAGATTTCTCCCATTTTCAAGTATGTCCTGGGTGGCGAGTATGTACCGTTAAGTGTCTTGCCCAAGGACACTTACTGGAGAGGTGCGCTTGCCGGGATCGAACCTGTGTCTCCACGGTCTCCACGGATATAGAGCAGTGATGTTATCTCTACTCCACCCAGTTGGTACTTTTGAATAATTTCAGGCACAGATGAAGAACAATCTAGTTGGAATAGCTCGTTCTCCATCTGCAAAGGGCACATTCGTGTCTCCCATATAAAGTATAGGAGATGATAATATACAGAAAGCAGGAGCAGCATCCAAGATGCAAGCTGAGATTGCGTCCCGGATGAAAAAGGATGAGTTAAAATTAAGCACAGCACTCGAGCAGTTATGCTGTGAGCGCTCTGTTTAGTGTCCAGGCTGTGAACTGGCCCCTATTCGGCATAATCTTTGCAAAGTTGATTGAAGCCAATGTTCCTCAGCTTCATCCAGGGAAATTGTTCCAAGGATAAATCCAGGCGGGAAAAAAAAAATCAGATCCAAGGAAAAAAAATCCACGGCATGACGGCTGTAACTCCTCTTCACCTTGATTAAAGCCAACGACCCTCAACTTCAGCTCGACAAAAAGGGCCTTCCATGAAAAGACTCCAAGGATAAGTCCAGGTGGGGAAAAAATCCACAAATCCAAGGAAGACTGTCTGATGCTGGGGGTTGATTGACAGCCTTTTGGGCAAAAGGAAGCCCTCCGATATGGTGTCACATAGGGACAGCTAAGAGGAGTGAGAAAAGGGGCCGGTGCTAGACTATTTTGCATCCTAGGCAAGACCAGCTACTTGCACCCCCTCTGAAAAAAATGTTGACTGTTGAAATGGGGGAATACACACTGTGCACGCGGGGGGGGGGTCACACTGTGCACAGACACACACACACATACACTGCAGGGGACACACACACACAGTGCACGGGGGCCGCACACAGTCGTTCAGTGCCCTTCTTACCCATCCGCTAGTTGGGCCAGGATCAGTCTTTGTCTCTTTCTTTCCTCTGTCTCTTTCTTTCTTTCCTCTGCCCTCTGTGCCTCTTTTGTTCTTTCTTCTGTGCCTCTTTCTTTAGCCTTTTCTTTCATCTGCCTCTTCTTTCATCTGCCGCTTTTTTCTTTCTTTCTTCTGTGTTTCTTTTTTTCTTTCTCCTTCTTTCCTGCCTTTCTTTCATGCCTTTCTCTCATTCTTCTGTGCCTTTCTTTCTTCTGCCACTTTTTTTCTTTCATCTACCTCTGGTGGCGCCTGCACGTCATCGGGTGGTGCCTTCATGTCACCATAAGACGCCCACCTACTGTGCAGTTAGCGGGGGTCCACAAGCCGACAATGCCGGCTTTGCGAGCTGCCACTGCCGATTACACTAGCTGCACAATGAGGAACAGGTACAATAATAGAAACCAGGTTGGGTCCAGCTGCGCCCCTAGGCGGCAGTGCGCCCTAGGCAGTTGCCTACCTTGCCTAGTGGGACCACTGGCTCTGAGGGGGACACTCAGTTTGCCATGGACAATAAGTTGTTCTTGTGACTAGTGCCCATTAACTCTGTAAATGACAAACTTAGATTTATGTATCTGGAAATCATGTGAAACTGGTAAGGAGGCCAAAAAAAAATGCACATCTGCTCATGTATGAACATTTCTCTCTTGGAAATATAAAATATTTGAAAAAATAAAGCCCTGGGCATTTGTTAACTATTTGTTTTTCAGGCCGTGCAATGCTTTAATATGTTTTCTAGTGATATATTGCTGTCCCAGTTGGTAGTTACAGAGTTAATATGACGCGTAACCTTTACACATCTCCATATATTGTCTTGCATTGCAGCCACGGGGTACTTAGCTTAACATGAACATGCTCTTTAGGCATGAAATGAGGTTTGTGCCCAGAATTGTAAATGCGGCCTATTATTATTCAATTTGCCACATTCGCATTCAAAAACAGAGAATATATGCCGGGATTTATGTCACGAACAAGAACGTCTTGTAATTTCGGGAAAACAGCAAAGAATTGCAAATGAGCGTTCTGCGCTGAACACCCATTGAGCAGAAAATGTAAACGGAGGGACGCTACGACGATATATAGATATATATATACACATCACGGCGATGTCTCTTCCCTGTAAAACCAAACACTCGGCTTGTAAAACAATAGCCATAAAATATTAATATCGGAGCAAAGTGCCGATGACATCAATGCATTATGGCAAAATGATGTTTTTTTTTTCTATTTCAGCAAAACATAGGGCGAGTACCACAAAAGCTCATATAAGTAACACGAGCGATCGGTGTGCCGCGTTACCGGGCAGAGCGAGGAGTAATGATATGATGCGCTACTCCGCGCTTTTAATGCAGGTGGCTTTTATTTCCTATGGGATGGTTCCACTGGCATTGTCGACAAACCCCGCTACCTGCTGTTAAATATGAAACGGTAAAAGGTTCATCACTGTCAGGGCAGAACAAAGATCTATATCCCTTACTCCTTGCCTGCTGCTCTTTATAACCTTGGATAACACAAATTGGTTTTGGTTGGCAAGGAATTCGGGAAGCTATCTGCAATAAAACAGATTGCACGAGGAGAGCTTCACTTCTTCGGAATTCCCGTGTTTCTATATAAACACAATGGCCTCTATTCCAAGTCAGCCATTAATATCCGTGGATTGGAGCTCCACCTGCTAAATGGTCCTCATTGGGTTACTAGTAGTAGAGTGAGTACCTACAATGGCCGCTACAGGTCCTTACTGCACCTTTTCATGCCCTATACCGGGGGTCAGCAACCTTGGCTCCCTGATGTTTTGGGAACTACATCTTCCAAGATGCTCAGTCAACCATTAAGCTGAATGAGCCACATGGGAAATGTAGTTCCCAAATATCAGGGAGCCAAGGTTCATGACCCCTGCCTTATACCTTGTATAGGATGTGCGAATGCACTGGGAGCTGCAGAATAGTGAGGATTACAAAGCACTTGTTAATCTACCTGGCATTGTGATAAGACAAAAAAAAAATACATAAATTATATATATATATATATATATATATATATAAATAAAAGAAAGATGAAGCGGCACTCCAGGTATATTTCCAGACACTTCCTTTATGGTGACATGAGTGTCAATGTTTCAACTCCCGATCGGAGCTTTCCTCAGGACAATACAAACATGATATATAATACAAAACACACTTTATATCAGAAAATAGATGTACTCACCCCTCCCCTCGAGTAGCGGCGTTTCTGTCCTCGTATCGTACAAACGCCAACCCCCGTCCTGGTGGGATGACGTAACATGAAACCACGGCAACCCGAGTGGCAGGCACCGGGCGAACTGGAATTTGGAGGAACAAGAGTGCATGGCGTTCTAAGTTACTATATATATATATATATATATATAAGCGAGGACTCGTTTCCGTGTCATAAAAACCATCCAAGTTGCTTAATGTCTTTCTGTGCCCAGGTGCTATCTCCCAGTAATAAATAATCCAAATAGCAATGTGCATGGGAAGCACTTAGGGGGCGCTATTATATACTTAACGTTAGTACTCAGCTGTGTGAGCGTTAACGTTAGGTTAGGTGGCGCTAGCGCAGGCACACCCTATTACATTCTGAACGCTAACAGGTTAAAAAACTCATTAGCTGTTCGGAGATTGCGCGAGGTTACTGTACTTTGCGCTACCTATGCTTAACATGAGTGCAAAGAGTTAATTAGCAGTAGGATTACAAAGTCCTAACGCTAATTACGTCCCGCTGCGGTTACTGGAAAGTTACCCACAGCCAGGAGCTGGTGCTGATACGGCTTGTGCTGAATTAGTTATCACTAGTTTCAAATCCCCCCCAAAAATCAGATGCTCACCTCTCATCCCGCGGCGAGAACGACAGCTCGATCCGCCTCTTCTGGCTGCCGGGAGCAGAGTGAGACTGGAGGGGGGGGGATTCATATATATACAAACACATTGCCTGGCCAAAATAAGTCAGCACCTATCAATCCTGTTATGGTCTGCTTCAGTTGGTCAGGTCTACTTTCAGCAACGTTATTTGCCCAAACAATGAGGTCATGTGACTCCCTGAATATACTGAATGAGCAGGTTTTACATCAATGGGTTTTTTCTCCCCTGATGGCACAGCGGGCATATTCCAAGATGGCAATGCCAGGATTCATCGAGCTCAAATTGTGCAAGAGTGGTTCAGGGAGCACGAGACATCATTTTCACACATGGCTTGGCCACCGCACAGTCCAGACCTTAACCCCATTGAGAATCTTTGGGATAATGTGCTGGAGAAGACTTTACGCAGCGTCGCGACTCTCCCATCATCAATACAAGATGTTGGTCACAAATTAATGCCACTCTGGATGGAAATAAATGCTGTGACATTGCATGAGCTTATCGACATGATGCCACGGCGAATGCGTGCCGCAATCACAGCAAAAGGTGCTGCAACCAAATATTAGAGGGTGTGACTTTTTTTTTTTGGCCAGGCAGTGTGTATAAAACATTGCTGCCCAATGCAATATGTGATTATTAAAAAAAAAAAAAAATGGGTACTATTGTGTGCCTCTCACTAAAACCGGGACGCCGCGGGATGAGGGCCGAGTATGATTTTTGGGGGGTTTTGAGCAGCAGGTGATGGATTCTGCAGCAGCGCAATCTATTACCTGCACCTCTGAGCTAGTGGTAACTTTTTCGTAGGTGCCAGCTCTTAGTAACTAGCGCTAGTACCAAGTGATCCCAGGCAAGTTAAGCTGTGCTTTCACTTTGCGCTCCCCGTGTTAGGTATAGGGAGCGCAAAGTACAGTAAACTCGCTCTACGAATCTCAAATTAACGCGTGCTAATGTTTTTTTTAACCCTTTAGTGACTCGAAGGCGATGTGGGTGCAGCGCTATGACCTCCTTTAGGCTAGCGCCAGCGCTGACACTAATGTTAGCTTGAAGGAGGTAATAGAGCCCAGCGCGAATCATTAAATGTAGGCAAAATGTGTAATTCACTCCTTGTCTAATCAGTATCTAGGGCTATATTACGGTCATCACGTTAAAACGGGGAAGCTGAGGAAAAAAACCTGCGCCTGCAGATTTCTCCTTTAGCGTCCCCGTTTTAGCGTGATATTACGGTGCAGGCGTTAATCCAGCAGCCTGCCCCTATCACAACGCTAAGCGCCGCCAGGAGCACCTCCTCCATAGAGTCCATAGGACTTCATTGAGGCTTCCACCACTGGTCACATCACCTGCAGGATGATCCAGCAGGTCTGCGTAGTGGTTCGCAGAGGGAGACTGGAGGACTTTTTTCCTCAGTCACTCTCTGTTCCCGGTGGCAAGAAGAGGCAGATGGAGCCACCGTTCTCATCGTGGGATGAGAGGTGAGTATGCATTTTTTTTTGGGGGGTGGGGGGGGTTCAGCTGGTGCTGACTGATTCTGCAGAAGCCGTATTAGTTAGCACCAGCTCCTAGCTGTGGGTAACTTTTCAGTAACCGCTGCAGGACGGTAATTAGCGCGTTGGAACGTTGTAATCCTATCGCTAATTAACTCTTTGCGCTCGTCATTTTAAGCATAGGGAGCGCAAAGTACAGTAACCACGTGCTAAAAAGTGCAAGACCCGAATCGCTAATGTTTTTTTTAACCTGTTAGTGTTCGGAATGTGATACAGTTGGCCCGCGCTAGGGCAACCTAACCTAACGTTAACGCCCACACAGGTTTGCACAAACGTTAGCGTTACCAATGTAACATGGCCCCTATTGTTTTGCCGTCCGTGCTTCCTTTTTAAAAAAAAAAATAATAATTATTAGGATACTTAAAGAAAACACTCCAATCAAAAATCCCCCCCCCTGTTTTTTACATTAAACTAGACCTATTCCCTCAATAACTAGGTAGGGATTTTTTTTAATGTAATACTTACCCTAAAATCCACTTGTTTCCAACGGCGTCTTTTAATTTTTTTATACTCCCCTCCCTCCTCTTCCGCTCCCGTCCTTCTAAATCTTTCACTTGGCTAATGGTTTACGTGAGAAGCGCGCATGCGTGCCTCTCACGTAAACCAGCCAATCGGCAGGCTTCCTCCCGGCTCCATCTTCTTGGATTAGTGTTACGCGCAAGAGGATACACGCAACACTAATCCTCAGCCGCTGCCGCCAGCTACTGCGGCGGGTTGGAGACGTCATCGCGCTGAAAGCGCAATGACGTCTCCTACTCGGCAATAGTCGGCAGAAGCGGGAAATATGAATCCTGCTCTGCTGACTGACAGCTGGGAGGGCGGAGTAAACTCCTCCGCGTCTCTCAGCTGTTTTCAGCTGGTTCAGCCGATCGGCTGAGCGGAGGGAGGGGGGACAGGCGAGGGCATACTCAGAGCATCATGACCACCTAAAAATGCTTAGGTGGTCATGTTGCCTAGACTATCCCTTTAATATAGTCTATGGGTCAGCAACCTTGGCTCCCTGATGTTTCGGGAACTACATTTCCCATGTGGCTCAGCTAGCCTATTGAGTGACCGAGCCACATGGGAAATGTAGTTCCCAAAACATCAGGGAGCCAAGGTTGCTGACCCCTGGAACTATACTGATCCACAGTTTACCTTTTATTACGGAAATAATAATGGCTAAATTCATCTTTTGCACAGCGTGTATTAATAATTAATATTAACATGCTTTATGGCGTTATGCAGTATATGATTACCAGAAATGTACTCATTTCCCACGTAAGAGAGTAAAGTACACACAGTAAGCAGACGACACGATTCCTGTTTGCTCTTATTACTGGGCAGATATTTTTATTTTGTATTATTTTTTTACATATCAGTTAATGAAGGGGTTTGGTTGGGTGCAGAGCAGCTGTGGTAGCAGCCTGTCTGTTTATTTATTGATGGAATTCTCTGGAGATAACCGTGTCTAGAATTGTAAAGTAGCTCCGACGGAGCCAGACTTGGAAAGGAGAAAACAAGCCAGTTTGATATACGTCTGATTGCAAACATACAGAAATTAAAATATTCCTCATGTCTGTTATTATCACAAAGAAATAAGCTGACTGGCTCTGATCTTATTTTTTTTTTATTATTTTTTTTCTGAAGATAATTTACTGTATTACAAATGTAAAATGTACAGTAGGAATGCGGGGGAGGGGAGGGGGACCCGGAAGATGCTCAATAATTTATTTCTGAGTTTGTCAATGCTCCTGCATTCCCGTTACAAATATGAATCTTTAATAAACAGGTACACTTACACGAATGCGCAAATGACACAAAAAAATTGGAAACTTTTTGATATATTTTTCGCGTATATGCCGAGGAGGTGACGCTTGAGTTTGTGGGGCCTTAACCTCCCTGGCGGGCTATTTATTTAGAAATTTCTTGTCTAAAAGAGGTCAATTTTTTTTGCCCCCCCCCCAGCAGTATTCCCAAGTGTGGCTCGGGGTTAAATTCCTCTGTTGGAAGCGGTAACCCCAAGCAACAATCGGGATGCCGCTGGATACATCACCTCTCCCTGCGCTCCCTCGATGTCCCCCGCAGTCTCCTCCGACGATCGCGACCTCATCACTTCCTGGTTCCCTCCTCACGAGAAGAAATCCAGGAAGTATGAGGTCGCGATCGCCGGAGGAGACTGCAGAGATCATCGAGGGAGCACACAGAGAGGTAATGTATACAGCCCGAGTGTGTCCCGGGTTACCGCATTCAGTGGGGAAATTTAACCCCGAGACACACTCGGGAAAACAGCCAGGGAGGTTAAGTCAGGGATCTCAAATTCTCCCCCCCCCATGTTTCAGAACTACGTGTTTCTACATGTTTCTTTGGCCATCTATCACATTCATAGATTTCTGGGAATTGTGGGCCATCAACATCTGGGGGAGGCAGAGTTTGAGATCCCTGCCTTGTGTAAAGGATCACTTGTCATGTAATGTAAAAATATGAGAATTTATATAAAAAAAAGGGAAGCCAGGATGCTATATGCAAACTATGGGGGTTTTTTCCTTAAGTGAAAATAAAACGAGTAGAGAGTGTGGGGACATTATACACATCCCTCTCCTGTATGTTGAATTAGCCGGGTCTCTCTGCTCTCCAGCCTTCATTTACATAACACTAGACTCTTTGGTTTTAATTACAATATGCTCTTCCTTTGTAAAGACAAACCTACTCCGCTATACACATGGAACTCTCTGCAGTTCATTCTTTCTCTCTCTTCCTGTTGTCCTGCCGACGATTTACCACAGAGAGCGGGAGAAAAAAACTCCCAATCCTTTGATCGGTCATGGGGAAAATTAAAACATTCAGGGTTATTCAAAGAGATCCGAATTGGGGCCGAAAGTTAACCGAACTGTGAAATTCAGCGTTCGGTTACCTTTCCTGGCCATTCGGCTATTCAGAGAGCAGGCAGTTCGCCAAATCCTGGCGAATTGCCTGCACATACGGTGCCTGTTCGGTGCCTGTTCGAGAGAAGCAATGCTTCGTCTATTCAGATAACAAAATCAGCAGGGAAAAGTTGCCGAATTGCCCTGCTGTTCGGTGGTTTCAAGCGGCAGATTTAGTCAGGCGAATCCCATAGGCTTCAATGTTAAAAATATTCCCGTTTTAATGCAATATCTAATACACCATTTATTATTTTATTCTGTAGTATAAAGTCTCTTTATTTATAGATTTATAGGATCTTTTAGGCATTTTTCATGATTTTTTTGCGAATTGTTTTTTTCATTTTTTTTTTAATCGATTTTTCATTTTTCTGTAACAGCCCTTTTTATTATCATTCATTGGATCTTACGTGTAAATTTCATACATTTTCGTTCTGTAGTTTCTTTGTAAACTGCGTTTCACTTTTCAAACATTCAAGCAAACAGTTTTTTTTCCTTTTCACTCCATTCGTCTGCGGTGTCGGCTTTTTCCGGCGGCTGCTCTGCACTGTGATTTGTGGCTGCTCGGGTTTCTCCGGCGTGTTTGGCGGGGTTAATCCAGCTGTTTTAGGGGTTTTAGTGAGTGTTCGACTGGTTTTGCGGTGAGTGTTTGGTGGGTTTGGCGACGAGTGTTCGGCGGGTTTGCGGCGGGTTTTCCTTGCATTTCGGGGACCCTGTGGTGCTTGCTGAATACACCGCAGGGTCGCCGAAATAGGATCACCAAATTGCGCCGAATTGAAGCGAACGAAAAGTCACCGAACGTACGGTGGCTTTTCGATTCTCTTTGAATAACCCTGATAATATTTATTAATGGACATTGACAAATAAAATAAGACCATTGTAAACACATAACCCACACAGGTGAAGCAATAGTGAATATTGGACTATCTGATGTAGACCCGGTGCCAATAAGACACTATTTTGCCAATAATAATCATCCTTTTGGATTATAAAGTCTAAAGAGAATTTGGAGTAATTATTGATTTTGTATGTCTCACATATAAATGCACAATATACTAGAGTAAAGATATAGGGTGTTGGGTTAAGGTTTCCCAAAGGACTAATAAGTTCAATAGACCCTATAGTAGACAACTTAATGGTTGGTCCCATGTGTAGCCCCAAAAACAAGGGGTAAAGTTAACAATATTGTATGTCTCAAGTATAGAAATACCATATACCATATACCAGAAGCTCCCTCATCCTATAACCTCCGATCCAGGACCAGCACCTTACTTGCAATACCACAATACAAAAAGAAAGTGGCTCGATCCTCATTTTCCTACAGAGCACCACAATTATGGAATAACCTCCCAGACGCCATCAAATCTTCCCCCAGTCTAAAGTCACTCAAGAGCTCCCTATTAACATAACTCAATACAGAATGCACCTGTAAACATGTAACATAGTGACTATATACAGAATGCACCTGTAAACATGTAACATAATGACTATATACAGAATGTACCTGTAAACATGTAACATTGTGACTATATACAGAATGCACCTGTAAACATGTAACATAATGACTATATACAGAATGCACCTGTAAACATGTAACATAGTGACTATATACAGAATGCACCTGTAAACATGTAACATAGTGATTATATACAGAATGCACCTGTAAACATGTAACATAATGACTATATACAGAATGCACCTGTAAACATGTAACACAGTGACTATATACAGAATGCACCTGTAAACCTGTAACATAGTGACTATATACAGAATGCACCTGTAAACATATAACATAGTGACTATATACAGAATGCCCCTGTATACATGTAACATAATGACTATTTTTCTACATATTTATTTTGTGTTAATCTGTATATTTGTGTTGTTTTCTTAATATCTTGCATTGTATTATTTTGTATTTCTGTAACACTTCAATGTTCTTGAACCCAGGACATACTTGAAAATGAGAGAAATCTCAATGTATCTTTCCTGGTAAAATCCTTTATAAATAAATAAATAAATAAATAAATAGACGTGCACAGTGAAATAAGAACATAAATTGCTGTGTAGAAAAACAGCAGGGAGGCTCAACAGAAGGAACAGTAAATGATATGGCCTGTAAATAGACAGTAACATCCTGAATTCAACCCCCCCTGGTTAAAAAATAGTTCAATAAGCGATAATAATAAACCAAGAGACAGATACAGTAGGTAAAAAATTAGATTATGATAGTCAGAGGAAAGAATATGTAGTCCCTGATCTTGTTACCCGCTCTTCCCTGCACTTCAGGGAATCAAAGTTCACCACCCTGCAGTGTATTCAGCTTTCACCGCAGGGTCCTAGGAGTGCAGGGAAGAGCCGCCGCAAACCTGCTGAATACCTGCCGAAATCCCACCGAAAACCTGCCGGAACCACCGCCAAGAAGCCGCCTAGCCACCAATCACTGCGCAGACAACCCGCCGGAAAAAGCTGACGAAAGGGTTAAAAGAGACCAAAAAACAATATGATTGAAAGTGTCAAAATTAAAACGCTGTTTGCAAAAAAACTTCTTAAAGAAAATGCCTGAAATTTACATAAAAGATCCTATGAATGATAATAAAAAGATCTGTTACAGAAAAAAGAAAAAACACTTAAAAAAAAAGAAAAGGGGAAAAAAGATTTGCTGGAAAAATCCCGAAAAATGCCTAAAAGATCCTATTATTATTATTATTATTCTTTATTTATAAAGCGCCAGCATATTCCGCAGCGCTGTACAAAAAAAATCGATAAATAAAGAGACCTTTTTAACGCAGATTAAAATAATACACGGTTTATTAGATATTGAATAAAAATGGGGATATTTTTAATATTCAAGCTTATGGGATTCGCCTGAATAAAGCTGCCGAATGAAATCACCGAACAGCAGGACATTTCACTGCCTTCGAATAGGATCGTACAGGCTGGCAGCTGGCCAAAAGCATCTCTCTTTGAATAACCCCTTATATTTGACATTTGTCTCCCAACTATGTAAAGGCTAAACCTGGTAAGAAAAAAAAAATTCAGTAGCGTATCCCTTTAAGAGCACATTTCACAGTCCCGGTTGTTGCTTTTGTTTTTGTACGTAAAGTGCATTATAATCAATATTTAGTATTGAGAAACATCTGCCATTAGCACCTACTGATTTAGTTTTAACAATTAGGATAACGTATATATATCATTAAGTATATTTAGAATCAAAACAACAGCTCACACAACACTTCACAAAAAACGTTGTTACAATTGTTACACTTGTGACAGTGTTATTGAAAAAAAATTTTGCACCTATTATCCTTGCCAGAAAGTTACAAAAGGCGTAAAAAAAAAGTTTCCGTCACTTGGATTAAGTGTAGAAAATAAATCAGCCATTTATACGGTTTGCCGTCATCTAAGTGAATTACGATTCAGCCGGTAGCTGTGTTTTTCACCACAATCACAATGTACAACTTTGGCACCTGTTATAAAGAATCCCAAAATTCAGATGTCACCGAAAACAAGAGTGTTCAGGGCCGGATTTTTAATTATCTCCCTGAAGCTTCAGATGGGTCCTGAACTCCGGCACTCCTACGGGGCTGCAGAACCGCAATGAACACATCGGGAGACTGTGTGCAGCTCCAGCATTTGCAATGCTATACAGAGTCCATGAGAAACACGCTGGCTCTGTACAGTATGAGCTTGCAAAGCGTTGTGCAGTGTCTCCCGGTGTGTAGTTGCTTGTGCTGCAACAGCATGTGTCTCGTGTGTACCTCGCTAAGTCCTCCCTCCAGAATCCGAATCCTAGCCGGATTCCAAAATACTGCAGAATAAAAAATCTGGAATGCCGGAATCATGAGCATTCCGTATAACAGGTGTCTTTACCTTGCTCACAAGTAATGGAATAGAACATCATTTCTACAGGGAAAATAGATTGATATCATGTTACAGTTTGAAACAGGAAGACATGAAGCTCACCTGTGAAACATAGTTATTTCATTAACAATTTTACAATTAAAAAAGTTGTTCTGTAACAAGGCTTTTCAAAGAATGAAGGGGGATCCTGATGTACTTTTATAGTATATATATATATATATATATATATATATATAACATGGAAAGCAGGGGGGACCAGGCACTCAGTTCCTGTGCATTGCTGCGTGGGTAGTGGATCCCACAGAGACTGTTGGTGCCTGGGTGCACAAACTCCCTTGTAGAATGGATATAGAAAAATAAAGAAAGGTGGGAGGCACTCCGGGACTAAGTAAAAATATTAATTTTATTCTTTACATGGATAAAAGTCTGACGCTTCGTCCCAAGACAGCGGGCCTTTTTCAAGGTATCAAGAGCAGAGAGTGAAAAGAGCTTTTTATAGACAATAAAAATTTGACTTCCTGGTCTCCGGAGCGCGCGGTGGCGTCCACGTCAGGGAGGGGATGGGTGAGCATATCCAATTTTTATTGTCTATAAAAAGCTCTTTTCACTCTCTGCTCTTGATACCTTGAAAAAGGCCCGTTGTCTTGGGCCGAAACGTTGGACTTTTATCCATGTAGAGAATAAAAATTAGTATTTTTACTTAGTCCCGGAGTGCCTCCCACCTTTCTCTATTTTTTTTATATATATATATATATTTATATATATATAAATCCCGAGTATAGCAGTACGTAGTGATACCTTTTTTTATTGGACTAACGTTACATTTAAAAGACAAGCTTTCGAGAGGATTCCTCTCTTCCTCAGGTCTGGATGCTTACTGATCAGTTCCTAGAATTAAACATTAGGACATTAAGGGTCACATGGGTGGGGGATTAGATGTCGTAAAAGTGAGAGTCAAATGGTATGTACAAAATGGTAAAATAAACGCATGAGGGATCTTGGGCCCATAATAAAAAAACAGAGATAAGATAATACAACCTAGAATCTCTGTTTTGGGCCCAAGATCCCTTATGCGTTTATTTTACCATTTTGTACATACCATTTGACTCTCACTTTTTACGACATCTAATCCCCCACCCATGAGACCCTTAATGTCCTAATGTTCAATTCTAGGAACTGATCAGTAAAGCTTCCAGACCTGAGGAAGAGAGGAATCCTCTCGAAAGCTTGTCTTTTAAATGTAACGTTAGTCCAATAAAAAAGGTATCACTACAGACTGCTATACTCAGGATTTTGGCATCTGAACTAACACGGCCTATCGAATTTATATATATATATATATATATATTTATATTATATATTGAATATTAATATATATATTAATATATTTTACATTATTATTTATATATAAATCAAATCAAATCAAAATAAGCTTTAATGGCAGGACCAATATATATATATATAATTTTAATACTAGAAAATAATAATAATAATAACTCTTGATTTAAAAAAAAGAACCACTAACTTCCGCCCAGTCCTTATCCCAAAAAATTACACTTTAATGACTTGCAGCTGATTGTTACCAGGGTATTATCAAGTAAATGTTAATATCAGCCCTTTCGCTGCCCAGGGATTTGGGTGATACAAGTCATAAGAACTCAAGGGTTAAATTCCCAGTTTACTGATGAATCACTCAGTGAAGACCGAATGACTTGACCCATGGAAACAGCTTGACTGATTCCTAATTCTTTTGCTGCCAACACTCCTGTCAAGTGTCAGGCTAATTTATCAATCAACTGTATTTTCCTTTTCACAAATCTGTTGATCCAGCCCTGCTAAAGAATGAGTTTATTTAGAAAACGCCCGGAATAAGATACATAATGAATGCCGTTTATAGGGCTCAGATTGATGGCGCTGAGAGATTTGGCTACCGGTCACCGCTTCCAGATTTATTCTTAGGCAGTAGATTAATTAATTAAACGTGCGAGCAACAGCTTTGCACAACAAGTCACGCCATTCCCATCGTGTCGACCCTGGGCTTTTACTGTTTGCCGTCTACGATGTGAAATGACATTAAATTGTTTGCCCCTGCTATCTAAAGAACGCGCGTTAACATAAAGCAATCGGACGTTCATGGGGGGAAAACGTTATTACGAGTGACAGCATTATCAGTGGGAAAAAGATGAGCAGCGTTCTGAGATATTTGATTGTTTAATATTATAAAATTAAATGCATATTGGTCAATTTTTAAAAAAATGCATGCTTGACATTTAACACAACTATATCATATAATAATATGGTAATAATATATATATATATTATAAAATACCTTCCACGCTTTCACGTTTCAATTTTCTCTGTTTTATTTTCTCCAGAGATTTCAATATAAAGTGTTCTAATAGAATTAAAATGATAAATTAAAGCAAATATTCCATTCAGTGAAGTTCATCCTGACACTATCATTATCGAGTATATTCAATGTTCAAAATTTCCTGCAGGAGCCCACCATTGAGGAAACTCGATCTGATCATATTCTGGAGCATTTCAAAGGAGCTTTGTTTACTGCAAACAAAATTCATTTGTAAACAAGCTCCAGAATGTGCACCAAAGTTGCAGCACCTTGGACATTTCATCCAAGGTGCTGAACCTGATTGAACTTCTCGGGGTTCTGTTTATACCTAAAGAGAAACATGGATCCCCAGCTGTATTATTATTATTACAAGTATTAGCACTTGTTGGCCAGCAGGGGGAACCCTCTGACTGTCACATAAACTTACAGGGTTAGTCAAAGAGAGCTGAATTGGCTCCGAAATTGCTCTGAACGGTGAATTTCCCTGTACAGTGCAATTTCAGGGCCAATCAGCTATTCAAAAAGCAGGCAGTTCGCCAAATATTGGCTAAACGCCTGTGAAATACGGTGCTTGTTTGACAGCAGTGAACTCCCTATAGAGAAGTAATGGTTAATCTAATGTCAGAGAAATGCCCTGCATTTTCCGTGGTTTCATTCAGCAGGTTTAATCAGGTGAATCCCAAAGGTTTCAATGTAAAAAATATTCCCATTTTTATTGAATATGTATTAAACTGTTTATTCTTTTAATCTGCAGCAAAAAGTCGCTATTTAATTTTTAGGATTTTTTAGACATTTTTCGGGATTCTTTCAGCAAAATTTTTCCTCCCAAATATATTTTTTATATATATGTATATATGTTATTATATTATACATTTATTAATTGCAAAAAGCTTTTAAAAGTTGCAGTGTTTTTTTTTTTTTACCTTCGTTCATCGGCTTGTCGGCTTTTTCAGGCGGCTGTTCGACGCTCTGTTCGGCGGATCGTCAGCTTTCTTCGGATGCGTGCAGTGGTTTTGCTGCGGATCGGCGTGTGAGTTCAGCTTTCTTTTCGGCATTTTAACGAATCGTCCAATTTTTTTTTCCCGGTGGTTTTGCGGCGTTTTTTGCATTCAGATAGACGGTTTTTCGGATGCGGTCGGTGGCTTTTTCTCTGCACTTTGGTGTCCCTGCGGTGATTGTTGAATTCACCGCAGGGTCGGGGAATTTGACTCCCCCGAAGTGCAGGGAACGAAAGAGCACCGAAATTCCACTGGAATGTCAGTGCTCTTTCAATATCCCCGATAATGTCTCTAAAATATATTTTATGAAAGGAATGTACATTTTTACACTGTCTGCAATGGAAAGTTGTTTCCCATAATCCACTGTATTGTGGCAGTTTAATGAAAAGTAACCTAGCAGTGAAGGGGTTAAGCAGGTGAAAGTAACTGTGTTTGTATAATATGCAATCTGTATAAAGTAAGCAAGGAAAGAGCGCTCCAAGTCTTTTTTCTAGGACAGGTTTACTGGAGGTACATTTGTACAAAGCAACATTTTGGCTCCTTTCAAGCTTGGGTGAATTGAACTGTGTTTATATAACATAGAATGGGATTAAGTGGTACAGGTGATGAAATCACCATGGAAACCAGTGGAATATTCCATCTGATTGACCCATAGTTGCAACAGGCTCACTATAAATATATACAGGGTAATTCAAAGAGCTCCGAATTGCTTGAGAAAGGTAACCGGCTGCATGGAGAGAGCCTGTCGAGTTATGGGTTTGATCCCAGCGAGCACCTCTCCAGTAAGTGTCCTTGGCAAGACACCTAACGGTACATACTTGCCACTCAGGACATACTTGAAAACGAGAGAAATCTCAATGTATCCTTCCTGGTAAAATTCTTTCTCAAAAAAAAAAAAAACGAATGCTGAAAATCAGCGTTCGGTTACCTTTCTTGGCCATTCGGCTATCCAGAGAGCAGGCAATTCGCCAAATCCTGATGAATTGCCTGAACATACGGTGCCTGTTCGGTGCCTGTTCGAGGGCAATGAAATCCCCATGAAAAGCACTGCTTCGGCTATTCAGAGAACAAAAACCAGCAGTGAAAGGTTCCTCTAATGCCCTGCCATTAGGTGGTTTAATTCGGCAAATTTATTCAGGAGAATCCCATAGGCTTCAATGTTAAAAATATTCCCGTTTTAATTCAATATCTAATAAACCTTTCATTATAAAATTCTGCATGAAAGAGTCTCTTTATTTATAGATTTTTTTAGGATATTTTAAAAAAAAATCTGAATTTTTTTTAAAAGTCCGATTTCTTTTTTTTTTTTAAGTTTACTTCTTTTTTCTGTAACAGCCCTCTTTATTATCATTCCCTGGACCTCATATGCAAATTTCAGACATTTTCGCTCAGTAGTTTCTTTGCAAACAGCGTTTCACATTCACACATTCATACAAACAGTTTTCCTAATTTATTCACTGCCTCTTCTGCTGTGTCGAAGGCTGCGATCGGCTCCTGTTCGGGTTTTTCTGTGGTTTTTCGGCAGGTTAATCCAGATGTTTTTGCGGGTTTTCGGCGTGCATTCGCTGGGTTTTTGCAGTTAGTTTTCGTCGGGTTTGCGGCAGCCTTTCCCTGCAATTCGGAGGCCCTGTGGTGCTTGCTGAATACACCGCAGGGTCACCGAAATGGGATCGCCAAATCGCACCGAATTGAAGAGAATGAAAAGTCACCGAACGTGCGGCGACGTTTCGAATCTCTTTGAATAACCCTGATAGGCTAAAGCGATGCTGAGAATGCCAAACTGGAGACCAATGAATGATCCATAGTATAGAGATCGTCGTGTGTCAATTGAAATATGAATTAAACTCTAAACAATTACAAAACTGTACATAATAACCCATTCCGGGCCAGGACAATGTTTATCGCGCATACAATGTATTAAAAATAATCATTTGGGCTAAGATTGTCCCACCGTGATTTGCAGCATCTCCAGTATATATTGCCACCGTTAAAATTTGTGATGGGGTTACATTTTCTTCCCTTTCCTGTTACCCTTCATGCAAATAATTGCCTGCAAATGCTTTGCGCATTGAGATTTATTGCTTAATTATTTCACACAATCATAAAGTGAACTCAGGGTAGACTTCCGCAGTATATTTTATCTCTAGGTGTCCTTTTGTTTATAGTCATAGATTATAAAGCCATTTTGGAAATAAATAAATGAATAAATAGTCATACCCCAGTCTCCACTCCAGAAACTTTTACGTCGACAATAATCTTTCGTGAACCAAAGCGTACATGGTGCACGTTTTCAGATCCTCCAAAGAAAATATCGCTTGACTTTAAAAATCCTGCCCTTTTCACTCTCTTATTAGAAGACCTTTTCGACCCAGAATGAAATCAACAATTAATTATGGATCGAATAATTATAATAATCCATATATGACTTTGGTGTTCTATGGCAATGACAGAAAAAGTCGCATTATTTTGTTTTTCTTAAGGGGTTATTCAGAAAGCGCTTTCTCGTTCGGCGCAGTTCGGTGCGCTTTGACCATTCCAGTTCCAGGACCCTGAGATGAATTCACTATTCACCGTAGGGTCCCCGAAGTGTGCCAAACACGGAGATACCGAAGACTGTCGAACAGGCCGCTGAACACTTCCGGAGAACGCCGATCAGACCGCCGAATTCCGCCGATGAGCACCGAACTGCACCGAAAAAATAAAGGAACTCTGCTATTCTTCTAAAAAAGGCTTTTAAACCGATAAAAGTGCCTGTTATTCTTCTAAAAAGTTATTTACACTCTAAAAATTGCCTGTTTTTCTTCTAAAAAGGTGTTTAAACCAATACAAAATGCATGAAAATGTGTGTAAATAATAAAAAAGGTCCTAGAAAA
This sequence comes from Leptobrachium leishanense, assembly GCA_009667805.1. NCBI lineage: Eukaryota > Metazoa > Chordata > Amphibia > Anura > Megophryidae > Leptobrachium > Leptobrachium leishanense. Next base: position 374,295,597 of record CM019066.1, read on the forward strand.
ATAATAATAAAACGGTCTGTTACAGAATAAGAAAAAAACACCTTTAAAAAAAATTGGGAATCGAAAATGTTGTCTTAAAAAATACAAAGAATTTCATGAAAATGTTCCAAAAAAAAATAAATAATCAAAAAGGTCCTATAAAAAAATTATAAAACAGTCTTTTACAGGATATAAAAAAAACACATTTAAAAAAAAATTGGGAATCAAAAATTTTGTCTTAAAAAATACAAAAAATACATGAAAATGTTCCAAAAAATGTATTACCGTAATTAAAAGATGGTTTTGCTCAAAATGAAATGAATAAACGGTTGAATAATAAATAAATATATAACACCAATAATATTTTCTTTACATTAAATCCTGTGGGATTCGCCTGTTAAAACCTGTCAAATTGAATCACTGAAAATCGGGGCATTTCACTGACACTTCACTGCTGTTTGGCGTTCTATGAATAGATTATTCATACTTCTCTAAGGGCCAAATTTGTTGCCACCGAAGACTGCCAAATTTACGGCGATCTGCAGCAAACTGTACCATATTTTTCTGTCAGTTCATCAGTATTGGGCAAATTAAAAGCTTTCTGAGTGGATAAACTGCTAATAAATTGCAACATAGAGTGAAATTCACCGTTCGGTGCAATTCGGTGGAAAGTTCGTCGCTTGTTGACTAACCCTTTTAGTTTTTTTGTAATTTCTGATGTACATCACGGATTTTATTTTCTATAGGCATAGACACTGCGTTTGACCATATAAGCCTGTGTTTGCAGGGTAATATATTTATTTATTTACACATAATAAATAGGTTGATAAATCTATGCACGATGGGAGGATGTTTATTATTATGAGAAAAGCGATGGAATTCTAACCTTCTAAATTATTTGCAGTTTATGTGTGTACTCCCTGTAAATAATAAAAAGCGTAATTAGACTTTTTCACCATTTTCTGAGTTTTTTTGTCCTAAATCTGGTTCAGTGACTCAAGGTGGGACAGCCCTACCTAAAATGTGGCCCCTACACGTTACAGATTTTTGAACAGCTTTACAAATAAGTGAAGCCCCAATGGATCCTTACCATTTAATTCCATACAATATGCATATAAGAGACTTGAAGCTCAATCAAAATTAATAAGTGCCCTAGTTAAGTGTTGATTGATTTTCATCTGGTGGAACAGACTGCTTTACCTTCTGCTCCTTCTATCAGGCTCCCCCTTATTCTCACATTCTATGATACAGTAAAATGTCGGCATAATTACAAAGTTATAAGAGGAGGGTCTGTCAATTTTCTACTGTTTGACACATTTGCCGTGCGAGAACAGGATAAACATTTTTTGTTTAGCACATAATAAAATTATAGCTTCTTTTATGGAAAAAAAAAACAAATTTATTATTATACAGTTATAATAACAGTTATTTTACCATTGCTATTTAAGAAAAGTATTTGGGCTTTTTGTCTTATTTTACGTAATATTCTCACATAAACTGTTCCTGTAAAAAAAGATATATATATATTTATTTTTAAAATTATTTTTTTGCTTATAGATATATAACAATATATATTGTTTTAGAAATCTTTTTATTGGTTCTGACACAGAACACAAAGAGCAACAACAAAGTACAACCAAACGTTGCCTTATACATCAAGAAGACTGTGGTTTGTCACAATATCATTAAAATAAAATAAAACAAAAAAATAGTTTTTGAGGCACATTTAACGATCGATTTATGGTGCCATTTGATTATAATATATAATAGAAAAATACAATTTAATATGCTATTAAAAACTATTTGGACAGATTGAAAATGTGTTAAAAGTATTTATGCAATCTCATATTTTCCAATTTTAAACCTTTTACGACCAAAAACGAGTATATATTTGTTTTTAACCTATTGAATATAAAAAAAAATAATTTAGCTGATGAAACCCTCAAGTGCACATCTTTTAATAGGAGGATTCATGTCGTCTTTGTGTACAAAGATATTCTCATGTAGAACTCACTCGTGTAAACCTGTATGACTGCAAAGGCGATGGAAGGAGCAGCCCCCACCCTCACTGTAGCTAAAGGTCGAACAAACTTTATTTCTACATAAACAGTCAGGGAGAGGGCGCTATGTATATACTATATCACTCACTGCTCTACGGGGATGAAATTCAGGGGGTTATAATGAGTGAAAATTCCTGTACAGTACAGATACACGGTGTTACTGTAGTTTCCATACAGATGTTGGTATTTTTTGGAAGCTGCATTGTTAATAATCTCATTATGATAATTACAAATACCCATAAGAAGGAAATCTGATACTTTTTTATTATTTACTTTATCTGATATATCAGCCATTTCTGCCTGTACACTGATAATGCAGACCCTGTTTGTAAAAGAGGGATTACTGTAGATACTCAAGTATACTGCTAGATTTTAGCGACAAAAATTTACCTTAAAATTGGAGGGGTCGCGCTATATTCAAGACATCTGCATTGCGTGTAAAAAAAACTGGACTTGCTCAGGGATCCCAAGTCTATCCGGAAGTTCCAGTAGTCTCCCTGAATTGAATGTGGGCTCCCTGATGCCCGCAAACACTTCAGAACTCCCAGATTCGCTAGAGGTGGGATCCATCACGGTCAGAGGACATGATCCGATTAAGCCAATCATTCAAGATCGGCTTAAAACGGAGCATGCACCCTCGCTCCACGATGCGGTGGTTGAGCCTACCTGCTGGAGCTGGAAGTGGGAAAACTACACCTCCCGGCGTACTGGCTATCGGTGAATGATTCACTGCTTTGGTCACTTCGCTGCGCCGGCCATTTTATCGCAAGTAAAGAAGACGGGTGGCCGTAGGCTTCATACTTAGTAACAACTGCAATCATTCTAGAGCAGAGCACACTGGCCTGATGGGAGCCTGACTGTGTTAAGAGAACCTGGAAGGATTTTAATTGTTTACCGATACAGTATACTTCTATAATTTTGCTCCTCACGTTATATTCAAGTCTTGAGTATTCTCTCATTTCCACAATAATTCTCTATCCATCGTGTTATATTCGGGTCTCGCTATACTCGAGTATCTATGGTAATCAATAAACCCTGCTGTCCGTCTTATAAAAACTAACCTTAACGCTACATCATCTACTATATTTGTGCCCTCTTTTACTTTCCAGTCCTGACATCCAACTGGAAGAAGTAAAGAGATGCATTAAGGACAAATGGAGCAAGTTTGGTTACCAAGCGCGCAGCCAATCAAATGCTTCCATTAGAGATACAATGCTTCGGTTCGGGGTTCGACCTGAACTTAGCCTGTTCGAGCAGATCGCGAACACCGAACATTTCCGGGTGTTCGACGCATGTTCGACCACAATGCATTTTCCCACTGCCTGAAGCTCCTAATTGGCTACAGCCTTGCACCTGACCAAAGGTCTGGTGCAAGACTGGTTCAACACTATGTCAATCACCGCTCAGAGTCCTGATTGGGCAAATTTTGCCCAATCATGGGCTCACAGAGCTAAGTCCCGCAGCACACTATATAAGGTTTCCACGCAGCGCTTCTGCACGCATTTCAGAGGAGATTTCAAAGGAGATAGTTGTGTGTGTTGTTACTGCCGGTCTGCCACGCTACTGGGGGGGTCTGGGGGGGTCTCATTTCGACCAAATATCAGGGAATTTAGGTGATGTGTGTCTTGTCACTGTGCCAGCAAGTTTTTTTGGGGTTTACAACTTTATTTAAAACATTTGTGAATTAAGGTGATCTTCTGGGTCTTGTCACCACTGTGCCAGCAAGTCTTTTTGGGTGTCATTTTTACCAAATATCAGGGAATCTAGGTGATGTGTGTCTTGTCACTGTGCCAGCAATTTTTTTTGGGGTTTACAACTTTCTTTAAAACATTTGTGAATTAAGGTGATCTTCTGTGTCTCGTCACACAGCCAGCAATTTTTTTTGGGGCTCACTAATTTCTTTAAAACACTTGGGAATTAAGGTGATCTGTGTCTCGTCATACAAACAGTACCACGCTGTATTTTGGGGCTCACTAATTTCTTTAAACCACTTGTGAATTAAGGTGATCTGTGTCTCGTCATACAAACAGTACCACGCTGTATTTTGGGGCTCACTAATTTATTTAAAACATTTGTGAATTAAGGTGATCTTCTGTGTCTGGTCACACAGCCAGCAATTTTTTTTGGGGCTCACTAATTTCTTTAAAACACTTGTGAATTAAGGTGATCTGTGTCTCGTCACACAAACAGTACCACGCTGTATTTTGGGGCTCACTAATTTCTTTAAAACACTTGTGAATTAAGGTGATCTGTGTCTCGTCACACAAACAGTACCACGCTGTATTTTGGGGCTCACTAATTTATTTAAAACATTTGTGAATTAAGGTGATCTGTCTCTTGTCACTGGCTGCCAGCTATCAGTGTGTCTCACTGAGTTATACCAGAGTTATTTAAATCTTTATACCAGAGTTGAATCAGAGTTCTGTATATATTAATCTATATATCACTCACCATGTCTGAAAGAACAAAAAGGACAGGCAGACGCTCCCAGCCACAGATAAGAGGGCAAGCAGCCCCTGTGTCGGGAGGCTGTGTCTCTGGTCGTGGTGGACGTGGTGCATCCTCTGCAGGGGCACGCTTGTCCTTTCTAACTGGTGCTGGCCGTCTTAAGCAGCAGCAACATACAGAGGACTTGGGGGATTGGCTAACCAGGCCATCCTCATCCTCCGAGTCCTCTGCCAGCCAGGCTTCTAGTGCTTTACAGTCCACCTCAGCTGCCAAAGCATCTAATGCAGCCTCCATGTCCACAGCTACTCCTGCCGTAGCCTCACTATCACACACGGAGGAGTCAGCTGAATTGTTTGACTACAATGAGAGTGACATGCTGCTTGAGGATGCGCAGCAAGTACAGTGCTCTGATTCAATCTCTGAGGTTGAGGAAGGGAGTATAATCAACCTAGAGGAAGGGGGTGCCAGTGATGACACACAAATAACTGGCGCTCATGTTGCCCCAGCAGCTGCAGCATGCTGCCAAGTTGGCTCCAGTGACGACGAGATAGGGGGTGATTATGATGACAATGATGATGAGGTCACTGACTCCACCTGGGTCCCTGATCGAACAGAGGAATCAAGCGAGGAGGAGGAGGGGGAGGAGGAGGGGGAGGAGGCACAGCAAACACGAGGCACAACATCCTCTATGACCAACCGTAGCACTAGCCAGTCCAAGGCATCAGATGTCAGAGCTGCTCAGGTGCAGAGCGCTGTTGTCTCAAAGCACACACGCAGGAACTCTGCTGTCTGGGAGTTCTTTAAGAAATGTGCAGCAGACCCCACCGTTGCTATTTGTAATCTATGTCAGATGAGGCTGAAGTGTGGGAAAGACACCGGATGCTTGAGTACCACGTGTTTGAGGCGACATATCACCACCTGCCACACATCCCTTTTGGCACAAAACTTTGCGTAGGTCCTCCTCCTCATCTGTCTCTACCCCCACTGTATGTCCTGCCATGTCATAGCCTACAACCTCCACTGACAGGGATGATGCTACAGTAATGGATGTACCAGCCCCTTCACAATGTGACAGTATCCCCATAAGCTGAAGATTTACGCAGTCAGATTACGTTGCCGCAGCTGCTGCAGCGTAAGAAAAAACATAGTCCCAACCATCCCCAAGCACAGCGTCTAAATGTCAGCTTAGCAAAATTACTCGCATTGCAGCTGCTGCCTTTCCAGCTGGTGGACTCTGCTCCCTTCTGTGAATTTGCTGAATGCACTGTACCACAGTGGCAGGTTTCAAAACGCCATTACTTTTCACGCAAGGCCATTCCAGCACTATACCAGCACGTGGAAGACAATGTTATCCAGTCATTGGGAAAGGCAGTCAGCACCAAGGTGCATGTCACTTTAGACACGTGGTCCAGCAAGCATGGACAGGGTCATTACATTTCCTTCACGGCACACTGGGTGACTCTGATTGCAGTTGGGAGGGATCCAAGATGGGGCTCTGTGCTGGAGCTTGTTCATCCACCACGCCTCCAGAAAGCTGCTTGTATGAGGTCTGTCTGCTCCACCACCACCACCTCTTCCTCCTCCTCCTCCTCCTCCTTCTCTGTCTCTGGCGAAGTGGCAGTTAAACCGACGCCTGACAGGGTCTACGCATTGGCTCAAGCAAAAATATGCCATACTGTGCTTGAGCTGGTTTGTTTAGGGGACAGGAGCCACACCGGGTCAGAAATTTTGTCAGCTCTGCAGGGGCAGGTGCAGAGATGGTTAACACCACGCCAGCTTGAGCTGGGAATGATTGTCTGCGATAATGGCAGCAACCTTCTCTCCGCCCTACGCAAGGGTAAATTGACGCATGTACCATGCCTAGCACACGTCCTAAATCTGGTGGTACAGCGTTTCCTAACCAAGTACCTAGGGCTGCCAGAACTTCTCATCCAGGCCAGAAAAGTCTGCAGCCACTTCAGACGGTCATTCCCAGCAAGCGTTCGCCTGGCAGAAATTCAAAGAGAATTCCACCTTCCCACAAACCGTCTGATCTGTGACATGCCCACCAGGTGGAACTCGACATTAGCAATGCTGCAGCGTCTGCACAAGCAGCAGAGGGCCATAAACGAGTACCTGTGTGAGTACGACACAAGGACAGGTTCAGGTCAACTTGGTTTTTTTTCCCCCCCCGCAGTGGCTGATGATCAAGGATGCATGCACTGTACTGTCACCATTTGAGGAGGCAACGAGGATGGTGAGCAGGGACGGTACATGCATCAGTGGCACAATTCCTGCTGGAGCACACTCTGCGGGGAATTACAGATGTGGCTCTAGAGGCAGAGCAGCGGGAGGAAGAGGAGGCCTTCCCTAGCTCTCAAGGCCCCAGTCTTTCCGCAGACAGCATTCCAGCGGGTCCTACTCAGATCGGACAGGAGGAGGATGAGGAGGAGGAGGACTATTTAAGTAGTGGGGGCATTGAAGGTGGGGATTCCTCAAGGCAGGGTTTTGTGTGCCCAGAAACAGAAGGGCTTGTGCGTGGCTGGGAGGAGGAAGTGCATGATACGGTCATCCTCATTGACCAGGAAGACTCGGCAGCTAATGCCACCTCCAACCTACGCTGCATGGGCTCCCTAATGATGCAAAGCCTGTTAAAGGACCCCAGGATTCGTGCTATCAAGGAGAGGGATCATTACTGGTTGGCAACCCTTCTTGATCCACGATACAAGGGGAAAGTTGCAGAGCTCATCCTGCCCGCACAGAGGGAGCACAGGATGACAAAACTTGAGGACGCTCTAAAGCAAAACTTGTGTAACACCTTTCCAGGCACTGTTAGATTACCAAGTGCTGACACACGTGCTTCTGAGGCTGCAGGTGATCAGAGGAATAGCGGTGAAGGCCAGGGCCGCTTGACTGATGCATTTTTAAATTTTTTTAGTCCTCGGCGCCCAGGGACGTCAAATGTAGGCACCCATTGCCAGCGTCTTCACCATATGGTGCAGGACTACCTAGGGGCAAGGGCAGACCTGGATACCTTTCCAGCAGATGATCTACTGGCTTACTGGGTGTTGAGATTGGATCACTGGCCAGAATTTAGCCAATATGCTATGCAGCTACTAGGTTGCCCTTCATCTAGCGTGCTTTCCGAAAGGACGTTCAGTGCGGCTGGAGGTTTTGTCACAGACAAAAGAGTGCGTCTGCCCACCAACTCTGTAGACCTGCTGACATTTATAAAAATGAATCAGTCCTGGATCAGCAGCTATCAATCCCCTGATGCTGAAGTAATGGAATAGATAGGGGATGTCCTCTTCTGCATTCACAAAGCCTCCAGCACTGAACTCTTCCACAATACCACAAAAGGGTTACGGTGTGAAGGCACTTGCTGCCATGAAAGGCACAATATCTGGCTGCACTGACGCCCATTAAAAAAAAAACAACTTTTAAATATAGGACTACACGGTCCACCCCTGCACTCTACCACAATACTACAGAGGGGTTACTGTATAATGATACTTGATGGCCTGGCACCAAAGGCACAATATCTGGGTGCACTGACGCCCATTACCAGATCAAAAACTTTTCAATAAAGGACCACATGGTCCACCCCTGCACTCTTCCACAATACCACAGAGGGGTTACTGTATGATGATACTTGATGGCCTGGCACCAAAGGCACAATATCTGGGTGCACTGACGCCCATTACCAGATCAAAAACTTTTTAATAAAGGACCGCATGGTCCACCCCTGCACTCTTCCACAATACCACAGAGGGGTTACTGTATGATGATACTTGCTGGCCTGGCACCAAAAGCAGAATATCTGGGTGCACTGACGCCTTAACCAGATGCATATCTTTTCAATATAGGACCACATGGTCCACCCCTGCACTCTTCCACAATACCACAGAGGGGTTACTGTATGATAGTACTTGCATGCCTGGCACTAAAGGCACAATATCTGGGTGCACTGCCATTGACGCCTTTATCAGATTCATATCCTCAGAGGGGTTACGGTGTGACGGCACTGTTGCCGACGCTAAAAGCCCAATTTTAAAGCACCTATTGTTACTTTCATCCAAAGCCTGCATAAATTTCACAATAATTTAGCCCAAAAAAACACTAAACTTTTTCTGCGCGTCCTAAAATCTCTTTCATACAGGCTGCCGCCCCAAGCAGTTGTTTATGGATAGATTAAAGGAAAAGCATTTACCGTCATATGAAACGTAATTTTTTTGTTTTTAAGTGTTTCTATACATCCTAGAAATCCGCCACTTCACGGGCAGGTTATGGGGACCTCCTAGGCACGATATTTGAAGGAATTTTTCGTTTTTATTTTTAACCCTTATTTCATGGAAAACTCACTGTCCCTTTAAAAACGTTTTTTTTTTACTTTTTGTCCTTGTTTCCTGTCCCCCAGGGCACTACCCGGACCCCCATACACCTTTTATGGCAAATATGTAGCATATATGCCCTCTTGGAGGGCACTCTAAAAAACCGAATTTTCAGCCCCATTGACTTGCATGGGGGTTCGGGTTCAAGTTCGGTCCCGAACAAATGGGCAGTTCGGGTTCGGGCTCGAACCGAACTCGGGGAGTGTTCGGCTCATCCCTATTCTTAATGACATGCATTATAATAAGTGACATGTACATTCACTAAATCCCAGGAAGCATAAAGAACAGTAGCTCGTTGATAGCTTTAAAAGAAGAGGTAAAAACTCTGCTTTGAAGGGCTGTCACAGCAGTCAGGGTGAAGAGTGAGTAAGAGTATAGGAAGAGGAAAGGGCCTTTCATCTTTCACCTTTCCCCATGAGCACTTAATTAGACTTAAGTGATAATAATGGCTGGAGTGTCCGTTTAACAGAAGACGTTCTCAAGTACAACATCAAAAGGTTTCAGTGCACATTTCTATTACTGTGCTGGCTGTATTATGAGTTGTTAATTTGTACTAATAAATTAGAAAATAAAATACTTTAATATATGCTTTTTACGTTTCCTTAAAATAATGAAATAATGTTTCCTTAAAACAAACTAACGAAGTTATCACTAATAAACTTAAATTATTCATATTGAAAATACAGTATGTATTTGGGAGCTACATGGCAGCCTGGTGCTTTATTCTTTATTATTACTTTTAATGTTAAAGGGATATGCTATTAAAAAAATAATGGGCAGGTGGTGTTGAATATATTTTATTTTTGTTTTGTTTAACTTGGGTGAGTTTACTCACCTTTTCTCCCATGGCATGTGCTGCTCCTCCTCTTCGGCTCAGGGGCTTTCAAAATCTGGAAGTCTGTGTAAGTTCCAATGCAATTTTCATACCTAAGCAACATGCGTAGCGCAGGCAATGCAAACTGCGCTTCACTGGGGACTTAAACATTTTACAAATGTAAGTTCTGTAGCGCCTTTGTAGGTCAATGGATCGGAGCTGCGCGTGCATGCGCAGAACTGATTTTCTGGCTGCCTTTCCCAGGCACAGCATGCCGTTGTCACCATTGACCGATCCAGGGACCGGCAGATGGGAAATTCAAAATCTCAGCTGCTGGTGATGATAGTGTGGTCAGAGGAGACGTGTCCGCTTTGCCCAGCGTTTCTAGTCAAAGGCAGGACGGGAAGGGGGTGGAGGGACGCTCTTGGTAAGAAACTCCCAATCCCTTAGGCGGTCAGGGATGAATATAAAATTATAATTTATTGATAGACATTGCCTTACATGGCAAGCCCTACTATTATTTACACATTGCATTCTTGGGTTTAATCCCAGTCGGTTTGGGGTTTTCTCCAGCTGCCTACTACCTTTTTGAGATTGGGACACTCTATACACCCTGGCAACTTTAAGAAGCTAAATAGGTAAGGAAGGGTACATCGAGTGTCCCTTTAAAGAAAAAGAATTGTGTTGTGAAGAGCTAATGGTTATTTATAACAAATATTGTCAAATTGGTTGTGTTTTTGAAACAATTTTTTGTATTATGTCACAAAAAGTACTGCCATGTGTCCAATCACATACCCTCCAGCAGTGAAGTGTTGGAGGCTTCAGTATGATTACATTTTGGATATTTTTAATGCCGTCCATTCATTTCCTACCAATTTGTTCTTCCTTTGAAGCGTTGGATTTTTAATATCAGCAACTGTTTCGTTCTAGAGAAGTTTGCCAGTCTGCTGGCTTTCAAGAGAGGAATCACTTCAAAGGCGGCTCAGACTACACACAGATGTTCACATGTTTCTCCTTGATTAGTCATTGGATTCTTGTGTGTGTTTGAAAACACCAAATGGTTAGCTCGGCGCTCCGATTTCCCCGACGCGTTTGGCGAGCTGAGCAATCAGAAACAAAATTTCACTTTTATTAATTAACTTCTTAGTTCTTTGTTGAAATAACTCGACAAATGAAAGGAGATCGTTGAATTCAGGAAAATAGTAAAAAAATGGCGAAACATTTTCATAAAGGTCTACATCAAAATTTAATTTTATACTTCGAAAGCTCGGGGCGTTATAAAGTCATTTTCATGTAACGTTTGGTGATATTAACGGATCGTTTTGGCCATTTAGACATAAAAGAGCAAGAGAAAAAGATCAAGGTGACATCGTTAACAGTTAACATGGTTTTTATTCAATAAATAAGTAGGAGAAAAATTAAATCTAATTGATCATTAGACAATACTATTCATTTCACGTATTCCCTATGATCTCGATCCCATCCTTTAATAGTACGCCTACATTATGAAATGAACCTGAGATGTACTCTTTTTGTTCTTTTGGGTTAATATATCTGTTAAATATGTCATTATCGGCTAATGGCGCAATTACTTTAAACCATAAAATGATTCAATTAAATAAAGTCCTAATAATTATTATTTCATCTCTTCCTCCATGACTTTAAATGGTTGGTTTATAGGCAGTAACTGCGATGTTAATGAGAGAGATGTCACTTGCTCCATTCCCTCCAGGAACCAGCAATTGCTACAATATGTTATTTATAGTTACTTAACACGGGTGTATAACAATTCGCAAAAAAGAGGAAAAGCGTCTACATGGGTAATTAAACATGTCTGCAGAGCCCTTCATTCTACTTTGTTCATCAGGTCACAAGAGGAAGAATCCAAGTGTTAGAAAAATCTTAGAAGTTTTAATATAACATGGAAATTGAAGAAGTAGATAACTCTTTACTAAAGGATTATTCAATAAACGCCCAACTTGCCGCCGAATTGGTGAATTTCACCGTACGGTGCAATTTCGTGGCGGTTCGTCTATTCAGAAAGCTGGCAATTCGCCAAATATTGGAGAATTGTCACTAAAAAACAATGCAGTTCGCCGTATTTTGGGGATTTACGGCAGCGGCAAAATTGTCCCATAGAGAAGTAATGGTTAATCTATTCAGAGAATGTCGAACTGCACCGAAATGTTGGCGAAATGTCCAGATTTTCGGTGGTTCAGTTCGAGAGGTTTAAAAAGGCGAATCCCATGGTATTTAATGTAAAAAAAAATACCGTTTTTTTTTTTTTATTCAGCTGTTTATTCTTTTCAGTTTCAGCAAAAAGCCTTTTTATTTATTTATTTGAATTTTTTTTGGTATTTTTCTGGATTTATTAGAGAAAATTTTTGATACCTTTTTTTTAATGTAATTTTTTTAAATCTGTAACAGACGGTTTTATTATTTTTTATGGGGCCTTTTTATTATTTCCATGCAGATTCGTGCATTTTCATTGTTTTAAACACCTTTTTAAAAATAGCAGAGTTCCGTTTTTTTATTTATTTACCAGTTCGGTGGCATTTGGCTTTTATCGGTGGCGTTCGGCGGATCGTCGGCTGTCTTCGGGAACGTTTGGCATTCTTTTAAGGTGGTTGTTGTAGGCGTTCGGCGGGCTGGTCGGTGGTCTTCATCGGATTCCATTCGGCGTACTTCGGGGACCGTTCTGTGAATACTGAATTCACCACAGGATCGTCGAACTTGAATCGCCGAAACGCACCGAAGTGCACCGAACGAAAGAGCACTGAAATCTCACTGAAGTTATAGAAAAGCTCTAAAGCAGGTCTGTCAAACTCCAGCCCCCCCAGATGTTTCCTAACAACATCTCTCATGATTCTCTGCCCATCTGTTGCATTGAAAGAATTCTGTGAATTGTAGGCCGCAAAAGTGTCTGGGTCAAAATGAAACTTTGTTCTCCCTAAAAAAAAGTGGAGGAACTGCATTATCAAGTGTTCCTACTATACTTGATCCCTAAGTTGTCCTTTGAATTTCTATATGGACCCCTGACATACCAACATGCTGAGTAAAATCGGCAGCTCTGGACCTCAGATTGCAATTTCGATGCTTTTACCAAGATGGCCTGGAATATGTTGATTAGCAATTAATTAAAAAAAGCACATCTATACTAGACATAAATATGTGTTCAATCCTGCTAATAGTCAAACCATGACTGACATTGTGCATGCTCAGGAGTCCAGAAAATAAGATTCGGCCAAAATGCTCACAGGCTCTTGCCATACATTGCATTTGGATTCCCCCAGATCACTGTTTCCCAACCCTGGTCCTCTGGTACCTTTAACAGGCAGGTTTGCCAGATAAATCCTTAAAATCTGGCCTGTTAGGGGCACTTGAGGACCAGGGTTAGGAACCATTGGCCTAACGCAGTGGTTCCCAACCGCGGTACTCAAGTACCCCTAACAGGCCAGATTTTGCAGATCTCCTTGGGGAAATGCAGACTGAATCCTGCAATCACTGAGCAGCAAATCATATCACCTGTGCTGTGCTTCAGCTATCTGGAAAACGTGACCTGTTGGGGGTACTTGAGGACCGTGGTTGGAACCACTGGCCTAGAGAATATCCACTTGGACGTTGACTATTTTTACTACTTCATTACTTTATTACTGTTTCGTAGAAAGAGCATGTCCAGTTGTTAGACTGGTAACGAGTTATTTGTGTCCTATGCAGCCAGCTATTAACCATATTATAAAAGGTGGGCCAAAATCATCAAAGTAATTTAGGACTAGAAATTTAAATTCAGAAACTCTGTTTTCAAAAATAAATCGATGATGGAATTTATAAAGTAACACGACAACACACAGTTTCTAAGAGTTGCAAAACATCAGGCTGTAACTTTGGAGCCTTCTAGGTCTTGTTGGGTGTACCCTTGAAACACCATGAGCATGTAGTCACATGTGTGGGTCATGGATGTACACATACGCAGACCTTGGGCGGGAACAGACTTGTGGGTGCGGAAATATGGGTAGGAGTGGATTTGATCGTTAAAGGCTAGAATTCATAAACAGGTACAGGTTGACAGTGTAGGGATGCGGCAACACATTTCAGATTGCAAGTACAGGACTGAGCTAGGAACAGATGAAATAGAGAAAGAGGGACAGGACCAGGTAGGGGAAACAGTCACCAGTTAAAGCAACCGATGATAGGTTTGGAGATGTCACCTGATAAATAATGGATGGGATCACTGGTGGCAAGTAGCACTTGTTTACAACTAGACGTATAACCCTAATGTTCAAGCCCTGAATTAAGTAAATACTAGAATGTGCAAATAAGCTCAGAACAGAGTGTATGAGACAGAAAAGTGGACAAAAGCCATGAGAGATATGTAAGACAACTTTAACTTCTGTTATCCTCCAAGAGTTAAGTCCCTTCCACTCGCAAAAACCAAAGGACTGCTAATTGCTGAACTGATGAATCAAGACAAAAGAATACATTTCCATTCGGAGCAGAAGTTGGATTCTTTCACTCTTCCGGCAGATGATTTTAACAATTGTGTTCTCATATTACATTATTGGCATCCGTGACCCTTAGATGTTCCTTTTTTTTTTGCAATTCATTTATATACTGAGTATTTTTTTCCTCCAGGCATACAAAAAAATGCTAATTTTCTTTAGCGTTTCAACAGCTGCAAGCTTGGCCAAAACATGGTCTGCAGCATAAGAGAAGGAAAAATAATGCACAAAACTTGGTGTCCAATAAATAATGCTTTATAAATCATATGTGGCACGTGTAAGTAATATGGCATCTGACAAAGCCATAAATCACCAAAAGGCACATAAATCACAAAAGACTATAACAAATTATGGTAATGCTAGTTTGGCTGCACAGGTAGTCATGCTTTATAAGGCAATACATTAGTGTTTGTTTGTTTTTTTCCACAATATCTGTATCCCAGCTTTCAAGGTTTATATCAGAAGTGGAATTTTATACAAAGGTTTTGAGGTGAAAAGGTAAAACAAATCTTGTTTTTTATAATACTGTTGAACATATAGGCTTATGACTACTAGAGATATGATCAGGATATCATGCTCCAGGAATGAGGGTGTTCTAATATGATTGATAAATACTATAGTGTCTATTCTAGGGTCAAGTGGGAGCGTGTGGGAATGCAGTTCCTATACCATTTTCTCACAGGGAACATCATTCGCTTTTGGCTCACACACTGGAAAGCTTTCATTATTTATACTGTTGTTTGAACGGTGAACTTCAGTGAAACAAGGAAACAATAATGAATAACCCTTGATGTCTTTGTTATCTCCGAAGAGCTATAATATATATATATTTATGTATGTTTGTGTGTCTGGATTTTTTCTTTCTTTCTTTCTTTCTTTCTTTTCTTTTCTTTTCTTTTCTTTTCTTTCTTTCTTTATTTCTTTCCTTTTCTTTCTTTCCCCTTTCCATTATTTCCTTCCTTCCCATTATTTCCTTCCTTCCCATTATTTCCTTCCTTCCTTCATTCTTTCCCCTTTCCATTATTTCCTTCCTTCCTTCATTCTTTCCCCTTTCCATTATTTCCTTCTTTCTATTATTTCCTTTCTTTTCCCTTCCCATTATTTCCATCCTTTCTTCTTTCCCCTTCCCATTATTTCCTTCCTTCATTCTTTCCCCTTTACATTATTTCCTTCCCTCCTTCTTTCCCCTTTCCATTATTTCCTTCCCTCCTTCTTTCCCCTTTCCATTATTTCCTTCCCTCCTTCTTTCCCCTTTCCATTATTGCCTTCCCTCCTTCTTTCCCCTTTCCATTATTTCCTGCCTTCGCTCCTTCTTTCCACTTTCCATTATTTCCTTCCTTCTTTCCCCTTTCCACTATTTACGTCCTTCCTTCTTTCCCCTTTCCATTATTTCCATCCTTCCTTCTTTCCCCTTCCCATTATTTCCTTCCGCCTTTCCCCTTCCCATTATTTCCTTCCTTCTTTCCCCTTTCCATTATTTTGTTCTTTCCCTCCTTTAATCTTCCCATTATTTCCTTCCTTCCTTCCTTCTTTCCCCTTTCCATTATTTCCTTCCTTACTTCTTTCCCCTTTCCATTATTCCTTTCTTCCCTCCTTCTTTCCACTTCCCATTATTTCCTTCCTTCCTTCCTTTCTTCCCTCCTTCTTTCCACTTCCCATTACTTCCTTCCTTCCTTCTTTCCCCTTCCCATTATTTCCTTCCTTCCTTCATTCTTTCCCCTTCACATTATTTCCTTCCTTCCTTCATTCTTTCCCCTTCCCATTATTTCCTTCCTTCCTTCATTCTTTCCCCTTTCCATTATTTCCTTCTTTCCATTATTTCCTTTCTTTCCCCTTCCCATTATTTCCATCCTTTCTTCTTTCCCCTTCCCATTATTTCCTTCCTTCATTCTTTCCCCTTCCCATTATTTCCTTCATTCTTTCCCCTTCCCATTATTTCCTTCTTTCCATTATTTCCTTTCTTTTCCCTTCCCATTATTTCCATCCTTTCTTCTTTCCCCTTCCCATTATTTCCTTCCTTCCTTCATTCTTCATTCTTTCCCCTTTCCATTATTTCCTTCCTTCTTTTCCCTTCCCATTATTTCCTTCCTTCTTTCCCCTTTCCATTATTTCCTTCCCTCCTTCTTTCCCCTTTCCATTATTTCTTCCCTCCTTCTTCCCCTTTCCATTATTTCGTTCTTACCCTCCTTTAATCTTCCCATTATTTCCTTCCTTCCTTCTTTCCCCTTTCCATTATTTCCTTCCTTACTTCTTTCCCCTTTCCATTATTCCTTTCTTCCTTCCTTTTTTCCACTTCCCATTATTTCCTTCCTTCTTTCCACTTCCCATTATTTCCTTCCTTCCTTCCCTCCCTTTCCCATTTGTGTTGTAAAAACATCACATTTACTGTTTGCAACATCTCTCTGAATAATTCCAACATAATGTGCCACCTGGGCATAATGTCTTCTTACCGCAAAAGGGAGGTGGCAAGGACCACAGAGCAAATTGTCATAAATTGAAATAATTCCTCAATGTTATCTCAAAACTAGGGGACGAAATACAACCGTTTCAGTAGGAAAAAAACCTCCTATGATGTGACCTACATTTTGCAAACAGTCACTGAGACATCTTCCAGCTTAACGAATAGAGTTCACGAAATACCTGCTCTAAAACCTAACAAAAACCCATTTTTTAAAAAAAAAAAAATTCTCCTACAACCATTTAATAAAAAATGCTAATGCTAATTGATGTCCTCCATGTGAGCATAATGATCCTCATTACATTAACAATCTGTGAAATCCCGAGTGATCACGTAAGTGATAATAGATCTCTTCGCCTTCTTTTTGCAATTTCTATAAATTGAACTCTGGGAGAACACAAATAACAAGCTGAAATGTTCTGAATTACGGCTTGATTTTCTGACAGCATCCCTAAGTAAGGTTTTTGATGTGATATTTAAATGCCAGTGAACTGTGTCTAATAGATACATTTCAGAATCGTTTCATTGGTTTTTATACCTGAAACATTTTTGAATTGCTTCCAGTTTTTTTCTTCCTTTTTTTTCCGCCTTATTTCTGAGAATCCCATTTTTGCAGCCATAATGCTATTCAATCTGTCACCATTCTCGGTGTTTCTTGGTTCAGTGCTTACTGCAAAGGTTATTTTTCAGTGTTGACAATAGTATTGATTTTCTGCCCTACTTTCTAATACTAATTCTCCAGTAGCTAATGTGTAAACACAAAGGTACAAAACCCTTCAATCTCTGCGTTTTGTGATGAAGCTTCATTTTGATAACTCTTAAATAACATCTCTATAGGAGGAGGAAAGAAAGGAGGATTTGTCTCCCGTCCTGCATCTATTTCTTTTTCGCAGAATACCCAGTAGAACTTTTATCTACTCATACAGTATATAAAGGGTTTTTCAACTTTTTTAGTTATGTAGATTTTCGGAGGACTGTAGTTGTCACAGTAGAAGATCAACCCATGCATTCTATGAATCCAAAAAGGACACGATGTGTTGTGTATAAAATTGATGATTGACAGATACACCTGTCCCAAAAAAGCCAAACACTAATATTTTGTTGGGCCTCCTTTCACTTTGATTCACGCATGCATTCACTGCGGCGTCGTTTCGATAAGCTCATGCAATGTCACAGCGTTTATTTGCGTCTAGAGCTGCATTATTTTGTGGCCAAGGTCTTGAATTGATGATGGGAGAGTCGCAGCGCTGCGTAAAGTCTTCTCCAGCACATTATCCCAAAGATTCTCAATGGGGTTAAGGTCTGGACTGTGCGGTGGCCAATCCATATTTGAAAATGATGTCTCATGCTCACTGAACCACTCTTGCACAATTTGATCCTGATGAATCCTGGCATTGTCATCTTGGAATAGGCCCGCTAGGAGGAAAAACCCATTGATGGAAAAACCTGGTCATTCAGTATATTTAGGGAGTCACATGAACACATTTTATGCTGAAACATGTTAATCCTTGCAGTAATTATCCAATGGAAGGCTCACGCGTACTGTAAAGGCTTAATTAAATTCGTTAAATCCAGGTGGGGAGTAGGGATGAGCTGTTCGGTTAGATGTGTTTGGAGTTTGATTCGAACATCGCCAGTTCGTATGTTCGTGAACTTCGAACATTTCTGCCTGTTCGTAGCATGTTCACCCACAATGCACCACAATGCACTTTTCCACTAGCCTGAAGCTTGTAATTGGCTGCACCCTGCACCTGACCACAGTTTATGTGCAAGACAGGTGCAAGACTATGCCAATCACAGCTCAGAGTCCTGATAGGGCAAATTTTGCCCAATCATGGGCTCACAGAGCTTCGTCCCGCAGCACACTATATAAGGCGTCCCTTGCAGCCCCAGCACGTGTTGGTTAAGAGGAGATTGTTGTGTTAGTGTGTGTTCTCACTGCCAGTCTGCCAGCAGCTATTGGGGGGTTCTCACTGCCACCAACTATTTTGGGGGTCAGTCATTTATACAAAATATCTGGGAATTGTTCTAATCTTTGTGTTCTCACTGCCACCAGCAATTGTGGGGGTCTCATTTCTACAAAATATCTGGGAATTGTTCTAATCTTTGTGTTCTAACTGCCAGCAGCAATTGTGGGGGTCCAACCCTGCACTCTTCCACAATACCACAGAGGGGTTACTTATGGTGTGAAGGCACTTGCTCCCACCAAAGGCACAATATTTGGGTGCACTGACGCCTGTACCAGATTCATATCATTTTAATATTTGGCCGCAGGGTCCAACCCTGCACTCTTCCACAATACAACAGAGGGGTTACGGTGTGATGGCACTGTTGCCGACACTAAATGCCCAATTTTAAAGCACCTATTGTTACTTGCATCCAAAGCCTGCATAAGTTTCACCATAATTTAGCCAAAAAATCACTAAACTTGTTCTGTGTGTCCTAAAATGTCTCCTCTTTTCATACAGGCTGCCGCCCCAAGCAGTTGTTTATGAATAGATTAAAGGAAAACCGTTTACCGTCATTTGAAATGTCATTTTTTTGTTTTAAAATGTTTCTATACATCCTACAAATCCACCACTTCACGGGCAGGTTATGGGGACCTCCTAGGCACGATATTTGAAGGAATTTTTCGGTTTTTATTTTTAACCCTTACTTCATGGAAAACTCACTGTTCCTTTAAAAACTTTTTTTAACTTTTTGTCCTTGTTTCCTGTCCCCCAGGGCACTACCCGGACCCCCATACACCTTTTATGGCAAATATCTTGCATATATGCCCTCTTGGAGGGCACTCTAAAAATCGAACTTTTGAGTCCCATTGACTTGCATTGAGTTCGGTTCGTGTTCGAGTTCGAACTCGAACTTTTTAAATTTTTGAACTTTTGAAACACGGGGTGTTCGGCTCATCACTAGTGGTGAGTTTTTTTGGTCATATATATAAAAATCACGAGTATAGCAGTAGTAGTGATACTTTTTTTATTGGACTAATGTAACATTTAAATGTTTTAAATGTTAGGTTAGTCCAATAAAAAAAGTATCACTACTACTGCTATACTCTGGTGGTTTTGGCTTCTGGACTAACATGGCTAATCAAATCTACACATTATATATATATATATATCAGTGTGTGCAAGCATGTTCCCTTTTTGTAATTTTCTGGCTTTGCTTCCTTAAATATATTAAAATATTGCAGGACCTGTTCTGGATATATATATAATATACTGTGTATATATATATATATATATATAATTATAAATTCGATAGGACGTGTTAGTCCAGATGCCAAAATCACGAGTATAGCAGTACGTAGTGATACCCTTTTTTATTGGCCTAACGTTACATTTAAAGGGCGAGCTTTCGAGAGGATTCCTCTCTTCTTCAGGTCTGCATCTGCATCAGTAAGCTTCCAGACCTGAGGAAGAGAGGAATCCTCTCGAAAGCTCGTCTTTTAAATGTAACGTTAGGCCAATAAAAAAGGTATCACTACAGACTGCTATATTCGTGATATATATATATGTGCTTTTTCTCATTTCTGTATGGTTTGGTAAATCATTTAATCTATTTTTCTATCTCAATTTTCTAAACAAAATCCTTACAGGGTTATTCAAAGAGATCTGAATGGCTGCCGAAAGGGAACCGAACGCTGAAAATCAGTTTTCAGTTACCTTTCTTGGCCACTCGACTATCCAGAGAGCAGGCAATTCACCAAATCTTGGCGAATTGCCTTCACATACGGTGCCTGTTCGAGGGCAATGAAATCCCCATAGAGAAGTAATGCTTCGGCTATTCAGAGAACACAAACCAGCAGTGAAAGGTTCCCTTAATGCCCTGCCATTCGGTGGTTTAATTTGGCAAGTTTATTCAGGTGAATCCTATAGGCTTCAATGTTAAAAATATTCTGGTTTTAATCCAATATCTAATAAACAGTTGATTCTAATATTCTGCAGTAAAAAGACTCTATATTTATAGATTTTTTAGGAAATTTTAAGCATTTTTCTGGATTTTTGTTTTTAAAAAAAATCCGATTTTTTTTTTATTTTAACTTTACTTATTTTTTCTGTAACAGCCCTTTTTATTATTATTCCCTGGACCTCATATGTAAATTTCAGACATTTTCGGTCAGTAGTTTCTTTGCAAACAGCGTTTCACTTTTGAAACATTCAAGCAAACTGTTTTTTTAATTTATTCACTGCATTCGTCTGCGGTGTCGGCTTTTTCCGGTGGCTGCGCTGCGTGTGATCAGCTCCTGATCGGGTTTTTCCAGTGTTTTCAGCGGGTTAATCCAGATGTTTTTGCGAGTTTCGGTGTGAGTTCGCCCCGTTTTCCGGTGAGTTTTTGGCAGGTTTTCGGTGACTTTTCCCTGCATTTCAGTAGCCCTGTGTTGCTTGCTGAATACACCGCAGGGTGGCTGAAATGGGATTGCCAAATCGAGCCGAATTGAAGAGAACGAAAAGTCACCGAACGTGCGGTGGCTTTTCGATTCTTTTTGAATAACCCTGTTAGATTTTATTTTTTTATTAATCTATGGAATCTAAAACAATGCTTATTCTTCTCTGATATATCAAACAAACAAAAAAAAGTGATTGTGTTGGTGTTGTGTATTAGTTTTTTTAAGATTTGATTTCCACAACCGATTGACTATCCCTTATCTGATATGCTGATAGTCTTGGGATCAGAAGTGTTTTGGATTTCAGATTTTTAGGGATTTTGGAATATTTGCCTATAAAAATGAGATATCTCGCGGTTGGTTCCCAAGCCTTAACACAAACTCTACTTTTGTTTCATACACACTTGATGCACCCAGACTGAAGGGCATTTTAAACAATAGTTTTAATAGTTTAATCTCCTGCCATATGCAGACAGGTGTGGAACATTTGGAACATTTTGGATCTTGGAGTTTTGTGCAAGAGAGAAAATATCAATATTTTTTTCAGATGGGTCTTCATGCTTGGTTACTGGAGGCATAACTGCTATGACAAAAACTCTACTTCTCATCTAGATCAGGGGTGCTCAACCGCAACACTCCGGATGTTTCGGAAATACATTTCCCACAAGGCTCTGTCGACCCAATGAGTGGTTGGTTTCATGGGAGATGTAATTCCAAGACATCTGGAGAGCCACGGTTGTGCACCATGATGTAGATCGATGAACCTCACTCAATGAATATTTGGTAGACTGGAACAATTGACCGTATAGGTGTTGCGTTGAGTTTCTTTGTTCTATGCCATATTGGCCTATAAACAGGGCAATCATTTGCTCTCTAACAATCTACAAAGGACCATCGATCGAGCCAGTTATAAGCACCCAGTGTGGTTATGCATATTACATTCTCATATGAGAGGAACGCGTATATATATCAGAAACCGGAGGGTTTCTCCATCGTTGAACAAAGCATTTGTTGTACAAGACATAGAAGGAGTTAAGCATTTGTTGAACATGACATTTCAAGTAACCTGTCCATCATCGGTTTATTTGAAAGGAATGTCTTGTCTATGAAGGTTTCCATTTCTTTGTAGAACGCCCACTCGCTTTGCACATTGCAAAGCTGCCTACAAAAAGGGTAATCAAATGTCTGACGTATCTCGGAGACTGGTATCTAAGCGCTACAGGTTATATGATGTTTGGGCAGAAGCCAAATACCTATCTGGCAACAATTTTTAATTATGTAACAAAATTCACATTAGACAGCCATTCTCTGAACGAATCTCCTCCCTTGTGTCATTTCAATTCCCTCTCTCTGCTTCCGAGAGGTCCTTTTGTTCGCTTCTGTCTATCCAATCTTTAGGAACGCTCCTTATCTCACAGCTCAGGATGTCTAGTCTTTTTTTTTTTTCGTCTTTTTTACTTCCATTTGAACTTTTTTGACCTTGGTTAGAATATGTTCTCAGTTCCATTTCTGACACCCCAGTGTGTAATGCCTCTTTTGATTATGAGTTTTTGTGCTGTCGGAAATTTGAGAACAGGTCATAGAAAAATCTTGATAGCTTTGTCTGTACGTAAAATAAATATCACAAACACTGTGCACTCTTTTATACACGTATTAAAAGGCTTGGAAACATGTGAAATAAGATAAAATGTCTGGAACATATTTTTTATCAATAGCAATGAAAAGGCAGTAAATTTGTAAAGATATTCAAATGTTTATAACAAGAAAGAAACACGAGGGGGGAAGTAACAAGAAAATGAGGGGAGAAAGAATGGCTTCATATTCATCGAATTGTTGCACAAAAACGGCACCTTTGTCCATATTTATGATTTAGTAACTTTATATAACACTTGTTGAGACATGAATCAAATTATTTTATTGTTAGAGGATCACCAAGGAGATTAATAATAAAGTGTCTGCTTGAAAATTCTTCAGGCTGGCATGTTTAACCACTTCGCTGCCAAGTGGTTTTTCCATACAACCACTGACAGAAACCAATGGTTTTATAGAAAACCATTTTACATTACTTCTATCGCTACCACCTAACTACACAAACCTATACACATGCACACAGATGCAATACACTGTAATATCATTCCAGTCTACTTACAGACTGTATGCAGTATTTAAAAGGCAGATGGCTGAAGCAGTTGGGCCATCCACGAGTCTCTGAAGCACTTCAAAGCATCCTGGTACATCAACTGTCATGTCCAATGTTCTCCAGTGACATATTCTGGAACTCCTTTGCAAATAAAATTTAAATTGCAATCAACAAAATTTGTTTGCAATCCTCCAGAGTATGTACAGATCGTGTTAACTCGATCTTTGACACCTGGGGTTGCTTTTGATGATAGAGTTAACACGATCATGGTTGTTAAGGGGTTAGATATGGATGACAATACCATTATGGGAAAACAGTCCTCATAACAACAATTCATTAAGGTACGGTGTCTGCAAAGAATCTTTTTTCAGTTAACCAAGTTGGGTCTGAAAAAGTATCGTCAAAAAAATGTCCATACCTGAAACAGAAAGTGTTAGATGTTGGGTTTAACCTGGTTACAACTTGAACCCACCAGCCGAATGATGATATGACTGCTGGAAACAGGATTCTGGTTCTGGTTCTCCTTAAGGAGGTTGGAATTTGTGTTGCTTTATTCAGTATATTTGTTGAAGAGGAGGAGGATTTGAAACATCTTTGAAGATAACGGAATACAAGCAGAAACTGCAGGGTGTTCAACTAAATATGTCATAATTTGTCCCATATTCAGTTGTTTATGACTGTTTACAGGAGACCTTGGAGAGTCATGCATCCCATGCCCTCTGCCATGCATAGTTCATTTGGCCCAAACTATTTCCCTACTGACCGAACAAGGTTTCTCACTTAAGCCATGCTATTGGAGGAGTTCAGACATGAAGCGCTTGCAAGTTGCGGAGTCCACTTCTCTTCCAAGTGGTCTTTATGCTATATTTGATATCAGATCTGCCTGAACAGTTAATTAAAAAATTCATTTTTATAAAAATGTCACACTTCAATGTGAAAACCCTGGCAGGTTTTATGTCTCTCCAAACACGTCGCGGAGCAGTTGCCATGTGAATGTGATAACGTAAAAAGCTGCATTCCTAGCAACAACTGTATCCATCATTAAGACAGAGCAACTGTCATGTCTCTGTGGAGGTGATACCTTTTGCACTGCCAGGCGTAAAGAGACCTATTGGGATACGTAGATGTCAGCCTGTGTTCTTTTAAAGTTCTACAGGAAAGTGATTGAACTTCCCAACAGGTTCTTTATGATCTGCAGACCAGCCATGCTCAAGACGGGTAAAAGGGCCTCACTATGGAATTAGTCAACAACAAAAGAGATATTTCACTCACTCCCACCCAGATTTAAAAATATGTATACTTTGTTGAGGTTAATGTAGCTATTAAAATAATTGATACAATTTCTCTATCAATAAAAAGAATTAAGATATAATAATAATTAATTACTATTATTATTTTTACTATTATGCTGTTATTGTTGTTATTAATATTGTTACCACCATAATCTCTAAAAATTTCAGTTTAACCCCTTTGCTACCAAACACTTTTTGTTGACATTTTTATATCACAACATCTATTTGAAGCACGGGGAGCAAAGTTAACAATGAAATATGGGATAAAAATAGGAATTCAGCACGGAAACGGTTTGTTCTGAGATAGATAAAAACTTCAAATAATATAAATTTGCTCATTTTAAATTTTTAAATTGTGGCTTTTATCTTACACAATGACACATTGGGTCTGCATTATCAGCATACAGGCAGAAATTGCCTTTGTGTCAGATCCAGTGAATGTGATGCAGATAGGTAATAAAAATGTTCAGATCTCCTGCTTATGGGGATTTGTAGTGATAATAATGAAATTAGCAATGCAGCTTCCACAAACTACCAATATCTGTATTTGCGCGCATAATGCCTGTGTATGATGTGCAACACCTTGTATTTGTACTGTACAGGGATTTTCAGTCATTATAACCCCCTAAATCTTATCCATGTACAGTAGTGAGTGACCCCTGTATTCTGCCCTCTCCCTGGCTGCTGTAATGCAACAGTAAAGTTTGTTGAGATTTTTGTTATAGTGAGGATTGGGGCTGCTATTTGCTGCTTGTTTACTGGATAACACTGAAATAAAATAAGGACAGAGGAATGATATCCAAATAGAATAAAAACCAAGGGAACCAAGACAACATGCTCAGAGAATGCACATTTATGACAATGCGTAAAAAAGAAGGCAAAAAAATGGACTTAAACAATAATAAAATAAATATTCGCGCATGGACCAAGTTAACAGAAGTATTATGGTCCTTGTCAGTTTAATAAACGAATCAGGGTTGCACAGCCCGCAGCCCTCAAGCAGCTGTTGAAAAACAACTACCATCACTCTCATCTTGCAATCGAAGGGACCGGAGACAGCTGCAGGGCTACAGCATGCTCATCCTTGACCTACATACTCCAGATATTCTAATGAATATTGATCTCCCTGTCAGGGATCGCCACTTATGTTCCATTTAACAATGCAAAGAGTAACCTTTACAGCTCACTATTTTCGAGTACCTGGCTTGCATTCTGAACTCCGATTCGAGAAGAATCCCAGATTTTTGCATTTTTTATTCTTCTTCTTCTGCCAGAGCCACCGTCGCCCGCTTTGTGTTTAATTTACACTTAGCGAACATTCTCTTTTACTTTCAAAGCAATAACAATGAAAAGTATTCCTTAAACCTCAAGAATGAGAATTTTCTTTCTGTGTGATCAACATTGGCAGCTGTTCATTTTCTGGACGAGTGAGTTTTGAAGACGGCAGTTACCTTGCGAGTGATGAATGCTATAAGACGCTCGGCTGTCTTCATCTTCAATAGTTTAGGCTTACCCTGACAAGAATAGCTTTAGTGTCTGCCCGCATCCACTAATAATATTTCACGGGATTGATAATTTATCATGTTTCTCAAGCAGGTCAGAGAAACGTTATCTAATAAAGAGATCGGCTTTGTGTTGGTTTGTGGGAATAAAAAAAAAATAGATAGATATTGTCTTTGTGAAATCATAACAGACCAAACGCTCGGTGATAAATTCAGGACATTGTTGACGTCTTATAAATAAAATTAGATGGAAATCCTCTGAAGGAACATCATTTATATGGTGTATTGTGATGCAGGAGCCAACAATACCTGTTTTATATGTAGAGGATTGGGTTTACGTATTTTAGGCAATGCCGTAATTCCCGTCAGTTGGAACAAGGATAAACAAAACCAGTCAACAGAGCATTATATTGATTCCTGTTAATCTATAGGTTATCTGGAATGCTAAGATCTGGAGGACTCACTCAAAAAAAAAACTACAGACTTTTCGGGGTCTTTTGGATTTTAATAATTCTGGATTATGGATGGATCCTCATGCTTGAGAACCTGGTTGCAGGGAATGGGGGGCTGTGGCATGCCTCACTGTGACTTGCTGCTAGGAGTTACCCTTACTCTGTGCATCGTGTCCACATAGAAACCCTTCACAGTGCTTCCAGCATGTGTACACGCTGGTGGCTGGAGCAGGAAGAGGCTTGTGGCTCCTCTGACACGATCCTCTTCCTATCAGACATTGAATTCTCCCTCAGATTCTGACATTCTTAGTCAAGGCTGGATGGAGGACCACCAGCTCAAGAACATGGCCAGCCCAATACAGACCTGAACCCCTTTGAAAACCACTGGAATGTGATCAAGAGGAAAATGGGTGGTCAAAAACCAACATACAAAGCTGAGCTGCTTGAATTGTGGCACCGGGAATGGGCAAATGCCACCCAACAGCAATGTGAAAGACTGGTGGATAGCATGCCGAAAAACCTGAAAGCTGTGGGAAGTCTGGGTTATTTCACCAAATATTACATAGTTACATAGGCTGAAAAAAGACATGCGTTCATCGAGTTCAGCGTCTCACACATCACCTACTGCTGTTGATCCAAAAGAAGGAAAAAAACCCAGTCTGAAGCTCTCACCAATATGCAACATACTGGGGGAAAATTCCTTTTTGATCCCAGAATGGCACCAGATTTCTCTTTGAATCAAGAAGCTTTTACCCACATATTAAATATTATAACCCTTAATATTCTGTGTCTGCAGGAAGTCATCCAGTCGTTTTTTAAAAGTCTGTACAGTCTCTGACCCAACCACCTCAACAGGCAGAGAATCCCTCAGCTTTATTTTTCTCTGAACTCTTTTTAAGTTAAAACATTTGTGTTGTGCTGTTTGAAAATGAATAAGAATCAAAATGACTTAACACCAGGGTTTGAGAACTAGTAGACATTTCTCTAGACCCAGGAATATGGAGCTGCCTTGGAACAGCTCATTAAAGATGGGACTTCAGGCGGAGTATCGGCTGCAGTCGTTGTGTTTAATACCCTGGTTGCAATCAAGGACCAAGTGTTACCTTCACTTATGCCTAAGTGATCCAAAAGGGTTAAAAGTATGACCATATTCTATTTTCTAATGAACCTTCTCAACCACATTGTATCAACGAACGATAGTTGCTCCGTTACACAGACTGCATTTAAATGAAGGATGTTTTCGCCCAATTTACCCGTTTGCTACAAGACAACATTTAGAGATAGAGGACAATGATAATGGTTCAGGTAATAGAATCCAGACGCAACCTAATCGTACAAGAAAATAGTAAACCAGCAATTTATCGGGACTCCGGTTTGTCGTTTCCCCATATCTTACATAGGAAAGGATTTAATATCGTGTTTTAAAAATAGAAAGCGTTGATCTGCTATAGCTTTGTGGCTTCAAACTCATTTTGCGCGACAGATACAGATCTCATAACTTTTCCGCTGTACTAGCTGAGTGTGTTATTAATTCACAGGTTACATTTCATTTCTGCTCTGCTTGCCTGCCCGCACCATTCACCTACTATAATGCTGTCTTTCCACCCAACATGGTTTTTCATGTGATATAGATGTTCGGTGCCCACCTCTTTTCACACCTCATTCCATCTGTCAGTTTTCTTATTTACATCAGGAGTAGCTTCATCTCAGCTTTTATTTTTTCCCCCCATCCCTTTAATCGAAATGCAGTGATATCCGCACTGCCCGTGGCTCAGTGTATTCATTTCAAGTCTTGTATAAAGGAAAAAATACGTTGTTTAACGTGAAAGATCGGGATTTTGGTTAAGAAAACATGTTTATGGATAAAATGTGCAGAATCTGATATTGAGAAATCTAAAGTGTTTTTTTTTTTTTTAAGTGAGGAAAAAACCCAACAAACGTGTAAGTAATTATCCAATAATTCCATGATTAGTTTAATATCTCATTTCCGCTCAAGAAATTGCATCAGAACTTACCTGTAAGTATACTGCCAGGCTGCGGCAAACCTCTGTTCATGCCAAACTCCCCTCTCTTCCAGGTAAACTGTACCTGCCTTAGGATCACATCAAGATGCGTCATACATGTTGACAAGCTGGATTTGTTGCCAGCATATCAGTAATTGTTCTTTGGCCAACTGGTGGATTTGGATGACCATCTATAATTGTCCTTTGTACTGTCAGTCCATCAAGATGCCATAGAATTGATTGGCATTTGAAGAAATGAGTATGGTGCAAAAATAACCCCACTCCTTTTCATTTTAGGGTTAGGATTGGTATAAGGGTTAGGGTTATTATTAGGGTTAGGAATGGGAATATGCATAGTTTTTGTGCTTGTTTAGCTTTAGGTTTATTTGTAGGGTTAGGACTGGGGTTAGGCTTAGTATTTGTGCCTATTTTAGGGTTAGTGTTACAACTAGGGTTAGGGTTAGGACTGGGAATAGGCTTAGTATTTGTGCTTATTTTAGGGATAGTGTTACTTTTAGGGTTAGGCATGGGAGTAGGCTTAGTATTTGTGTTTATTTTAGGGATAGTGTTACTTTTATGGTTAGGACTGGGAATAGGCTTAGTATTTGTGCTTCTTTTTGGGATAGTGTTACTTTTAGGGTTAGGACTGGGAATAGGCTTAGTGTTTGTGTGTGTTTTAGGGTTAAGGTTACTTTTAGGGTTTGAATTAGGGATAGGCTTAGTATTTGTGCCTATTTTAGGGTTAGTGTTACAACTAGGGTTAGGACTGGCAATAGGCTTAGTATTTGTGCTTATTTTAGGGATAGTGTTACTTTTAGGGTTAGAACTGGGAATAGGCTTAGTATTTGTACTTCTAGGGATAGTGTTACTTTTAGGGTTAGGACTGGGAATAGGTTTAGTATTTGTACTTCTTCTAGGAATAGTGTTACTTTTAGGGTTAGGACTGGGAATAGGCTTAGTGTTTGTGTGTGTTTTAGGGTTAAGGTTACTTTTAGGGTTTGAATTAGGGATAGGCTTAGTATTTGTGCTTGTTTTAGGGTTAGGGTTAATTTTATGGTTAAGGTTAGTAATAGGGTTAAATTAAGTAATTGTGCTTGTTTTAGGGTTGGGGTTAGTTTCTGGGTTTGAATTGAAGATAGACTTAGTATTTGTGCTTGTTTTACTGTTAGGGTTACGTTCAGGGTTTGAATTGTGGATAGGCTTAATATGTGTTACTTTTATGGTTAGGACTGGGAATTGGCTTAGTGTTTGTGTGTGTTTTAGGGTTAAGGTTACCTTTAGGGATTGAATTAGGGATAGACTTAATATTTGTGCTTGTTTTAGGGTTAGGGTTAATTTTATGGTTAAGGTTAGTATTAGGGTTACGTTTAGTAATTGTGCTTGTTTTAGGGTTAGGGTTACTTTTAGGGTTAGGATTGGGGATAGGATTGATATGTGTGCTTGTTTTAGGGTTAGGGTTACTTTTAGGGTTAGGATTGAGGATAGGGTTAGTATTTGTGCTTTTTTAGGGTTACGGTTACTTTTAGATTAAGGTCAACACTAAAGGAGAGGTATATGTCAATGCCTAGGTGAACAAGCTGTACATAAGGATAAAACTTAACCTTTAATAGAAAAACAAGTAAAAATCCCTCACTATATAAGCAGAGATATCAGCCAAGTGACTCAAGGTGAAAGAGCAACAGTGCAACAAAAAAGGTTAATAACATTAACCAACAGTTTCTGCTCACTTCACATGTTTCAAAACAAGTAGCAGAATCTGTTGCCTAAATCTGATGCAAAAAATGGAGCAAAATCTGTTGATTGGGGTTAACCCTAATCCTTAATGTAGCACGTGTTTTTTTTTGCATCATATTCACATTGAAAAACTGGTGCGAGTATGCTACTAAATTGTACTGCAAAAAATGCCTTGAATGAGTAATTTTTTGAGCCACAAGTGACTTTTCCATAACATCTAAACATACACAACATATTTAAATCTATCAGGGTTATTCAAAGAGAATCGAAAAGCCACTGCACGTTCCCATGACTTTTCGTTCTCTTCAGTTCGGTGCGATTTGGCGACCCTGCAATGTGTTCAGCATCACCACAGGGCCGCCGAAATGCAGGGAAAAGTCACCACAAACCCGCCGAAAACTCACCGCAAAACGAGGGTGAACGCACACCGAAACGCGCAAAATCATCTGGATTAACCCCGCCGAAAACGCTGTTAAAACCCCGAGCAGGAGCCGATCACAGTGCAGAGCAGCCGCCGGAAAAAGCCGACACGTAGACAAAGGAGGTGAAAATAAAAACAAACTGCTTGAATGTTTGAAAAGTGAAACGCTGTTTGCAAAGAAACTACTGAGCGAAAATGTCTGAAATTTACATATAAGATCCAATGAATGATAATAAAAAGGGCTGTTACAGAAAAAAGAAAAAGTGTTTAACTTTTTTTTAAAAAAAAACGACAAAAAAATGTTTGCCAAAAAAATCACGAAAAATGCTTAAGATATCCCAAAAAATCTAAAAATAAAGAGACTTTTTACTGCATAATTTTTATAATGAATGGTTTATTAGATATTGCATTAAAACGGGTATATTTTTAACATTGAAGCCTATGGGATTCGCCTGAATAAACCTGTTGAATTAAACCACCGAATGGCAGGGCAATTCGGGAACCTTTCACTGCTGGTTTTTGTTCTCTGAATAGACGAAGCAGTGCTTCTCTATGGGGATTTCACTGCCCTCAAACAGGCACCGAACAGGCACCGTATGTGCAGGCAATTCGCCAACATTTGGCTAATTGCCTGCTCTCTGAATAGCCGAATGGCCAAGAAAGGTAACCGAATGCTGATTTTCAGTGTTCGGTTCCCTTTCTGCAGCCATTCGGATCTCTTTGAATAACTCTGTATGATTTTTTTTGGTAGGTTCATTTGAGACACGTCCACAATGTGCCAACCTAGCGATAGTAAGCCCTTGTTGTGACATCTTTTTCAGCCTGGAAAGTCAGATATATGACATAACCAGATAATGGCCAGTTTTTGACTTCTGTATCTTAATATAAAGATGTTTCTATATCAGCGTATACAAAGTATCACAGTGCTTTAATCCAGGTATGGTTAATTGCTGCTTCCGATCCTCCTTACAGTCAAAGTTAACATTTATATTGTTATATACCATGATGTAATCATCGAGACAGGTGACATTTATCTCAGGGTTGCTTTCGAGTCCTTGATCATCCTTGGAAAACAATATCCTAACGCACAAAACCCCAACGCATTTAGACGGATTTCAGATACATTTCCATTGTTAAACCGGTAAACGCTGTAATGTCACCAGAAAGAGAAATGCTGCAGAATAAAAAAAGAAATTGCTGCAGTATTTTAGAATGACGTGTTACTGTATGTTGTCTGGAAAATGGATGTTTCCATAAAATAACCGCAGCCTGGAACGCAGCATTAGTTTCCTTTCTGTCTTAGCCACTGGGTCGTTCCAAGTAAAAGCAACATATAATGAAACATTTCCTCATTGATTACTTTAAGAGATAAGTGTCACTTTCTATATATCCGCCTGCACCGCGGCCTGCAAAGCATCTTTGCAGCAAAGCCGTTCTCATTACTCCAGTTATATATCCAGCTCATGAATAGACGGGTGTAAGATTATTAACCCCGAGGGCATCATTCCGATTCACAGTTTCAAAGGATGAAGAATTATCTTCCCTCTGTGAACAAATACTCAATATATCTGCCAGCGTATCATCTGAAAAACAATAGCAAAAAAAAAAAGCAATCTCTGATATTATTTAAGAACTATTGTTAACCTTTCGCTGCCGGGTTAGAGAGCAGTAGAAAATGTATGTCGGCCCCTGTGTACTTGGAGCAGATGAGCGTTGCAGCAATGAGATGAGTGAAAAGTGAGCAAATCTTCAAAGTTGACAGCGGTTTTGATTTTTTTTTTGTCCCCATTATCACAACAATAAAAAAATAGACTGCACAAAATAGCCAAGGACTTGGAATGTTAAAAAAAAATGTTTACGTCTTCAATCTTTGTAACTAAAACAAAGTCCGTGTTCTCATGATGATGATGGACCTTGGACAGAATATACAATTACTAAAAAGGTTTGATTAGTGTCACCAGTTGTGACCTGAGCGGGACATGAGTCCCTTCAGTCTCGGATTACTATTATTTAAAGGGCCACTACCACCAAACAATGAAATGTCCTTATTGTGTTTATTTGATGTTGCTGATATATTACATGTGCTTTGGTTTTCTCTTGTATGTTTAGTTAAGAAAATATTTTCCTCTTTATGTGTCACTGGGTGCATCCATTGTGTGATATTTTGTGTTGTAAACTGCCCACCCCCGTATCTTAACATCACTTGCTCCTCACTGTGTGACTTTGGCCGTAGAATGGAGTTTATGGGCCAGGCAGCCGACTCACTTCATTGTATTGTGTGGGATGTACTCAAAGGACACCACCAGATGGTAGTTTAGAAGTCTTTTAAGCTCCCTGTCATGTTTCATTGAGCTGCCATCTCTTATCTCAGGTAGTCTGGGGATCAGTTCACTCCCTGCCTCTTCCACCTCATTATCTGTTAGATAATGTAGATTGAATAGACAAGAGCCATAAAGGAAAATTTTTGGTAAATGTTGTATCACACGAAAAATACAAAAATAAAGGAAACAATATCAAAACCTTGCTTTATTTTTCCTTCTAAACATTGACTTTTCTACTCCATTGACTGTTAAATACTGTAGAAGCTAAATCACAGCAGCAAAGTAACACCTTTGCACAGGTTTTGGTAAATGTTGCATCGTGGGAAAATACTCCAACATGGAAACAGTAGATAAAAACCTAAGGGCCAAATTACATACTTGGTGCTAATGATAGCGCTCACCTGCATGAGCGTTTACTTTAGCCCAAGTATTTTCCGCATATTACAATCCAAACGCTAACGAGTTAAGTAACCCGTTAGCGTTTGGTATGTTGTGCTTTTCAGTGCGAGGTTACTGTACTTTGCGCTCCCTATACTTGACATGGGGAGCGCAAAGTGTTTATCAGCGTTAGGATTACAAAGTCCTAAAGCTGATTAACGTCCGGCTGTGGTTAACAAAAAATTAACCAGAGCCAGGACTTGGTGCTAACGGATTCCGCTTCTGCAGAATCTGTTAACACCATCCAGAAACCCCTCAAAAACCATCAAGATACTCACCTCCTGTCCCACGGTGAGGACCGCAGCTCTGTCCTCCTCAGTAGAGCGGGAGCAGGGAGAGACTGGGGAAAAAGTCCCCCCAGTCTCCACCTGCGTATCACTATGCTAACCGGCTGGTCATGTGACCGCCGGCGTCTGCTTCAATGGAGTCCTTTGGACTCCATTGAGAGGATGCGCGCAACTGCACTTAGCGCTGCCGCGCATCCTGGGGGCTTAGCGCCCCCAAGCAATGCAGGCAGTTTTTTTTAGCACTTGCATTGTAATCTAGTGGTAAAACGGGCGTGCTAGGGGGAAAACTGCTGGCACAGTTTTTCCTCCCTAGCACCCCCGTTTTACCGCTAGGATTGAAATTTGGCCCTAAATGTATTTTTCCTTTTTCCATGCAATTACTTCAAAGGGGAAAAACAGCAGCATGCGTTTCATAAGGTGGTTTTGTGTCTAATGCACAGGTAATCTAGTTTCAGCTTATGTTAGTGGTAGTGAGCCATTAACGATCACTTTGAAATAAATTGCTCTGTGTACGCGGTAATATTTTAGAATTCTATATATTGATACATATGTGACTCCAGTTACTGTAGATGAATGAGTAGGTTTATCAAAACCAAATTAAGCATTTCTTTAACACTTTTTTTTTCTAGAACAATGAATTAAAGGCTCAGGGCGAGTTTCACACCCGCAATACATTTCTTCATAGCTCCGATCTCCAAACACTTGCTAATGGGTGAGACGCTCAGTGTAGTCTACGAGGATTGAGGGGTTGCTGGCTTGAGCACAAAACTGACACCTGCTCATTTACATTACGCATTATGCAAATGGAAAATGGAGTTTTAATACCCACAAGTCAAACCAAAGCTAGGTGTGAGTTTATCCAAAGGTCATAACTTCATTCGGTTCTCAACCAGAACCACTCGAGGACATCAAGCTTCACTTTTAATAAGACATGAAGGCAGTGGTTATCTCAGAGGTGGCTAAAAGATATTCCCCTCGCCTCATGGCCTGCAGCGAACCATGGGAGCAGATGGGCCTTCTGTCCGTCTCCGTGCCAGATAACCGAAGATAATCACTTTGACTTGTCGGTTATTCTTTAAGTTAATTATTTTATTAAAAACACGCAAATTCAAAATGACGGGACCTTATTAAGAACAATTGTTGTCCCCTTGATGAACAATTATGTGATTGAGTAAGGAAATTGAAGCGGCATCGTTTATGACAGGCATGTTGTCGGCTGAACATATTGCACGCTAAGGAGCAGTAGCAGATTTAATAAAGAATAGGTTGTTTCCAAACACAATAGGTAAAATATTGTTTATTCTGCGCAATTGAGATTTGTGGAAAAGTCATGAAGATATTGCATATTTTAGGCCAAAACGATCAAGCTGGAAAGTAGTGTTCATCGACCAAAATGCATTTCCCTCTGTCAATTTTGCACAAATATCAGTTTACTGGTTTAGTCGAAGTGTGTTGTTTTCCCCACCACCAGCGCATTGTAATTTCTGCAGTTCCAGTTCCCAGCGAGATATTATTTAAGTCATTTGGTGCATATTTTTAATTTTGTAGTAGACATCGGAGTCTACTTGCCCCAATGCTTTATGTCAGCTCTTACGACATATTTCGTTGTTAATGCTATCATTAGTGATGGGCCGAACACCCCTGTGTTCGGTTCATATTCGAACATTAGAACAGCCAAAATGTTCGAATACGAACTCGAACACAATGCAAACCAATGGGGGTCGAACAAGCAATATGTGTTCACAGTTCTTCTAAATGTACCGGCAGCTGCCGGTACATTTAGGAGACTTGTGGTCGCAGCCCCCGGCCCCCGTGCCTTTGTTCCTCCTGTTCCTCTGGTCTGTCTGCTCCTCTGGTCTGTCTGCTCTTCCGTCTGGCCGCAGCTCCTCTGCCCTACGCCTTGTCTTCATGCTGAGCCCTGATTGGGCAAAGTCCTGCACCTGACCTGGACTTTGCCCAATCATTGCTCTAATTCAATACTGAGCCCTGATTGGTCAAAGTCCTGCACCTGACCTGGACTTTGCCCAATCAGGGCTCAATATTGAATTAGAGCCCTGGTTGGGCAAAGTCCAGGTCAGGCGCAGGACTTTGCCCAATCAGGGCTCAGCATGAAGACGTGGCGTGGGTCAGAGGAGCCGCTGCCAGACGGAGGAGCAGAAGGACCAGAGGAAAAGGAGGGCCAAAGGCACAGGGCCGGGGGGCTGCAGCCACAGGTCTCCTAAATGTACCGGCTGCAAAGGCATTTTGTATTATGGAATGTCCACGGTCGAACAGACTGCAAACATCCCATAATGTTCAGCGTTCGCCGAACACTCGAACGGGGGATGTTCGATTCAAACTCATGTTCAAATCGAACACTCGGCCCATCCCTAGTTATCATTAAAGCCCATATAATGAAGCATGATATTCTCCTCCAGAGACCTGAAATGATCCAAAGCATCATGGTGAACCCTTAAGAATGTTCTCGTTTGCCATACGGACAGGTCCCTAGTGCATTAAGTGGTCTTCACTCTCCAGTGACCCATCCAGTTTTAACGGATCTTTGTCCAGGTAACCTGGCAGCAGCATTCCAACACATTCAAGACTGCTGGATCATTTACAACAGTAAGGTGGAGTGAAGCTGGTCATGAAGAACTCCCCACCAGTCCACGTAGAGTAACCCTAGTTAGATACTACCTCAGTAAGACCACACTCATTGGCTATCATGGTCAACATGAGATATGCCTGGTGCTCAGTCCAGTCCTGTCTCGTCTTGGTATCGCATAGGTACCCTTCATTCCATTTCCTGAAGACCTTACTTACAGTCAACTTAAATTGTGATTAAAAGAAGTCGGTGTGCTTTGATATGTGATATAAATCACAAGTATAGCAGTACGTGGTGATACTTTTTTATTGGACTAACGTTACATTTAAAAGACAAGCTTTCGAGTGTGTAACCAGTCTCTTCTTCAGGTCTGGAAGCTTTACTGATCAGTATCCTAGAATTGAACATTAACAATTAAGGGGCACATGGGTGGGGGTTAGATGTCATAAATGGTGAGAGTCAAATGGTATATATATAGTTATTTATAGTATGATGATAAAAGTTTTATCACAAAAGGCTATAATGTCAGGTCTCTGCGTTGTTATATTATTATTATTAATAATTATTGCGTTATTTAGGTAAATTCTATTATAAAATTGTGTTTAATAGAGAAAAAAACCTTAAGAAATCACCTACAGCGCTTTCATTCCATTGGACCTCAGCTAACGATATGGCATGAATGTACAATATTCTTCTAAAGCTTCCTGAAGCGTAAAAGGCAGCCTTCAAATATTTGGGAAAATCGAAAATTATTAATTTATAGCAATCTCCATCTCTACATATTTAAATTTTTTAATGAGAT
The DNA here is from genome assembly GCA_009667805.1 of Leptobrachium leishanense. Lineage (NCBI taxonomy): Eukaryota > Metazoa > Chordata > Amphibia > Anura > Megophryidae > Leptobrachium > Leptobrachium leishanense. Next base: position 374,332,588 of record CM019066.1, read on the forward strand.
TCAGTCTTTTATCAACATAGCAGAACATGGCAGAATTACTTGGCCGTAACCCCTTAAGGAGGGTATCCATGATCAGCTACCTTGCATTAACCTAATTTTAAACAAGCTCTCCATAAAAAAATGAAAAGCAAAGAGCTGATCCGCTATTAACATTAATTGTGAGAGCCCTGTGGGCTGTGTACACAATTAAAAATATTAAATCCCAGTTTAATACATAATAGCTTAGCCAAAGGCAATGCTTTGATGGGCCACTCAGCATCGTGTGCTTTTCAGGCTTTTGCCAGCCAGATAAGACATAAAGCACAGGCTTTAGGAATACTGTTGTAATATGTTTATTTGGATATTTTTTTTTAATTTCCCTTACGATATTTCTTGCTAGCATAAAATGTCTATGACGGAATGGAGATGTTGTTCCGCCTGCGGGTGTGCTCTATCTGCGTGACCCCGTCGCTTACCGCTGGCCCGACTACCGAGTGGCGCGCACTCGGCGTCTCGTGCGGCCTGGCGTGACCCCGGGAAGGGGTTAGCGGGCGGTGGAGGGGACCCCTGCCTAGAACCAGCCCGACCACTGAGCCATACGGCACTCAGCGTCCCGAGCAGCTGGTTCACTGACCTTGTGGGTGTGGGACGTTCGTGGAGATCGGAACTGCCAGCCGCGGAGGAATCTTCGGATCTTATGTGGGAAACGTTTCGGATCTTCTGCGGGAAACGTTTCCGATCCAGGTGCGGGTGAATCTTCGGATCTCCGGTGGAGGACTTTTCGGATCGGGGACAGATGAAGCTTCGGATCTTGCGGAATCGGCGAGGGATTCGGATCTTACCACAATCCCTCGCAATACCGAAGCGCGGTACACGGCCGCGCCCTTCGGATCGGATCTCTCGATCTGGGAACCGAATCACCTTCCGCTGCGCCTCTGCCCTGATGCTCGATGCAGGCACAGAGCGCTCGTCCGGTTCGGATCTGGGACACCGCACCCTGAGACCTCGAGGGATTCTCAGAACGAAAAGTACGGCGGAAAAATAACCACATCAGTCGAGGCTGGATGCACTGCTAAATCTGGCTTTATTATTTACAGTTCAAGCATTTATCACTTTCCACAAAATTATCATACAATGGGAATCCTTGCCCGCCCTCCCAGGACCCATTGGCCATTACGATTCAGGGAGTCGCCAATTCGGACCGGATGGTCCGAATCGGCCATTTTACGATTCGAACCGGATGGTTCGAATCGGCCATTTTCCGAATCGAAGATTCTGAACTGCGCCACAAGGTGATCGGAAAATGGCGGCGGGCAAGGCAGACAAAGGGAAAATACATTACGCAATAAACCAACGGGGACACTTTATTACACCACACAATAATCACATCTAAATAAAAGTACTTGCAAAACTGGGTGCGTGCCACCGCACCCAAGTGTCCATAGCCACCACTGTCACTGCACCGCCCCTGACTGAGGGTGCTGGGCCATTCCGTGACAATGTCCTTGTATATATATATGTTTAGTATTTTTTTTTTTATTAGATGATTTGCGTAGTTGTATGCAAATTCTGTATATTTCAGTTTAACCCTTTCGCTGCTGAGGCTTTTCACACCTCTGTGCTGAGGTCATTTTTACCAGTTTTGCTCATCATGTTTAAACGTGTTTTGAAGGCTTATTTTAGTATATGACCCAGACATATTATATATCGTTCTTTCCGTCAGACTCGGTAGATTCATAATATGTCATTATTATATGTATACGTTATGTCATGTCTGTTTATTATAACAAAAAATGCAATAAAATATGTATTTTCAATAATTTACAATGTGTAAAGTGTTTTTTTTTCACATTTTAAGATGCGAGCAATTGCGGTTATATTTTGTATGGGGTGCGCTTGTTAAAAAAATTAGAGATGGGGTCTCGTTACATTTTTTTGGGGAAAATTACACGATTTTTAACAAACGCACCGCATACAAAAATCGTTAGTGCAGCATCATTGTTCACATTATAATTGAAATGGGAACAATATTGCTGCATTAACGAACCAAAAAAAAGAAAAAAAAAATGTTTATTTTTATTTTTATAATTTGTTTTTAAATATATTTTTATTTTTATTTTTTATTTTTATTTTTTTTAAAAAACTTTTTTCACAGTCGTGTTTGGTATCGTTGGAACGGCCATGCTCTGGCCGATCCAACCATACCAAACTTTAACCCCTAGCTGCCACGGATCGGGAGATAGGGAGTTCATTGGAACTCCCTATCTCCACCGTTGGTGGCAGTTAGGGGTTAACTCTAGGACTGGCGTCATCGTGCTATGCACGATGACGCCAGTCCTCAGGGGGAGTTCCCGGAGGCTTGGCCGGCATCCAAGATGTCGGCCAGCTCCGGGAAAGGATCACGAACCGGCGCTTTTCAGTGCCGATTCGCGATCCAGCTCCCCAGGGGTTAATGCCAGGCACCATTTGGAAGGGCAGGCTGTGCCCTTCCAAATGGTGCCTGGGTTAACCCCCACAACGCCGCCGATCAGGAGGGAGAGAGGTCCGAAGGACCTCCCCCCCTCCCTTTCAGGCGCCTCCACCGCACATGCGGGGGGGGGGCACCTGAATTAGGTGTCATCGCGCTGCCGCGATGACACCTAATTTCATCGGCGGCGGTTCCGGATGCTGGGCTGACATCGAGGATGTCAGCCCACACCGGAGGGGCCAGCGATCGGCCGGAACCCGGCCGAACGCTGACCCCAAAAAGAGGACGCGCTCAGCGCGTCCTCCGCACAGCGGGAGCCATGCGGAGGACGCGCTCAGCGCGTCCTCCGCATGGAAGTGGTTAAAGTGAATTGGTTCAGCTGCACCAATGAATAAAACATTGCCAGGGTTATTCAAAGAGCACCGAAATCCCACTGGATTTTGGTGCTCATTCGTTCCCTGCACTTCGGGGAATCAAATTTAAAAAATAATGAACCCATCCGAAAAAAAACGACGCTCCGCCGCAAAACCACCGAAAATACCTTGAACGCTTCTGAAAAAAGCCAACGATCCGCCGAACAGAGTGTCAACCAGCCGTCTGAAAAAGCTGACAAATTTCCATAAAATCACTGGAAGGACCAGTTATGTAAAATGTCTTTAACCCCTTTTTTTTTTACCATGTACGTCCTGCCCACGGGTCTCACTTAGACCCGCAGACGTACATAGTACGTCAGCGGCTCCAAACCTCCCTCCCGTCCGATACTTACCTCCCTCGCTGGCTCCAACGGAGTTCTGGCAGGGAGGAAGCCTGCCCCTCGGCTTTAGAGGGGCTGGTGAGCACGATGACGTCACCCACCACGTTGCGATTTAAACATGGAGGTAGCTGACATCTTGGATGTCAGCCAGGCCTCCTGGTCACCCACCATATGTGTGAGGATATCAGTGGGCCAGTTAACCCCCTAGCTGCCAAGGGGAGATAGGGGGATCCTATGGAACATGACTAGGTTTGGTGTAAAAAAAAAGCTAAAACAAAATAAATTAATTAATTAAAAAATATATATTTTAAATTTTTTTTAAAAAAAATTGTCGGCGGGGGTTTACTTAAATAGGACCTAGGCTTTCATCTAAGAATAATGAGCATAAAACGGTCAGAATGAGCTCAGTGCACATAGGTGAACTGGCTCAGCAGTGAAGGGGTTAAAAAGCAAAAACATGTAAAAAGTGGGTATTTCTATTCTCGGGACAAAATTTTGAAACTATTTAGCTGGGGTCTTTTTTGACGGTTGTAAATTTTGGGGATTAAATTACGAAAGAGTGTGTTACAATTTTTTCATCACATTTCATATTTTTTTATAGTAAATTATAGGATATGATGGAAATAATGGTATTTTTAGAAAGTCCATTTAATGTCGGGATAAACGATGTATAATATGTGTGGGTTGAATAAACGAGTAGGAGGAAAATTTGACCTAAACACGAACAGCGCAGAAATGTAAAAACAGCAGCGGGTTTTGTGTAAAACCGCCCGGTCACTAAAAGGTTAATTATTTGCATATGCGTCCCACTGTACATGTTCACTGTAGGTAAGCCCTATTTGACAGACAGAAGGCTCCCTCTACTGGCCAAAAAACTCTAATTCCTTTACATCAGAATTTGAGCTCCATGTTTACAGTATGTGCAGGAAAAACGGATCTCAAAGCTTTATGTGTAATTACAATACATCCACCGTGTTGAAATTTCCGGGGCGCATTCTATAGTCCTTTTGAAAATGAATTTCTTTGGCAATAAACGATTCCCCTTTGCACTGCTTCAGAATCGAGTATACATCGAGTATACTCTATACTGGGGCACCAGCAGGTGCTTTTAAAGATCAAGTAAACTTGCTCTTGGGATTGAAGGGTGACGTTAAGCAAAAACATTCTATGGAAACAAATATACATTGTCCTCATAAAATGCACAATAAATTGAAAAAAATAGTTATTTATGTGTGTTGTTTTGTAATATCTCATAGAACTTTATAGCCTTGCAAATCATTAATATGAAGGATAAACTCTATGAACACTGTGATTGGGTGACAGCTTTTAAATTAGAGGGACAGACAGATATAAAACATATGGCAGATACATAGACAGACATATGTACAAATATAGAAAGGAGATGTTCAGACAGAGAAAAAAATAGAGGCTGGTTTATATTCATATTGATATGTTGTTATAAACATGACATGAGAAGCTTCTAAAAACCTCTATATTGCACATTCAACGGAACAGAGAGATACATTTGAATAAGCAAGTAAATCCGTTTGAAGTTTTTATTATGCACCGTTAATTTCCTGCATCATCATAATGACACAATCTAGATACAACTGTCAATGCGACTTTTTTTTCAAGGATAAAAGGTTAATAGGGGGCTACTCCGTAATGAGAATCTAATGAAATGCCTAGTCATTCAGCTCTTCAGACAGAAAGCCAACTTACTCTACGGAATTGTGAAAAACTGCTTCCATGGGCAGGATTTTATTCACCAGAAGAGACACTGTTTATTGAATCAGAACCACAGTTGGTTTACATTAGTCAGTAAAGACGTTAGTCATATTGGTGCACAGCCTATATCATTAGTATGTGCAAACATGAAACATTTATTACATACAAGCTTCAGTTAGTGTCAGTGAATAAAACGCAGAGAATCCTCTGTTCAGACTGCAGATATCCACATATAACCATATGCCCATTCAGATACCCACATCACCCATCCACATATCCAGACGCTTGCCCAGCAACATATACACATGTCCAGTCATTTTCTTACATACCCAGTCACATATCCACATACCCAGCTATTTTTCCACATGACCAGCCATGCAACCGTATACTCCGTGATGTATCAGCTTACCCATTGATGTTTCCACATACTCAGTAATGTATCCACATACCCAGCCATGTGTCCGCATAACCAGCAAAGTAGCCATATATCTACATACTCATCTCTCATAGATAATGTGTAGGCGGAAGGTGGCCAGCACCCTATGGCCTGGCCTGCCATATTAAAGTGACGACACTGAGCATCGGAGTGTGATGCCGCATGTTGGGGGATCTACCTCCCAGAATCTCACAAGTAATAGAGAGCGACTCGTGAGTGTTTAAAATCCTGAGCCCTGTGAAAAGACTTGTGCCTGTTTGCTCAAGAGGGCAACTGCTGCATTAGAGTGTGCCAGGGCACACCCGGCATACCTTACGCACACACCTATAGCGTTGGCAATAGCAAGTGAAGCCGCAACAAATCAGATGCAAATTCTTACAGATCACTGGGAATAGAGGACTCTGTACGGAAAGGGTAAAAAGCATTCTAATTATTGTTCGTAAAGAAGCAATTATTATTTTGTCTGTTCTTCTTTAATTCGCAACTGGTTAATGTCATCACTTTTTAAGTGAAGCATGAGTAGAGAAATGTGACATTTGTGCTCGGCGCCTATAATCACCTCTACATATCCTGTATCTCACCTTTTTGGCGTAACTTGACAGTAAGCTCATTAAAGGAGACCCCTTGCTTCCTTTAGTTCCTGTAAGACTAAACGTCTTCGTCATCATTAACGTACACATTGCATATGTCGCTCCTCCCTGCAGAAAATGATGGTGCTATATTACTAAATAATAATAACGTTACCTAAGCACATTGAGCCTCAGCGCTGACTTTTTCTGCTGTTACATAATAAACCCGCAGGAATAATATAAGATTTAATCCGCTCGTATTCAGGGTGACCGTCTTCACTAAATGAATACTATTCCCTCACATAATAATACATTTATTACCTGCACCTATATAAAGAATTAACATCAATAATGCACACTTTTAATTACTTAAAAGAAGAATAAAAAACAAAGTGCTAACATATGGGACAAAGAGTGCCACCAGGAATAGTGTGATGTGAATGCGCCAGCCCTGAATAATGATCACCAAACCCCAAATTATAGGATTAATGCAGTAAAGCTATTCATAGAAACACCTGGAGGAAGAACCTACTCCACGATTCAAAAATAATCTGTGTGTATGTAGAAATAAAACAATGGGTCATTTTTTAAAGGGATTTCCTATTGAATAGGAGTGTTCCCTTTTTTGCCCCTAAATAATTAGGAAGATGCTGCTGACACCTCCGCCCAATTATCTTTGTCATTTTTTTTCTATTTTTGGCCGATTTTTCTCACCTTTTGTCCCTCGTCCTGCGCTGCTCCTGCTTTTCGGCTCTGGGACTCCCAAACCTGCAAGTCCCTGAAGCTTTATTGCGAAATCCTACACAACAATCCTACACAACAATCGTAAATTGTGCACTGCAACGTACGAAGTTCTGCAGCGCCTGCGCAGAGTGATGGGTCGGAGCTGCGTGCATGAGCAGATCCGACCTATCGGCTGGCTCTTGGAGACCGCTCGCTATTGTGATTGGTCTCAGAGAGGGTGACGTCATCAAACTTTCTGCATGCTCACATCACTAGTGACTGATCTAGTGACCATTAGGCAAGAATCCCAGCTGCTGGTGATACTGAGGGGGTTGGTGGAAACTCTTCCACTTCACCCAGATTGTTTGCCAGTTTGGGGCAGAAGGGGGTGGGCACCCCTCACATCCTAACCACTTTAAAGAAATAAGGTGGTCAGGATGAGTAGAGTGTCCCATGAATATTTATTATTTAATATTAACTATGGTAATCCACTAGCACAGTGTTTCCCAACCCTGGTCTTCAGGTCCTCCTAATAGATCAGGTTTGCCAGATATCTGAAGCACAGCACAGGTGATATGATTTTCTGCTCAGTGATTGCAGGATTCAGCCTGCTTTTTTCCACTGTAGTCCTTCAAATCTGGCCTGTTAGGGGTCCCTGAGGACAAGGTTGGGAACCACTGCACTAGCACATTCACATAAAAAGACAATCGAGTAACATGTCAGTATTTGCACGCTTGCGTTGTTAATAGTCAGTGTTCTAGGATCAGTAGGTCTAGTGTCTCATTGTTGGGTCTGGACTAGGGATGGTGAGCAGAATCGTTGATGGATCGTGTGCAAAGTTGGGGCAGGCAGGAGGTATGTCATGTGCAGGGCTGAATACATCCATCTGCTTTGAACCAGCCATTGCCTAATGCAGTAGTACCCTCTCTGGTCTACAAGTACCCTAAAAGGACAGTTTTGCCAGATATCTGAAGCCCAGCACAGGTGATATGATTTGCTGCTCAGTGATTGCAGGATTCAGTCTGCATTTCCCCAAGGTGATCCTTAGGCCTGTTAGTGGGTCCTGAGGATGGAGTTGAGAACCATTGCTCTAACGCAGTGGTTCCCAACCTCGGCCCTCAAGTACCCCCAACGGGTCAGGTTTTCCAGATATCTGAAGCACAGCACAGGTGACATAATTCACTGCTCAGTGATTGCAGGATTCAGTCTGCATTTCACCTAGGAAATCCTTAAAGCCTGACCTTTTTGGGGATACTTGAGGACCACGGTTGGGAACCACTGATCTAATGCATTAAAGAGAATGAATTCAAAGATATTGAAATACTCTTCTTGGGTGATGCTGGGATAGTATGGGGGTATCTTCCAACTCCCCTGAATACACACATCAAAGCAAAACTCTTTGATCTGCCCAGCTGACCCATGGCCATTGTGGCACGATGGAAAATAGCCTCTTTTTTCTTTCTTCTTTTTTTGAGAAAGGATTTTACCAGGAAGGATCCATTGAGATTTCTCTCTTTTTCAAGTATGTCCTGGGTGGTGAGTATGTACCATTGGGTGTCTTGCCCAAGGACACTTACTGGAGAGGTGCTCTTGCTGGGATTCAAACGTGTCTCCACGGTCTCCACAGCTATAGAACAGTGATGTTACCTCTACTCCACCCGGCCGGTAAGACAATAGCCTTGTTTGTCCATTGGCCAGTCCAGGCTTGCTCTTGTTAAAGAACCTAATGCACAAACATGGGATAATCTCATTGATTGCCCATTGTGGTATCCCAGTTACCACTTGACTTTGAATATCAATTTGCATTGTATAGATTGTGCTGTAATGACAGTAATCGCTGCACTTCGTGTTATCTTCACTGCACTGAGAGGGTCCCTGGTATCTCGTAAAAAAAAAAAGAATGTGTGTTATAAAAACAAGAACTCATCTTTGACCTTTAAATACATCACAGCGAAGAAAACATGTCACTCTGAACTTCACCATTATTGCTTTTCCTGTATGTTCAGCTCATGCACGGAAATCAGACGGCGACAATAGGATTTTCTTGTACAGAAATAATTCAGACACAACATTATTGCAGTGTACAATTTAAGTAATTATGTGCCCTGGTAATTATACATGTTCTTCAGCAAATTGACTTAGAATACTGATAGCTTAGATCTTCTCAGCGAGGGGTGGTGGTGCGATCATCAGGTTCCTGGCTGCTCTTGGACTCTGACTCCCATGAATCGCAGCAAACTAGACATAACGGGAGTTTAATTTTTTTTGTTGTTTGTGTTCGAAACCTGCTCTTTTAATTGGCCTATTCAACACATTTTATCGGCTAATCTGCATGTTCTATTAATATCACTTAAGTCAGAATTCTATTAGGGAACAGATGGTTTACACGAATTAATTGAAATTATTCATCCATATGTTAACCGCATTCATTTAAAATAATTTAAAGCATCTTCTTATTGGGGCAAAGTGCACGCAAGTTGCTTTTTGCATCTTCTCAATTAAAGGAGAAGTTATTATTATTATTCTTTATTTATTTATTATTCTTTATTTATAAAGCGCCAGCATATTCCGCAGCGCTGTACAATAAGCACAGTATAGACAGGGTTACAATACATTGAACAACATTTGACAAACAGTACAAGAGGAGATGAGGGCCCTATTCCCGTAGGAACTCACAATCTGGGAGGGTTGGGGTTGGAAACAGGAGGAGAGGACTGTAAGGTGAGAGTGATTGATGGTTGCGTCAGTGAGTTGGGTGGTAGGCCTCCCTAAATAGGAATGTTTTCAGGGAGCGTTTGAAGGAAGAGAAGTTAGGGGAAAGTCTGACAGCACGAGGGAGAGCGTTCCAGAGAGTGGGGGCTGCGCGTGAGAAATCCTGCAGTCTATCATGGGAAGAGGCGATGCGGGGAGAAGCTAGGCGCAGGTCACTGTTTGACCTTAGGGAGCGGGCTGGGGTGTATTTGGTGATTAGTGAGGACAGGTAGTGGGGAGCTGAGTTAGTGAGGCTTTTGTAGGTAAGGATATAAAAGATATTAACATTAATTAAAGATATCTGCGATCATATCAGACAGCTTTTCCATCTTGAAGTAGATGTTTTGTGAGGGGAAACTAATGACTACTGCCCAAGTGGCAACGTTCGATAACGTTGGGCTGGGTAAACTACATTTTTTGTTGCGGTCAAACCTGTGTCTCGCTTTGCCGCCAGCATCTCTAGCATTCCACCCATTTCCCACTAAGGACTAGAGGTGGTAATTCAGAGAGCGCTGAAATTTTAGCGCTCTCTCGTTCAATGCACTCGGCGGCGATTTCATGCAGTATTCGCCGCAGGGTCCCCAATTTGCGCCGAACGGGATCCACCGAACGCCGCCGATCAGCCCTTCGACCGCCGCCGAAGACAGCTGCCGATCCGCCGTACGCAGACGAACTGGTCGCTGAATGCCGTCGATCAGCCGCCGATCGGGTAAAAAAAAAAAAGGCGGAACCTTGCTATTTTAAAAAAGGCATTTAAAGAATTATAAAGCATGAAAGTGCATAGAAATAATAAAAATGGTCCTATATAAAATAATATAACGGTCTGTTACAGAATTTAAAAAAATACCATTTAAAAAAAAAAAAGGAAATCAGAAATTTTGCCCAAAAAATACAGAAAATACCTAAAAAACTCTACAAAATAAATAAATGACAAAGCTTTTTGCTGCAAATGAAAAGAATAAACGGTTGAATAAAAAAATTGTAAAAACGCAAACATTTTTTTTACATTGACCCCTATGGGACTCGTCTGCTTAGACTTGTCGAACTGAACCACCAAAAATCAGGGAATTTCGCCAACATTTCGGTGCAGTGCGGTGTTCTCTGAATAGATTAACCATTACTTCTGTATAGGACAATTTCAATGTCACTTTCCAATGAGAGCAAACATGACCCTCCAGCTGTCAATGACTTTTTCCCAGGACGTACCATCTACATCGTTGGTCCTCAAAGGGGTTAATCTGTAATGTACATGTAGTAGCACTTTTTGGCCAGCAGAGGGAGCTCTCTACCTGACAAACAGAGCTTACTTATACTGAACATATGCAGTGGAGATGTTTCTGTATATATTTACTGTGTAGTTAATGGAACTTGGTTTTCCATAAAACCACCGTGTCCTGCCAGGTGTACTTTAAGCTCTGATTCGTACTAACGCATTAATTGGCCAGAGGTTGAGTGAACCCAGCTTGAACAGTGGTGCTTACATACCGAGTAGGCCTCATTGTTAAATGAAACGTTTAATTACGTCTCAATGGCCATTAATTGAGCAGAATCCACATTAGCTGCCAAAATATATTCAGACGTTTTACGGGAAGGATATATTAAGCGGAGAGAAAATGGCAGGTGTTTGTCCTGACATTTAAACCAATGTCATTAAATACATTAATATGAGACAGAACAAGCCACTTAATGCGCGCTGCATTCCCAGTGTCTCACCTCCTATATTAAAATAGTTTAGTGAAAGGGCATATGTAAAAAAATCAGAATTTGAGAGTATTTTTAATAGCTGTCAAAGGGCTGAACTGTCGGATTATAAACTCGTTTGAGAAGCCGCATCGCCTGCTCTTGTGATGGGGTTTGTAGTAACACCAGTATAATCCGTTCCATTTAACGTGGATTACACCATTGTAACTTAATTATTTAAAAAAATATTATACTATTATTATTACTTTGTTCTGAACGCTAATTCTGAACGCTAATGGGTTAAAAAAAACAGTTAGCGATTCGTATCTTGCACTTTTCAGCGCAAGTTTACTGTACTTTGCGCTCCCTATACTTAACATGGGAAGCACAAAGAGTTAATTAGCGTTAGGATTACAAAGTCATCATACATAGATTCCGAGATAAAGAGATAGATCCAGAGATAGGTAGATAGAACGATAGACCCGTGGATAGATAGAGTGGCGCGATTTGTTTAGTTCCGAATTAAATTTCGTACGAAATTGACCAATTTCGTTCTTTCGGGAGCATTTCCGAAACAAAATATCGGACGCCCGAAATTACGAAATCCCAAATCAAAGTTTCACCACAAACTAAATCATTTTTTTATGGGACCTAAATGAAATAAAATGGAACGCAAATGATACGAAATGCTGAAAAAACGGAACAAAACTATCAAAAACTAAATACATTTCATAACGAAATGAACTGCAACGAAAAAAAGGGAACCAAATGATCTGACATGAAAAAAAAAAAGGAAAATGATCTAAAATGTAAAAAAACCTAACCAAAAGGTCTAAAACGGAAAAAAAAACGGAACAGGTCACTTTTTAGTTAATGCAGATGCTAGGCTTTTTTCCACCATAGTTTTTAATGTTAAAAAAAATCCCTGTTTAATAATTTTCAATTGCAGCAAACAGCTATTTTTTACATTTATTTTTTAGGATTTTTTTGGCATTTTTCAGGATTTCTTGGGTGAAAGTTTAGGTTTCCTAACTTATTTTAAATGTAATAATGAGGTCTGTTTTTCTTTGCTGAACACATGCAGCTGAATTATTTTCTTACAGTCTGTGTGCGTTCAGCAATAAAAAAAATGGCTTTTTGGTTTGCTGCAAATGAAAATTATAAATGGTTTAAGAAATATTTAATAAAACCGGGGATTTTTTTTAACTTTGAAAACTATGGTGGAAAATGCGAATTGATATCAACTATCGAATTTATCTTAACTTACAGTACAAGTAATAGTCAGCAAAGGACTTTATGAAACAAATTAATTTTGTTTCGCTGTTTAATTTGACTCAAATACTAAATCTGTGACACAGCTTAATATTTAACCCTAGCTTTTCTTTTGATGGCAAAATTTGATTAACTGGGGTTTTATTTAGTGATCCAAAATTTGAATTGATATCAACTATTGAATTGATATATTAACTATCGAATTGATAATTTGATATATCAATTTGAATCGATATGAAATTTCGAATCGATCCAAAACTAAACGAAACGAAATTAGCAACAAAATTCCAAAACAAAATGATTTTAAAACTAAAAGAAACTAAACTAAACAACATTTTCAGCTGTGCACATCTCTAATATATAGATCTGAAGATAGGGAGATAAATTGATCCATAGATAGACTGAATGATAAATAGATCCATAGGTACATATAGATAGTAAAATAAATAGCTTGACAGAAAGATACATAGATAGATAGATATCCATAAATAGAGAGATCGATTAATAAATAGATCGATCCGTACACAAATAGAGATTCATAGATAGATAGATAGATTGATAGATCCGTAGATATATATAGATCTGTAGATAGAGAGATAAATAGATCCATAGATAGATAGATAGATCCGTAGATATATATAGATCTGTAGATAGAGAGATAAATAGATCCATAGATAGATAGATAGATCCGTAGATATATATAGATCTGTAGATACAGAGAGAAATAGATCCATATATAGATAGATAGATGGATAGAGCCATGTATGACAGATGTATAGATCCATACATACATAGATCATATTAATAGTCGGGGTGAATGAATTATTCCATAAAATTTAACTTACAGGTCTATTCAAAGAAAAGGTGAACCTCAGGAGAATGACTGGAGAAGTGAAAATTCTAGGTCAAAATAGCCAAACCAGGAAAAATCCTCCCATTTATCTCACTTTCCAAATCGGCTATTGGGTCTAGATTGTTCTCTTCTCCTGTCAATTCTCCTGATTTTCACCTTTCTTTGAATAACCCTGTTAGTATAATATTTTATATATCAGGAATTTCTTTCTCTTGTTTCACTTACAGAAGATTACATGAAACATTCTGATTCTTGTTACATTCCGACGCTTGATTGAAATGTTTTGAGGAAATGTAATAAAACACCATTGCTATTATTTGAGGTATAGTTATATTTAATTTTTTTTCCCCGTTCCCTTTAGAGCTCGGTCCTCTTTGCGGTAAGTAATTGTCGCTCCCTTTGAATTGGTCGGTAGGAAGCGAAATTCTTGAATGTCATCACCTGGAAATTAGTACAGCGCCGTATTGATGTGTTCCTCATTAAAACAACTCCTTAGGGAGAGAGCTGTGCTTGAAAAAAATTAGCCTCTGCTCCACGTTTGTTTGATGATTTTGCGAGAGCTCAGAGGAGGCGTCCTGCAGCCTTCTAGCGGGACTCAGCATTTCTCCATTATCACCTCAGATAACAGGAGGGAAGGTACTTTCGATTCATTGTCACATTCAGGGATGTGAGGGAAGAAGCTCTCAGATAAGTGTGAATAGATTTTCATAAACAAATGGCCACTTAAAATAGCAATATATATACATATTTATATATAAGTATGACTGTACATAGACAATATGAAATTGAAGGGACACTAACTCTTACCTAAGCGGTAACTAGATTACTTGTGCATTACAAACAATTTATAAAACTCATTATAAAACACTTTATTAAACACAGGCTGCTGTTTTTTTGCTTTGTTTGACGGTTTTATCTCCTGTTTCCAACTCGTGGATTTTTCCCATGATGCAACATATGCAAAACCTGTGCAAGCTGTGGTTTAACCTCTACAGTTTTTTACCAGTTAATGAGGTGGATGAGGGAATGTCTAGATAAGGCAACAGGAGGCTATTGTGTTCTGTATACTACAGATAAGAGCTGGCAACTGAATAAAATATGACAGGGAGCTTAAAAAACTCCTAATCTACTCCTGTGTGATGTCCTTTGAATACATCCCACACAATACAATGATGTGAGTCGGTGACTGACCCATTCACTCCATTCTATGGTCAAAGCCACACAGTGAGGAGCAAGTGATGGAAAGATACTGGGGGGGGGCAGTTTAGAAAACAAAATTTCACACAATGGATGCACCCAGTGACACATATAGAGGAAAATATCACACAATGGATCCACCCAGTGACACATATAGAGGAAAATATCACACAATGGATGCACCCAGTGACACATATAGAGGAAAATATCACACAATGGATGCACCCAGTGACACATATAGAGGAAAATATCACACAATGGATGCACCCAGTGACACATATAGAGGAAAATATTTTATTAGCTAAAAATACAAGAGAAAAACAAAGCACATGTAAGATATCAGCAACATCAAATAAACACAATAAGGACATTTCATTGTGTGGTGGTAGTGGCCCTTTAAGCTAGTGGGTCCTACCAGGAAATGATTCCAATTGAGGCTCAGCTGCCGATGTCTGTATGCTGCTCGCTGCTGGTATGAAGGAAGACAAGAGGAGTATTATAGGTTGTCAGGATCACTAGTACCAGTGGTTCAAGAATGATGGGGTCTATGGAAGTGGCATCTATGATGATGTGGGAGTAGGTGAGGAGAGGGATGAGTTGCATCAGTAATGTGATACGCTAATCTGATGATATGGGTTTTGAGTAGGGCGACCATATCAGCCATGTTTAAAGGGACACATATAATTTATTCATGCTGATGGGCAGTGCATGAAGAATGTGACCCCGTAGCATGGAGAATCCACACACTGCAGGTAAGAAATCAAAGAAGAATCCCCAGTGACCCGCCTTGATTTCCTTTCTGCAGCATATTAATTATACATGTTGCAGGGCAGCACCTTTCCCTGTCCTCCCTTCTGAAATGAAATGTCAATATGTGTCCCATTAAACACGGCCGACATCACTCTAGTTTTGAGGGATGTCTCAAAGGCCTGAAGATTAGGGGAGAGTTTGATAGGGTCAGGTAGGTCATTCCACAGGACCAGAGCTGCCCTTGAGAAGTCTTGGAGGCGAGAGTTGGGGGTTGGGATGGGAGTTGTAGTTCAGAAACATCTGAGGGGGCCAGCGTTTGAGATCCCTGAAAGCACTGGCGCTTGTCAAGAGAAACCTCCAAAACAGGTGCAGTAGACGCTACACAGTGAAGTTTCTCCTGCAGCTGTTTGGTTCTTTTTTTGAGAGACCCTGGCATTTATCTTTCGATTTTTGCTGGTGTTTCCACCATTCTTGTTTTCTGAACGTCCTCTTTTTCTCCATCCCTATTGTATATTCATGTATGCAGTCCAGTCCTACCCTGAGCCTCGTTCCTCGTTGCACGCTCTCACATGAATCTCCGCTGTAGACTGATCACACTAAATGAGACTGTCACTGTTTCAGACATAATTACGTTCCGGGGTGTTTAAGGCGTAATCCCCCTGCTGCCCTATCTATGTATGTTATCGCCTACGCATTTTTTTTTAACATACGCCATCGCATTTCTTTTTCCATGACACGAGACGTTGGGAGTTTTTCAAACCTCACGCCGTATCCGTGTTCGAGAAGACGTCTTTGAAAAGTGCACTTGAAGAGCAAATCTGTGCGTTTTAGGAAGCTGGGCGCACGATGATTTTACTTCTGATGATGAGTCCTGCTGATGATACTTTAAAAGAGCATAGTCACTATCTTCAACATTTATCCAGGACTATCCAGACACTAATCATCTAGAAATCAGGCTCTGACAGTGTGATGATACAGGACGCCGAGCAGCGTGGGCTCCGCGACAGCTACCCGGTGCCTGATAAAACCATTTTATTCTCCATTTTTATTCCTTTTTCACGTTTTTTTTCCAGTACTGTCTTACATCAGCGAGACGTTTCTGTAATATTATTCTTAACTGTCAGGAAGGGGGGAAATGCCTTCACCTACCGTGACAGCAGCCGGGATCCTCTTAAACAAAGAAAATTTATTGAATCTGATTAGCAGAAGGGTTATTGTGTGCATATATATATATATACATACTGTATATATATATAGTTTATTATTGCAGAAACCAATTGCAAATCACAGCAATTCAATGAACTGCATCCCAGAGCTCCTGTGCTACATTCCCCATATGCGGCAAGGAACCCTGGGTAAGACATGCAAATGACATCTGTCTCACTTTTTTTGCATCCTGGGTCTGCTTTTACACAGAACCCTTAAATCAATGCTATGCCATACTAGATGGCTTTTTTTTTAACAGAGATCAGGTTTATGCAACTTTTCAAAGCCACTCCTAGGACAGCGCTTTTTCGGGTTTATTAGACCCTCTTCAGCAAGAGCTAGGCATGACCAGTTGCAGTTGGATGCTTGGACCGTAGGGTAAAACAGTACTTACTTGGGTTGCGGTGGAGAGCAAAAAATTTGATAAAAAGCCTTCACACTATAATTAATAAAGTTTATTATTGCAGAAGCCATTTGGTCATGCCTAGCTCCTGCTGAAAAGGGTCCAATAAACCCGAAACAGCGCTGTTCAGGAGTGGTGTTGACCAGTTGCATAAACCTTATCTCTGCTTAAAAAAAGCCATCTAGTATGGCGTGGCATTAATTGAAGGGTTCTGTGTAATAACAGACCCAGGATGCAAAAAAGTGAGACAGAGGTCATTTGCATGTCTTACCCAGAGTTCCTTGCTGCATATGGGGAATGTAGCACATGAGCTATGGGATCCATTTCTTTGAATTGCTGTGATGTGCAAGTCGCTTCTTCAATAATAAAATGTATTAATTATAGTGTGGGGGCTTGTTATCTCATTTGTTGCCTTCCACCACAACCCAAGTATGTATACTGTGATGTGCAAGTGGCTTCTGCAATATTAAACACACTTATTATAGTGTGGAGGCTTTTTATCTCACTTTTTGTCCTTCACCACAACCCTTGTAGATACTGATTTACCCTACGGGTCCCAAGCATCCACTGCAACTGGTCATCATGCCTAGCTCCTGCTGATGAGGGTCCAACAAACCCGAAACAGCGCTGTCCTAGGAGTGGCTTTGACCAGTTGCATAAACCTTATCTCTGCTACAAAGCCACGGTGTGGCATAGCATTGATTTTAGAGTTCTGTGTAATAACAGATCCAGGATGCATAAAAGTGAGACAGAGGTCATTTGCATATCCTTCCCAGAATTCCTTGCTGCATATGGGGAATGTGGCACAGGAGCTCTGGGATGCAATTCATCGAATTGCTGGGATGTGCAAGTGGCTTCTGCAATATTAAACACACTATATATATATATATATATTATATATATATATATATATATATAAAATACACGCACACAATGTTCTGTCCATTCCGGGCTTAAAGATTAATGGGAGCCACAGCAGCTGCAGCTCTTCTTTATGCATGAGAATACCATTCCTCTGGCAAACTCTGAGAGATCCTCATTCCCATGTCTTCACAATGTATTTAAATCCAAGAAAAACCCTTAAATATAGACTGTTTTTTATAAAATTGTGTCTATATAGAAAGGTATTGCAGCTTCCCAGTATATCAGCAAAAAAGGGAACGAAGTTCCTCCTGCTAAGGCTGGGGTCAGACCAGCGCATTTTTAACGTGCGTTTAGGTGCACTTAATCACGGCCGCACTAGCAGCAAATGACGGGCAATGACGGCCAATATACGAAGTACGGTCGCACGAAAGTCCGGCTGCGCAACGCAAGTGGAAAATGAACGCATTTTTTCGAGAACGCTGAACCGCTAGTACGGACGTACAGAGTGCGCTGCGCCCGCTAGCGGCGTGTGTGTGTGATTTGGAGACGTCAGACCCTGCTCGTGTCCAGCCAACATAATGTCCAGACGCAAAAAGTTTCCTGGTTTGGATTCGTAAAACATCACGCACGAAAATGCGCATCGTATGACCGTTTTCGCCTATTCTGTGAAAAAATACGTCAGTGCGTTCGGACGCACTTTTTTACGTTCGCGTGTAAAAATGCTTTCGTTTGACCCTAGCCTAAAATAGCGAGGGAGCTGTGCTCCCAAGCATTCCTGCAGGACTTAACCCATGCTTTTATGGAGCAATTTCGGTGCCCCCGAATTGCTGTTAATTGCCATGTAGTTTAAGGTCAAGTACAATTGACAGCTTTGTGTATAGACTAATTGGCATGAAATTGCACCAAATGGTGACATTCACTGTTCGGTGCAATTCAGTGATAAGTTCGTAGGTTAGTGAATAACCCCTTAAATATATTATTAGGACGAGATCCAGAAAAATGACGAGATGAAAAGTTACTAGGGTAGAGAGGAAAGGTTACTGTCCTTTAGCCCATAAATCAGACTGTACAAAAACTCAGTTTTTTGTACAATGTAATATATTGTTATAGTCATATTTGGTACAAACCTCCCCCCTTCCGTTAGGGTCGATATGTCCTGTAAAATGCCGACATTGCACTGGAATGGAGTCACCACAGTGGGAACAGAATATTATTTCCTATCAATTCTTGCATAATATATCACGCCGGATGACATTACAGCAATAACCGTATACCTAAATGGACGGTAACACGATCTTTATTACTTGGCCACACAGGAGAAGCATGGAGACAGACTCGATAGCTGCTTGTGTTACTAATAAATATATCAATATTGTGCAAGAAATAAAAACTCCCTATAATGCACCGGTTGGTTCTCGATCACCAATCGATAAAGTAACATCTCTGGATTACGTTCTAGGTGTCGTCTTTGTCGAAAACAAGCCCAACCACGGCTCCGGTTACCACATTGAAAGAATTTCTTATTGACAGGCGTGTCTGGAGTTACAATGTATCACGCTTGGATAATATTTCTTTTTTGTTTTGTTTTTCTTTTGGGAGGGCGAATCTTATCTTTTAATGCGTACACTTAAAGAAACGAGGCTTTACTCTTATTCTCATGTTTCAAGGGAAATTTGCAGCTGGAGAAAGGTAACAAAAATCAATACTGTTTCTTTTTTTTTTCTTTTTTTTTCCCCGAGTCCGCTTGAAGCTATATGATTTGGCTCACTGGGTTGGTTTGAAGCACTCATCAAATCTCTCTGATGGCAGCAAAATGGCATAAAATAGACCGTTGCCGAAAGCTGTGCGTATTGAATTAACAGAATTCAACCATTGATAGCTTTGTTTTCTTTAATGCAAAGCAGCGTTCCACTATGAATACATAAGCATACATTGTTATATAAATAGCCAGACTTTACATTCCCTATTGACTGCATTTGGGTCTGTGAATGCGCTTGACGTATCGGAAGAAAGAAAAAAGATTCCGCATTTTTATACCAAGCCCAGGTGAACGCAGAGATTCGGTTTAGGACTGTGCTAAAATAAGCTGGAAAAACACTAAAAAAAGGATTATAGTTAGTAAGGAAATAGAATACTCAAAGTGCATGGAACACACAATGGAAAACGACTGCTCTGTATTGTCACTATACGGTTGGTGTAATCTGTTGTTAAAGGAACACTCTATCATAAAACACTTTAGGGGTTATTCAAAAATAGCCGAATTTACCCCCGAATTGCACCGAACTGTGAATTACCCCATACGTGCAATTTCGTGGCCAATCGGCTATTCAAAAAGCTGTTGATTCACCAAATATTGGCGAATTGCCAGTGAAATAT
Source organism: Leptobrachium leishanense (assembly GCA_009667805.1). NCBI lineage: Eukaryota > Metazoa > Chordata > Amphibia > Anura > Megophryidae > Leptobrachium > Leptobrachium leishanense. The sequence continues at coordinate 374,352,596 of CM019066.1, forward strand.
GGTGACCTTCAGTGACAGTAAAATCCCCCAAGTTGGCGAAATGCCCTGATTTTCATTGGTTTCATTCATCAGGTTTAAACAGGCGAATCCCATAGGTTTCAATGTAAAAAAAATCCCAGTATTTACAATTTTTTTATACAACCGTTTATTCTTTTCATTTGCAGCAAAAAATCTCTTTATTAGTTTATTTTTTTAGCATTTTTTAGGCATTTTTCGGTATTTTTTTCGGCAAAATTTTTGATTAGGTTTTTTTTATTGGGTTTTCTTTTTTTGTATAACAGACCTCTGTATTGTTATTCATCAGACCTTATAGATTATTTACATGCATTATTTTTTTTAAAAAACACCTTTTAAAAGTTGTGGTTTGTTTTTTTAACCTCTGTTCGGTGGCTGGACAACTTTTTCCGACGGCTTTCAGAGACTGGTCGGAGTCAATCGGCGGTCTGTTTGGCAATTCGCCGTCTGTGTTCGACGGGTTTGCAGCTGCGTTCACCAGTTTTTCGGATCGATTCAGCATTTTTTAGGTGGTTTGTCCGATCAATTTGGCGGTTTATGCTTTCAGCAAATCTATTCAGCGCACACCGGGGACCCTTAGGTGAAAGGGTCGGCGAATTGAGCCCGCCAAATGAAACAGCAACGATATTTCAGTTAAATTTCGTTGCTCTTTGAATAACACCTTTTATCTCTTTAAAGTGGTCAGGATGTCCAGACCTTGCCCCCCCCCACCCGCTGCTCCTATCTGGCAGAAAATCTGGGTGAAGTGTAGGAGTTTCCACCGACCCCACATAGCATCACTAGTCGCCAGGTTTTTTTAATTTATCACCTGATGATCACCAGATTGGTCACTAGTGACATCTGCATGCCGTGAGCCTGTCGAGGACACCCTCTCTGAGGCAGCCAATGGATCAGAACTGTGCGCTTGTGACGCTCGGATCCATCGTTCTGAACAGGCGCTATGGAACTTGAGTATGTAAAGTGTGCAAGTCGCGTTGCAGTGCGCAATTTGCAGTTCCTATGTGGTGCAAGTTGCGTAGTAGCGCAAATTGCACAGTAAAGCATCAGGGACTTCTAGGTTTGGGATTCCCTGAAGTGAAGAGGAGGAGCTGCGCGTCGCAAAGGATAAAAGGTAAGTAAAATCACTGAAAACGAGAAATAATTTTTTTTAAAAAATGATTGGACACAGCAGCATCTGCCCAATTATTTAAGGGCAAAACAAAGGAACTCTATTTTTAATAGAGTATACCGTTAAAATACCTCCTAAATATATACAATATACATCTGATGCCTAAACGCATACTACCTGTAACGTGGGAGATCCCTGTCCACGTGCAGACTGCTCCCCTCACTGTCAGTATCCTGCAGGAGTACTGCTTCTGGCCCAGAACCCAGCAAAGCACAGGAGATCCTTGCAGGTTGAAACCCAAACTGAGGCTGAGTCTATTTACATTTTATAACTGATTAAAACACACTCACAGGAGAAGGTACAGCAACAATGGAAACATGGCCAGCATTAAAACAATGGATCAGTAAGTCAAATAACAATGGCTAAAGCTAGTTTCTGAGGGAAGGGTTTTGATGGAAGCATGTGATGTATACAGTATATACAACAGGAGACTCTACAATAAATACATGAGGGAACATTAATATAACACAGACATATGTCTAAAGTGACGCACGTCACACTACCTAATAGGCTGCGTCCATTGTAATATATAGAAATTTTATCTTTTTATTCCGTATTATCCGGATTATATATACAATATCGTCACCGTGGAAGCATCCTTTTAAGATACTGCACGATGGGTACCCTCGGTGGTGACACTGCGCCCTTGAAAGGTCTCTGTAAATATTGTTAGAAAAGGAAAAATATTTGTTTCCAAGGTCAGGCAAGTTCAGGGAGGTAATAAAAATAGTGTACCTGGATTCCCAGTGTCTAGTTTCCCCATAGGACCTTCCGCAACAAGAAAAAGATGTGAGAAGTTCACAGACAGCGTATGGCTCTGACGAGGCTTGGAGAGTCCCTAGAGCTCGGTAGATAGGTGAGGAATATGTTGCCTTTTTTTGTTCTTCTTTTTAACGCTTAAATGACTATTGAGGTAGAATAGAGTAAGATTGAAGTGATGCTCGGCATGTATTCAGTTTGGTGATAATTCTGGACTCATTGGGCAGCTCAGAGCAAAATGATCATGTCTGGAGAAGGTTCCTAAATAAGGTAAGTAGAGGGTTATGATTTCTAAGGTAGTTTGGGACCAAAACTATAATAAAGAGATACAAGCAGTTACTGACCTATGCTCAATGAGAATTTAGATTTGCCAAGTCAACAGCTGGGGTTCTTTAAAAAAATATTTATTATAGTTTGAATATTGACAGAAGAAAGCAGCCATTTTCAATGATAGATAGATAGATAACATTTTATAGTTAGAGAAAAACAGAAAATTAACTAGATAGATACTGTAAATAGATAGATGATAGATAAATATGGTAGATAAATAGATGATGTGGAGATAAATAGATACGAATAGAAAAATAAATAAATGAGAAAATGAAGAAAAAATTATAGATATTGTCGTTAAAGAAAAAAATAACTAGATAGATGTTATGCAGATAGATAAAGAGTTGATGACTAGATATCTAGAAAAAGACATATTATAATTTGAGAAAAAAAGAAAGAACAAGATATGAGTATGCACAAAACGATAAACAGATATATAGATAGACTGACAAAATAGAGAAAGATAGATAGACTGACATATATAGAGATAGATATACTAACATATAATAGAGATAGAAAGATAGATGGATGATACATAGATAAATAGACTGACATACATAGCGATAGAAAGATAGAGATAGATAGACTGACATACATAGAAATAGAAAGATAGATATACTGACATACATAGAAATAGAAAGATAGATAGACTGACATACATTGAGATAGATATACTGACATACAGTACATTGAGATAGAAAGATAGAGAGCTAGATAGATATACTGACATACATAGAGATAGAAAGATACATATATGGATAGACTGATATATAGAGATAGATAGATAGACTAACATATATAGAGATACAACGATAGATGGATATTGTAGTTAAAGAAAAAATAACCAGATAGATGATATGCAGATAGATAGAGAGATGATAACTAGATATCTAGAAAAAAGACATTATAGCTTGAGAGAAAGAACATAGTAACTATATAGAAACATAGAAAATGTCGGCAGATAAGTACCTTTCGGCCCATCTAGTCTGCCCAATTACATGGATACTTTACCTGGATTTATCTTTTTTTTCTAATAGCCTTATGCCTATCCCATGCCTGCTTAAATTCAATTACTGTTTTGGCATCTACCACTTCTACTGGAAGGCTGTTCCATGTATCCACCACCCTCTCAGTAAAATAATGCTTCCTGATGTCACTTTTAAATCTTTGCCCCTCTAATCTAAGACTATGTCCTCTTGTTTTGCTACTTTGTTTCCTTTTAAATATACTCCCTTCCTCTACCTTGTGGATTCCCTTTACGTATTTAAATGTTTCTATCATATCTCCTCTGTCTCGTCTTTTTTCCAAACTGTACATGTTAAGATCATTAAGCCTTTCCTGGTAACTTTTCTCCTTCAAGCCGTACACCATTTTAGTAGCCCTTCTCTGAACTCTCTCTAAGATGTCTATATCCTTCTGGAGATACGGTCTCCAGTACTGCAGAGAGTACTCCAAGTGAGGTCTCACCAGTGCTCTGTACAGTGGCATGAGCACTTCCCTTTTCCTACTGCTAATACCTCTCCCTACACAACCCAGCACTGTGCCGAATAAACTCCATTTACCACAACCCTCTGTTGCCTGTCACTCAGCCACTGCCTAATCCATTCAACAATATTGGAGTCCAAGATCAAAGATTGCAATTTATTGATAAGCCTTCTATGCGGAACAGTATCAAAAGCCTTACTGAAATCTAAATAAGCAATGTCTACTGCACCACCTTTGACTATTATTTTTGTTACCCAATCAAAAAAATCAATAAGATTAGTTTGGCATGATCTCCCTGAGGTAAACCCATGTTGTTTCTGATCCCGTAATCTATGTGTTTTTAGATGTTCAACAATCCTTTCCTTTAACATGGTTTCCATTAATTTCCCCACTACTGACGTAAGACTAACTGGCCTATAGTTCCCCGATTCCTCCCTACTACCCTTCTTGTAAATGGGCACAACATTTGCTAATTTCCAGTCTTCTGGGATGACTCCCGTTAACAAGGATTGGTTAAATAAATCTGTTAACGGTTTTGCTATTACACCACTGAGCTCTTTTAATAATTTAGGGTGGATCCCATCAGGCCCCATTGACTTATTTGTCTTTACTTTAGACAGCTGCTGTAGAACCTCCTCCTCTGTAAACTCATATGTAAATGTCTCTTTAGTGTTTCCTCCTAACTGAGGTCCCTTTCCTTCCTTTTCTTCTGCAAAGACTGAACAGAAATATTCATTGAGGCAGTCAGCGAGACTTTTATCCTCTTCTACATACCTTCCTTCCTTTGTTTTTACACTAACTAATCCAGGTTTTACTTTTCTTTTCTCGTTTATGTATCTAAAAAATGTTTTGTCCCCTTTTTTACTGACAGAGCTATTTTCTTTTCTGCGTGTGCTTTGGAAGCTCTTATAAATTGCTTTGCCTCTTTCTGCCTAATCTTATAGGTTTGCCTATCTTCTTCACTCTGAGTTTTTTTATAATTATTGAATGCTATCTTTTTGTTCTTCACTATTTTGGCCACTTCTGCAGAGTACCACATTGGTTTCTTCCCTTTTTTGCTTTTTGCTAACAAGCCAAATGCAATTGCCTGTGGCCTTCAATAATGTCTCCTTTAAATAATCCTATTTCTCCTGGACTCCCTTTAAACTCCTCCAGTCTGATAATGACTCATTCACACAAAATCCCATTTTCGAAAAATCTGTTTTTTTAAAGTCTAAAACGTTTGTTTTTGTGTGGTGCGGCTCCATTCCTGTTCTTATATTAAACCACACTGACTGGTGATCACTAGATCCCAAATTTTCACCTACAACAACGTCTGATACCAAACCTCCATTTGTGAGTATTAAATCCAATATGGCCTCTTTACGGGTCAGCTCCTCAACTACTTGTGTTAGAGATAATCCCAGTAGGGAGTTTAGAATATTTGTACTCCTGGTGCACACAGCTATTTTGGTTTTCCAGTTCACATCAGGAAGATTAAAGTCCCCCATGATAATAACTTCCCTCTTCATTGCCATTTTGGCTATTTCCTCAAACAGCAGATTATCTAGCTCTTCTACTTGTCCAGGGGTCTATAGATCACACCTACACGAGCTACCGTATGATTGCCAAATGTTAGCGTAACCCAAACTGACTCTATGTTCACCTCGCTCACTTTTATTTGGGTCGTTTTTATGTTGTTTTGCACATACAGGGCCACTCCTCCTCCTTTCCTACCTTCTCTGTCTTTTCTATATAAAGAGTACCCCGGTATTGTTATGTCCCAGTTATTTTTCTCACTGAACCATGTCTCAGTAACCGCCACTAAATCTACTTTTTCAGCTGCCATCATTGCCTCCAGTTCATTGATTTTATTTACTAAACTGCGAGCATTTATAGAGACGACTCTGAGCTTGTCATTTTTTACCCCGCATGTTGCTTGCAACCTCCGATTTAGTTTTGGGGGACAATCGGGCAGATTGTTTTTTAACCTTTTGTCCCCCCTCATAGTTTAAATATTCCTTTGTGAAACCTTTGAACTTCTCACTGAGAACATATGTTCCCCTATGAGTAAGATGCAAACCATCTTTTTATACAATTCCTTTCTGCTCCAATTCGAGCTATCATGGGACACAAATCCAAATCCTTGCTCCCGACACCATTCCCGAAGCCACAAATTAAATTCCCTAGTGCGCATTTGCCTATCCTGAATGTTATGCACAGGCAGAACTTCAGAGAATGACACAGTGGACGCAATCTGCTGTATTTCACCTCCAAGAACACAAAAATCTTTCTTAATCTCAGAAACCTCATTGCTAGCCAAGTCATTTGTCCCTAGATGGACTAGAACGTCCACTCATCTCGCCAACACATCTCACCAAACCACTACTCTCCAGCTCAACACTTCTTATGATAGAATCACCCAGCAACAATTGCCTTCTATCAAGTCCCACCTTTTCCTTTTTGTCCTTGGTTGCAGTCTTGCATACCTTAGGCATAGGGGATGGTGGTTCCTCAACTATGGTGTCTGAGCCTACTTCCATCTTACCACTACACTCTGAAAGTGCCTCAAAAGAATTAAGAAGAGCCACAGACTGTGGGACATGCCTTCTATCCACAACTCTAAGTCTACCAGATCCTACAGTAGTCCATCTGCTGCTCCTAGGAGGCCTCTGTGGCAGTGGCTTTGTAACAGTCATAGCTGAGTTTGTCTAACAGATGATTTACAAATCTCAGACTTCAAACAGGCAATTTCCTGCTGCAATAAAGAGAACTGCCTACATATCAGGCATACTCCAAACCTCCAAAAATTGGATCTAAAGACATATTTTCTGTGTTAATCTGTATATTTGTGTATATTTGTGTATATTTTCTGTGTTAATCTGTATATTTGTGTTTTGTTCTTAATATCTTGCATTTATTACTTTGTATTTCTGTAACAACTGTAAAATTTCAATGCTCTTGAACCCAGGACATACTTGAAAACTAGAGAAATCTCAATGTATTCTTCCTGGTAAAATACTTTATAAATAAATAAATACATAAAGAGAAAATAAAGAAAGAACAAGATGTGAGTATGCAATAAAGGATAAACAGATAAATAGACTGACATATATAGAGATAAAGAGCTAGTTAGATAGATAAAGAGATGATAACTAGATATCTAGAAAAAAGACATACAGGGTTATTCAAAGAGATTCGAAAAGTCACCGCACATTCGGTGACTTTTCGTTCTCTTCAATTCGGGTTCCTTTTGCCGATCACATTTCGGTGACCCTGCGGTGTATCCAGCAAGCACCACAGGGTCCCCGAATTGCAGGGAAAGGCTGCCGCAAACCCGACAAAAACTAACCGCAAAACCCACTGAATGCACGCCGAAAACCCCCAAAAACATCTGGATTAACCTGCCGAAAACCACGGAAAAAGCCCGAGCAGGAGCCGATCGCACACACAGCCGAAGCAGCAACTGAGACTGCAGACGAGGGAGGTGAATAAATTAGCAAAATAGTTTGTGTGAATCTGTGAAAATGAAAAGCTGTTTGCAAAGAAACTACTGAGCGAAAATGTCTGAAATTTACATATGAGGTCCAGGGAATGATAATAAAAAGGGCTGTTACAGAAAAAATAAGTAAACTTTAAGAAATAAAAAAAAAAAAAATTCGGAAAAATGCTTAAAGTATCCGAAAAAATATATAAATAAAGAGACTCTTTACTGCAGAATTTTGTAATGAACGGTTTATTAGATATTGAATTAAAACGGAAATATTTTTAACATTGAAGCCTATGGGATTCTCCTGAATTAACTTGCCGAATTAAAACCCCGAATGACAGGGCATTAGAGGAACCTTTCACTGCTGGTTTTCGTTCTCTGAATAGCCGAAGCATTGCTTTTTCATGGGGATTTCTCTGCCCTCGAACAGGCACCGAACAGGCACCGTATGTGCAGGCAATTCGCCAGGATTTGGCGAATTGCCTGCTCTCTGGATAGTCGAATGGCCAGGAAAGGTAACCGAACGCTGATTTTCGGTTCGGTTCGGTTTCAGCGTTCGGTTACTTTTCTCAAGCAATTCGGATCTCTTTGGATAACCCTGATAGTTTGAGAAAGAAAGAACAAGATAGATAGAGTATGTACAAAAGGATAACACATTGATAGATAGATAAGAAAATAGATAGATGTATATACAGACATAGCAAGATAGAAAATAATATTTAGGTCAATAGATATATGATATACGGATGGACAGAATTGTAATTACTACGTAGTTTATACAGAGTTTAAACGTGCACAGGAGTCTGCAATCAAGATAAATGCAAATAATTCATAAATTAATATTTTTAAGTGTTCGTGCTTAAGGTTTAATAATTATAAGGTCAGGTGAATCAGTCTATATATATATCTTAGAAACTGCGACCATGAAAAACATGTTCTCTTCCATCTGGTAGAAGCAGCCCTTTGCATGTGTGCCTTGTTATTTATAGTGAAATTTCACAGATTGTCATGTAATAGCCCCGTTATTCTCTGCGCGTTTCGCATAGAATGGGAAAATTGAGAATTCAAACAAAATTACATTATCTTGTAGTCAGGAATGAGACACTAAACAAAGTGCATTAGCATGCTGCTTGGTGGAAAAAAATGCAATTTATTGTAAATTCAGGTGAAATATATGCATTTAATTTTCTCTTTTCAGGGGGTATACTAAATGTAATCAGTTGTATTGTTTATATCTGTAGCATAAATATTCATTGTTTATGATTTGACTTGACTAGGCAAAACACACTAAATACATAAAGAAACTCAGAATATAAACGGAGATACTTATTATCTACCTTTATTGTGTAACCAGCTCCAAACCACAAGAGAAAAACAAGCGGGGCTGAATCTGCCAACTTATTCTAGAGCAGTGTTTCTCAATTTCAGTCTTCAGGGAGCACTAACAGGACAGGTTTTAAGGATTATTTTGGAAATGCAAACTGAATCCTACAATCACTAAGCACCAAATCATATCATCTGTGCTTCAGATATCTGGCAAACCTAAGGCTCGATTCCATAGTTGATGCTAATGTAGCCTTTCGATATTTTATCGTTTGCGCCAGGATAAGTACGTTTAACATCTAGCATCGATATTCCGATCTTGATGCTAAACAGGGCTGAAAAGGTTTTGTGTCTTGCAGCTTGCGCGAGATTACTGTACTTAAGCGTCTCCTATACTTAACATGGGGAGCGTAATCTATTTTTAGCATCTTGACGAATGACGTATTACAAATTGTTGACGCAAATTCAATTAACACGCTCTAAACCCCCCATTAAATCCCATACTCGCCTCTCATCCTGCAGGAAGAAGGGCGTCGCGATCTGCCACTTCTTACCAGGAGCAGAGTGAGACTGGTGACAATTAGTTACTAGTCTCCCTCCGCGCTCACTCCGCAGTACCGCACAATCTTACGAGAGCGAGCTCGTGGTCTGGAAGTGCAAGGCTCTATGGAGTCCTGTGGACTCCACGAGCTGATACTCTCAGTTGCAGAAATGCTACTGTGGGTATCGGGAACCTTAGTGCTGCGTTCCATGGCGAGGTGCTGAGATAGAGCCCTCCCTGGAATCCAACGTTAACATGAAGATGGTAAGAAAAAATCTGCAGGTGCACATTATCCTGTTTACCGTCTCCATGTTATTCTGGTGTCAGACGAGCACTCTAGGTGTGCCCGTACTGACGTGCCTACCGGCGTCCGTTGCACCATTGTGACAGCAACGGGGCTGGCCACATGCTTGAGCACACGCAGGAAATGCACATGCAACACGCGTCCGCGCACAAAGCCTCCCCATCAAAACGCTAGACGCGCATTGACGGGGATGCAAAGCGCGATCCTCCATAGGAGGACCGGGCTTTGCAGCGCTGAACTCACTGACTGTGCTCAGCGAGGCGGCCAGACGGGAGCCGAGTGAAAGGAACGTCCACTCTCACGGATTTTCCTTCCACTCTGAAGTGTGCTTGTCTGACCTCGGCCTTAGCATCAAAAGTGTAATACAACCCCTGGCCTGTTAGTGGGTCCCAAGAACCGGAGCTGAGAATAACACTGGTCTAATGAGAACTTGGGTATCTTCCATTTCTTGTTGTCAGATAGGTTTATGAGTTAAGAGATGATCACAAACTCATATAATGGCCTATTTCTATGTGTGTTTTAAAGGCTAGAATACAATCTTATGTTGTACCTGTTCTTTCCCTCAACGTCGCCCTTGTTATCCCAAGCAAAAGTAAAGGGAGCCAGAAAATGCCAATTGATTTCTGCGCTCAACGGTTCCTCCTGCAGCCATAGAAAAACATTAAAAAATAAGATATAAACTACCCTCTCCTAAAATTGACAATAAGTGTTTTTCCAACAGCAACATGCATATTTAAATATGTAATAAATGATATTTGCACTTATCGCCTGGTGAAGAAGATGAGGGCACCATCTACCACCTTCTCTTTGCATAAAACAAAGGACACAGAGAACAGATAGTTCTCCATGGTTCTTCTGACAGCACTGTGCAGTCCCATGAGGTTGAGGTCTCCAGGAGAGAATAACAGCAGTGACACGGTACGCAGCTTACAGTTTTCATGACTGGCGTCCAACTTATAAGAGGCATTAATATACAGAGAGTGCCATCTGGTATCAGGGAGCCTTAGAGACTTTGCTTTCAGTTTTTGCAGGTCTCAGTACCCGGAATGCAGGCCAGGGTAGGTAAAATACATAGTTTTATGGGTTTTTTTTGCCAATAACCCAGCCAATGTCGAGCGCAGTTCTGATATTATTATTATTATTATTATTATTAATATCATAGCACCAACAGTTTCTACAGCGCTTTACAATAACCAATGGGAACTGAGACAAAAGTACAAACAAACATAGGAACAGAAACACGAGGTGTAGGGATGTGCATGGCTGAAAAATTTGTTTTGTTTAGTTTCGTTTCGTTACGTTTTTAAATCATTTAGTTTTCAGAATTTCGTAACTAATTTAATTTCGTGTTTCGTTTCGTTTAGGATTGATTTGAAATTTCGAAACGATTTGAAATTTCGAATCGATTCAAATTTCATATATCAATTCGATAGTTGATATCAATTAGAATTTTGGATCACTAGATAAAACCCCAATTAATCAAATTTTGCTGTTAAAAGAAAAGCTAGGGTTAAATATTAAGATGTGTCACAGATTTAGTATTTGAGTCAAATTAAACAGTGAAACAAAATTAATTTGTTTCATAAAGTCCTTTGCTGACTATTACTTGTATTGTAAGTTAAGATCAATTCGATAGTTGATATCAATTTGATAGTTCATTTCAGATTCGATAGTTGATATTAATTTGATAGTTCATTTCAAATTCAATAGTTCATATCAATTTGATAGTTAATTTCAAATTTTATAGTGGATATCAATTATTCAAATTTTTCTTTTATGATGATGACACAGTGTAAAACGAAATAAATTTGTTATATACCATTTCGTTTTGAATTCGTATCGTATCGATTCGTTATTCGGAAGTACTTCCAAATACGAATTATCAAATTTCGTTCCAAATTCCGATTTTTTTTCCAAAACGAATGCACATCTCTAGTGTAGAGGACTTGGATTGGTCGTCATAATGTCGTCATAATGTGGGGTTAGGCAAGGAGAGGGATAGGTTGGCATCAGTAATGTGGTAAGCTAATCTGAAGAGATGGGTTTTAAGGGATTTCTTGAAGGCCTGAAGATTGGGGGAGAGTTTGATAGGACGAGGTAGGTCATTTCACAGGACCGGAGCTGCCCTAGAGGAGTCTCGGAGGTGAGAATTGGCTGTGCAGGTGGAGTGATAGCACTACTATGTCTCATCAGATTTCCAGGAACTAGAGGACTAATAACATCACAGTGACACACAGGACTCACCCATATATGTAGCTACAGAACAAATATGGCCATAATGCAGATGCGTTTCAATATTTCGGAATTGTGCTGGTGCTATTAGAATGTAATGTACTATATTGATGCTCATGTAACCTGTGTCTATAAATTCTCCACACGCTCAAAGACGCAGGAGATTCGGTTTATATTTACTAGGCCTGTGTGTTCAGAAGCAGGGGGTTATAATGGTTGATGGTAGACTTTGAGTTCCCCATTCCCAGGATAACCAGGCAACGAGAGATCACTTTTGGCCAGTAATATGGAGCTTAAGTGGCATTGTGGGAGTTTTACCGTAAACAGTTCAGCACTCATAAACTGCCCTTGTCTGTTGAAAGAAAGCATATTATTCCTTGAGGTCAGAATGTTAATGTATATATAGGCTAATGCATTTGGCCTCCAGATACTTAAATACCAAATAATATAAACCAAAGAATTTAACGAGAGTATTACTTGGATGCACAGAGCCTGCATTTATCATGATGGTAGGAAAGAGGCTGTAGATGTAAGCTTTCTTTCCATTTCTCTCTCTTTTCCTCCCTCTCGCTCTCTGTCTCTTTTTTTTCTTCCATCATCTTTGCCTTTTCTTTGTCACTTCCTTTTACCCTTCCACAATTTCTTCCTTTATACTTTCCTTTATCTTCCTTCCTTCCGTCCTTTCTACCTTGCTTCTTTAATTTTTCCACCCTTTACCACTTTCCTTTCCATCTTCTCTTTGTCCCTTCCTTCTCTTTATCTTCCAGCATCTTTCTTTTACTCACTCTCCTTTTTCCCTTCCTTCCCCCTTTCCTTCCCCATCTCTTGGTCCCTCCCTTCTCTTTCTCTTTCATTCAAATCAAATCAAAATAAGCTTTATTGGCAGGACCATATACATTTTAGCATTGCCAAAGCATATGGGTAGGAGGGGGGTAGTGGGACATATATGGGGGAATGGGCAAGTCCATGGACATTATCAGGGGGTAAGGGATATGTCTTTCTCTATCGCTCTCTTTCTTTCATTATTATTGTTTCCTTCCCTTTCCCTTCTATTTCATACTACTTGTCCCTTCCTTCCTCCTCTTTCATTCTCTCTCTTTCTCAGTTACTTTATCTCCTTATTTATTTTCCCCTTTCCTTTTTCCCTTCTCTTTGTCCCTTCCTTGCGTCTTTTTCTTTTTCATTCTCTTTCAGTCACTTTCTCTCCTTATTTATTTTTCCCTTATTTTTCCCTTTCTTTTTCCCATCTTTTTGTCCCTTCCTTACTTCTTTTTCTCTTTCATTCTCTTTCAGTCACTTTCTCTCCTTCTTTCTTTTTCCCTTCCTTTCCCCTTCCCCTTCTTTTTATCCCTTCCTTCCTTCTTTTTCTCTTTCATTCTTTCAGTCACTTTCTCTCCTTATGTATTTCTCCCTTCCTTTCCCCTTCCCTTTATCCCTTCATTCCTTCTCTTTCTCTTTCTTTCGCTTTCAATCACTTTCTCTCCTTATTTATTTTTACCTTCTTTTCTCCCTTTCCTTTTCCCATCTTTTTGTCCATTCCTTCCTTCATTTTCTCTTTCATTCTCTTTCAATCACTTTCTCTCCTTCTTTCTTTTTCCCTTCCTTTCCCCTTCCCCCTTCTTTTTATCCCTTCCTTCCTTCTTTTTCTCTTTCATTCTTTCAGTCACTTTCTCTCCTTATGTCTTTCTCCTTTCCTATTATCCCTTCCTTCCTTCTCTTTCATTTGCTTTCAATCACTTTCTCTCCTTATTTATTTTTCCCTTCTTTTCCCCCTTTCCTTTTCCCTTCTTTTCCCCCTTTCCTTTTCCCATCTTTTCCCCCTTTCCTTTTCCCATCTTTTCCTCCTTTCCTTTTCCCATCTTTTCCCCCTTTCCTTTTCCCATCTTTTTATTCCTTCCTTCCTTCCTTCCTTCCTTCCTTCCTTCTTTTTCTCTTTCCGTCACTTTCTCTTCTTATTTCTTTTTCCCTTCCTTTCCCCTTTTCCATTGTCCCTTATCTTTTTCCCTCTCTCTCTTTCTCTCATTCCTTTTTTCTTTCCTCTCTCCCTTCCTTCCTTCTTTCACATACCATATGATACCACGTGAACCCATGATGATAAATTACCTTGGAAGCTGTCTATTTCCATACCAAAAATCATGCATGAGAAATACGTCTCGTTCATTAATGGATAATGTCATACATTATGTACTGCTGCGCATCCAATTGATCTCTGCCCTTTAATGCTGATGTCTGCGATCCGCTTGGCATTAAGCTGACGGAAGTAAACAAGGGATGCTTATGAGAAAAACCACAGAAACCATAAGAAAGTGTGTGAGGCAGGCGGCTCCCAGGATGCTCTTTGAATCTGAATCCACGCCAACGGTATTACTGCGCAACTTGCACATCTCCATGAAAATCACCTAAAAAAAAGATATATATATATATACTGTATATTGTAAGATGTTTTGCTGCAACATGCAATTTAATATATGGGCCATTTCTATCTAGCGATGGCGAAATTCCCTCAAACTGACCTACTTTCTATGAGCTTCTTTAGGGGATGTTTATTTGTTATGTCTCAAGCCTTACAACTATATTCAAAATAATTGTTAGTTGCTCGACGGCAGATTCTTAAATTGAAATGTAAATATCATGATGCATTTTAATGATCCCTCATAATTATGTAATCCGCACATAAATAACGCACATTATATTATGACTTTATTTAAGGCGTCCCTTTAATGCGTGAAATATCTCCATTTAACATTGAAGCCTGTGCCCTTTTATAAATTCAGTGACATTTTGTTCGATTGTTAATTTCCCTCATTCCTACGAGAGGATAGGTGATGGTTAGTTTGCACAATCAAAGTGGTCAAGATCTCTTGTTTAACATGATTGTCCTTCTTACGGTCGCCATGTAAACTCGGTCAAAAATCAATCATCATTATCATCAGACCGGTGCTGATTGCTCAGCCGTGAACTATAAATTCCGAATCCTCTCTCCTACCTTACCGTGCTCCTCCGTGCCCTTTGTCTTGATGTTGTAGATATGATTACAGACAGGCTGTCACACGGGGGATAATTGATGCTCAGAATGGAAATTATAAGAATTGTTTGAGCACTGAGCTTATAAGCGTTTAACTCCTGGTTCCACCCGTGGATATAACACTGAGCCAATCTCAACAGCATCTAAGACTTTAGGAATTTTACACAGATTGGTCCATTTTTCAGATAGTTTCAGGTTTTAACTGTTAAATAAATGGATGGAGTAACAGGTACTGGGGGAGACTGGTCCCCAGCTTGGAGACCTGACCCGAAGCTGTACGTTGAGTGTATCAAGGTGGAGAGAGCTTCTGTTACAGGTGGTTGATAGATAGATTTATTTATTTATAAAGTATTTTACCAGGAAGGACACATTGAGATTTCTCTCGTTTTCAAGTACGTCCTGGGTTCAAGAACATTGAATTGTTACAGTTGTTACGGAAATACAAAGTAATACAATGTAAGATATTAAAAACAGAACACAAATATACAGATTAACACAGAAAATAAATATGTAGAAAATATATTCACTATGTCACATGTTTACAGGTGCATTCTGTATATAGTCACTATGATACATGTTTACAGGTGTATTCTGTATATAGTCACTGTGTTACATGTTTACAGGTGCATTCTGTATATAGTCACTATGATACATGTTTACAGGTGTATTCTGTATATAGTCACTATGATACATGTTTACAGGTGTATTCTGTATATAGTCACTATGATACATGTTTCCAGGCGCATTCTGTGTATAGTCACTATGTTACATGTTTACAGGTGCATTCTGTATATAGTCACTATGTTACATGTTTACAGGTGCATTCTGTATATAGTCACTTTGTTACATGGTTACAGGCGCATTCTGTATATAGTCACTATGATACACGTTTACAGGTGCATTCTGTATATAGTCACTATGTTACATGTTTACAGGTGCATTCTGTATATAGTCACTATGTTACACGTTTACAGGTGCATTCTGTATATAGTCACTATGTTACATGTTTACAGGTACAATCTGTATATAGTCACTATATTACATGTTTACAGGTGCATTCTGTATATAGTCACTATGTTGCATGTTTACAGGTGCATTCTGTATTGGGGTATGTTAATAGAGATCTCTTAAGTGACTTTAGACTGGGGGAAGATTTGATGGCACCTGAGAGGTTATTCCATATTTGCGGTGCTCTGTAGTAAAATGAGCATAGAGCCACTTTCTTTTTGTATTGTGGTATTGCAAGTAAGGTGCAGGTCCTAAATCAGAGGTTATAGGATGAGGGAACCGCTGGGGGAAGCAGTCTATTCAGGTAGGGTGGTAGCTTCCCAGAAAAGCTCTTAAACACCAGGTTGGAAAGGTGAAGGGTGTGTCTAGATTCCAGCGATGGCCAGTTTAGCTCTTTTAACATGTCACAATGGTGGGTCGTGAAGTTACATTGTAGCACAATCTAGATAGAGTATAGATGGAAAGAGAGTTGATACAGAGTTAGATCATAGTTGGATGGATAGATAGATGGACAGATTATGGATGGAAAGAGGTGATAAAGAAGTAGATCATTGTTGGATGGATGTATTATAGATGGAAAGAGGTGATAAAGAGAGTTTTAGGTGGCTAGATAACACATTATAATTGGACAAATAAAAAAAGAAAGAAAATATATAGATAGATAAAGATACAATAAAGAGATATAGTTAAATATACAACCCAGGACATACTTGAAAACGAGAGAAATCTCAATGTATCCTTCCTGGTAAAATACTTTATAAATAAATAAATAAATAAATAAAATACAGATCCACCGATATATAGCTTATAGATGGAAAGATACATTGACAGATACATACAGTAGATAGAGAGCTAGAAAAGCAGGTTGATAGATAATCAGATTGATATCTAGATGGGCAAACAGACTACTTTTTGCTGTTTTGTTTGTTGTTTTTCCAGTTTGCGATCAGATTTTCTAACTGTTATTACTTTTACTATTATTATTATTAATTTTTATTATTATTATTCATTTCTACAGAATGAACAGTGTTGCTGTTTCTTCCTTATAAGGAAGTTTAAACTGTCCTGGTCCCGTGTTTGAATAGGATCCAATAAAATGTGCCATAGAATGTGGCCACAATAGAAATATAAATCATTTCCAATACAGCATGTATAAAACTATGTGGCAGAATAACGTGTTGTGTTCCTGGCAGTAGAAGTGGATGAAATGTTTGATATCTTTAGTGCCTTTACTACAGAGCAGAAGAAAATAAACCTAAAAAACGGGGTTAATATAGCAGAAGCTGTTGCTGATTATACATACATATTTCTTTAAGATCACATTGTATCGATACATATAGCAAATGTATGTTATCCTTTCCTTGGTATTTGGTAGGAAAATGTAATTTTGTATCCAGCTGTAACGGCGCTGAATGGATAATAAGATTCAGTTTGGTGCAGTTAGAAGCCCTCCGCCATATGTCTTTTAAAACTGTTGCATTTTTGAGGTGGCTCTCAGGGCATCGATGTCAACTCAGCAATTCATCAAAGAAATAACTGTTGAAGCAAAGCACTCACGATACATTTTTCTCGTGGTGGCGTTTGTAGTACTAGAAGAAGTAATCCAATAAAAACTGAAAATTAGATGTAATACCCTCGGTTTATTGGCTTGATTTTGACTGTATTATACAATATTTGTATTTTCTACATGACAAGTCTAGCTGCTGGCCAAACACTGCTATTTTGTAGCAATTTTGGTTTGTTTTTAAAAAGCACTATATCTTAAAGAATTGTCTTTATGTCACATTATTTCAGTGCTCAGGTGGGAAATATTTTAGCCAAAATAGGTGACATTATTATTGTTTTCTCTATAAATAAGTCTATCTATCTATCTATCTATCTATCTATCTATCTATCTATCTATCTATCTATCTATCTATCTATCTATCATCTATGTATTTCTACATATAATCTATCTAGATATTTTCACTGTCTAGCTATACATGTGTTTATCTTTATTTTTGGATATAATCTATTTAGTTGTTTTATTCTTTTCCCTTCCACACTATAATATGTCTGTATATCTATCGATTTTCTTTCTTCCCTCTAGTTACTTTCCTTCCTTCCTCACCCAGTGGCATCACAAGGGGGGGGCAGGGGTGTGACCTGCACCGGATGACACCACCCCAATTTTTTTTTTAAACGTATCTATTTTACCAGGAAGGATACATTGAGAATTCTCTCATTTTCAAGTATGTCCTGGGTAGGCAAGGCCTAGGCTGGCACATTCAAGGGGGCAGCAAAAAAAAACACCACTAAAGGGGATATTCACAGAGCACCAAAATGACGCAGACATTTCAGTGTTCCGTTGTTCCCCGCACTTTGGGGAATCAAATTTCCCCAGTGAATTCACCGCAGGGTCCCTGAAGTGCAGGGAATCAGCCACCGAATGATGCCGCAAACCCGTCGCCCGCTGTTTTCAAAAAAACTACTTAACGAAAATGTCTGGAATTAACATATAAGGTCCTATGAATGATAATATAAAGGTCTGTTACAGAAAGAAGGAAAAACCGCTATCAGAAAAAAAATAGATTTTTTTAAAAAAATGCCTAAAAGACACAAAAAAATAATAATCAATAAATAGACTTTTTACTACAGATTAAAGGAATAAACGGTTTATTAGATACTGGATAAAAATGGGAATATTTTTAACATTGAAAACCTATGGTGTTCGTTCGCCTGAATAAACCCGCCAAATGAAAACACCGGACATCAGGACATTTCACTGCTGTTCGGTGTATCTGAACAGATTAACCATTACTTCTCTATGGGGACTTTCACTGCCTTCGAACAGGCACCGTACTGGCTGGCAGTTCATCAAAATTTGTGTGTGAGCATATCACAGAGCTCCTCAGCAATACAAATGTGCGCCGTGTATTATGAGCATTCAGTGTTATATGGGAGTACTGATTTACAAGTAAATAGTATAAAAAAATGTAAAATTTGGGGGGGGTGACACCAACCCTAGTGACGCCACTGTCCTCACCATAAGTCTAGTTATTAATCTTTTTGAATATTATTTATCGAACTAGTTGTTTCTTTCATCCCTGCCTTTCTACCTATCTATCTTTTTGCATTATTTATCCCTTCTTTCTTTTTCTATATATATGTTCATCGATCTTTTGTACATCATCTAATTGTTTTTTTTCTTTCTTGATTGATTTCTTTTTTTCCTTCTTTCCAAGTTTATCTTTTTTACTATATCCTCTATATGGTTATATTCCTTCCTTCTTTCCTCGCCATAAATGTGGTTATTGACCTTTTTGAATATCATGTATCTATATATTTTTTTCTTCTCTTATCCCTGTCTATCTCATGGGATCTATCTATCTGTTTGCATTATATCACATTCTTTCTTTCTTTTTCTTTTTCGTTTTTTCTTTCTTTATTTCTTTCTTTTTCTTTCATTTTTTCTCTCTTTTTCTTTCGTTTTTTCTTTCTTTATTTCTTTCTTTTTCTTTAGTTTTTTCTTTCTTTTTCTTTAGTTTTTTCTTTCTTTCTCTTTAGTTTTTTCTTTCTTTTTCTTTCGTTTTCTCTTTCTTTCTTTTTCTTTCGTTTTTTCTTTCGTTTTTCTTTCTTTCTTTCTCTCTTTCTTTCAATGTATCTGCTGGCTGACTGTGACTATTTTGAGTTAATTCAGTAGGAGTTGGCTTTTTTAATAAAAAAAAGTTATTATGTCTTAAATTATATAACCCTGTATTTATTGCATAGCAATATATTTCAGTGTCTGGGGGGTGAATACTGAATTTTAATAGCAAGAAATTAAATTATGTATTCCTACAGATCATTTGCACCTCCGTAGCGGGAATGTGGGGGGTTTCTCACATCTGCTGGCCTCTTAACATTCCCTCCAACAACTCAAAACTCTGCCCAAATTAAAAAAGAATAATGTAGTTTCTGCATTGAAATTTCTCTGCTACGAGGGATACTTTTTCGATAATTTTTTCGAAACGGTAAAAATGTTACACTTGTAGCACCTACCAGTCCTTTCAGCTTTCACAAAGCTAACGAGCGTGAGCAGTTGGCAGAGTTGACACGATTATTCATCCTGACAGCTTGAAAGAATAAAAAGAAGGAAATAAAAGATAAATAGATCGATAGGTATAAAAATAAACATGCATTGATCACTAAGATACTGCCATTGTCAAATTAGAATGAAGGATGGTTTTTAATACAGTTTTGTTTCTTGTGAATTATGTTTCTCCAACCAAACAAGGCGAAATCGAATTTGTGTATCGGATAAGCCATCGGCTTCCTTTTATAGCTTAGAATCAATTAGTGTTATTCAATAAACCTGGAAGGGCTCAATTGTTTTTCTTGGATTCCTCATTTAAGTTGTGTTGCTCATGGCATTGTCTCATCAGTCCCTATAATTGTGCAACCAAATCCTCAAGCCTTATCTCTGTAATTCGTGCAAAAAAACGTGTAATAAGGTTGGTTATTGTACTACATAATTTCTACCTTCTATTGCCTCCCGGCGTCCGTCGAGGCATTGTGACACTGCGACGGGGCCGGCCACACGCTGTAGCGCGCGCACAAATTGTGCGCGCTTCAGCAGGCAGGCTGCGTCTGTTCAGAAAGCCTCACCGTTGAAGCTCTACGACGCGCGTTCGACGGGGCTGAAAAGCACGATCCCCCATATTAACTGCGCTCAGCAAGGTGGCCAGACGGGCGTCGGAGTAGAAGGACTGTCCACTCTCACGTACGTTCCTTCCGCTCGTAAAATGCTCGTCTGACACCAGCCTTAGTAGTACCATCGCAAAACCACTGAATCGATTCTAAAAAAGTTTTAAAAAATTTAAAAAAAATCGGCAGAAAAAAAAGACGAAAAATGCTTTAAAAATCTAAACATAAATAGACATTTTGCTGCATATGAAAAGAATAAAGAGTTGAGTAAATATTTAACAAAAACAGGGATTTTTTTTAACATTGAAACCTATGGGATTCCGCTGAATAAACCTGTCGAATGAAACAACCGAACAGCAGAGCAATTCACTGACATTTCGGTACTGTTCGGCGTCTCTGATTAGATTATCCATTGCTTCTCTATTAGGATTCCACTGCTGCTGAACAGCACCGTATTTCACTGGCTATTTGCCAATATTTGGCGAATTGCCAGATTTTTGAATAGCCAAATGGCCACAAAAGTGCACCGTATGGGGAAATTTACTATTCGGTGCTCTTTGAATAACCCTGTTAGTCTAAAATTCCCGGAGGGGTTAATTAGAGACAATTTACTACAGAAAATGTATTTTGGGGTTTATTATCGCCTGATTTTTATCATAAATGGGTAATTTTTCAGATTATATCTTAGACCGAATCCATTCCATTGAATCAGCCGATATTTTAAAAAAAAATCTGATTTTTTTTTTAATAAAGTCAAGCTCAATGTAAGTTGAATATTACTTTGTGTAGTTTTAGGTAAGATACAGTCGCTAGTGAATAACCCGCATCTCACCCCTTAGCCCACTGCACTGTTCTGGTTCATACCTTTGAAATAATGATTACGGTTACAATTTTGCAACGTAATAAGTGTCCATTCTTTGCATTTATTCAAATTCATGTATTTCAGTTTTTCTGTGCCCAGTCAGGATTAAACCAAGTCCAACCCACAAGAAAGGAGCGTAATACACAGCAGGTCAAATCTTTTAACCACGCTATGGTACTTATTATCCTTTGTGACTTTTAAAGGTTACAGACTAGAAATATTCTTACATGCACATAGTAATTTTTTATATTTTACTCCGCTTACAATATTTTTTTTTTAAATAATAATATTAAATTATATGGTTGCAAATAATTCAGTTAACTTTTGCCCGGTTATGAAAAATGACACATTTATATCCCTGACGTTTTACATACAGTAAATATGTAGTTAAGATATAACAGAATATGGACATGACGCAAGGTGAAACTGTGCATAACCTCTTTGTTTACAAACAGAACGCATAACCTCTTTGTTTACAACCAGAACGCATAACCTCTTTGTTTACAAACAGAACGCATAACCTCTTTGTTTACAAATAGAACGCATAAACTCTTTGTTTACAAATAGAATGCATAACCTCTTTGTTTACAAACAGAATGCAAATAGAAACATAGAAACAAAGAAAAATGTCGGCAGATAAGAACCTTTCGGCCCATCTAGTCTGCCCAATTACATGGATACTTTACTTGGATTTATCTTTTGTTTAGGATAGCCTTATGCCTATCCCATGCCTGCTTAAATTCAATTACTGTTTTGGCCTCTACCACTTCTACTGGAAGACTGTTCCATGTATCCACCACCCTCTCAGTAAAATAATGCTTCCTGATGTTACTTTTAAACCTTTGCCCCTCTAATCTAAGACTATGTCCTCTTGTTTTGCTACTTTGTTTCCTTTTAAATATACTCCCTTCCTCTACCTTGTGGATTCCCTTTACGTATTTAAATGTTTCTATCATATCTCCTCTGTCTCGTCTTTTTCCAAGCTGTACATGTTAAGATCATTAAGCCTTTCCTGGTAACTTTTCTCCTTCAAGCCGTACACCATTTTAGTAGCCCTTCTCTGAACTCTCTCTAAGATGTCTATATCCTTCTGGAGATACGGTCTCCAGTACTGCACACAGTACTCCAAGTGAGGTCTCACCAGTGCTCTGTACAGTGGCATGAGCACTTCCCTTTTCCTACTGCTAATACCTCTCCCTACACAACCAAGCATTCTGCCAGCATTTCCTGCTGCTCTATTACATTGACTACTTACCCTTAGATCCTCTGAAATAATAACCCCCTAAATCCCTTTCCTCAGATGTTGAGGTTAGGACTGTATCAAATATTCTATATTCAGCCCTTGGGTTTTTACGTCCCAGGTGCATTATCTTGCTCTTATCCACATTAAAACTCAATTGACACAGCTCCGACCATTTTTTTAGTTTACCTAAATCATTTGTCATTTGGCTGATCCCTCCAGGAACATCAACCCTGTTGCAAATCTTTGTGTCATCAGCAAAAAGACATACTTTTCCATTAATACCTTCTGCAATATCACTAACAAAAATATTAAATAGAATGGGTCCAAGTACTGACCCCTGAGGTACCCCACTGGTAACAAGACCTTGCGCCGAATAAACTCCATTTACCACAACCCTCTGTTGCCTGTCACTCAGCCACTGCCTAATCCATTCAACAATATTGGAATCCAAGCTCAAAGATTGCAATTTATTGATAAGCCTTCTATGCGGAACAGTATCAAAAGCCTTACTGAAATCTAAATAAGCAATGTCTACTGCACCACCTGTGTCTATTATTTTTGTTACCCAATCAAAAAAATCAATAAGATTAGTTTGGCATGATCTCCCTGAGGTAAACCCATGTTGTTTCTGATCCTGTAATCTATGTGTTTTTAGATGTTCAACAATCCTTTCCTTTAACATGGTTTCCGTTAATTTCCCCACTACTGACGTAAGACTAACTGGCCTATAGTTCCCTGATTCTTCCCTACTACCCTTCTTGTGAATGGGCACAACATTTGCTAATTTCCAGTCTTCTGGGACAACACACACAATGCAAATTGTTTTGTCAATTGATTTGACTCGCAGACACTTCTATGATTTAATAAATTTAAATTTAACCTTATTTGACTATTATTATATCCTCATGAGCTTTAGTTGGTCATGTACCACCATTGGACAATGGCAACTTTTGCAGAAGATACTTTAGCAATTTCCAAATTCTAATATTTAAAGGGTTAAAATCTAAATTCAGGACAGCACAGTTATTACATTAACTGGAGCACAAACAATCTTTTATAGAAAGCAGGAGACGGGAGACGTTTTGACCTAATTGTGCTACAAAGTAATACAAATGTATCACTTAAAATCTGGGCCTTTTACCGCTAGGGATGTGCCCTGCATGATTCAGCACTGGCCATTCTATTACTCCAGATTTACTACAGAGACTGATTCTTCTGGTCCCAGAGGAATATGTTATGTGAAACAATAAGAGCGCACAGATTGCTACATTTTGCCACTGTTTTGCTGCTGCTAATTGATTGAATGTGTTGTGTGGATTTCGAGATGATAAACAGAGGAACCTGTTTTATGTCAACCCTGTTGAGTACCATCATTTCTGGATGATAATTACACACATGAGAAAAGTTTGCTGTGCAAAGGAGAACATGCCGCATGTCTTTATTCTGTTCATTACCAAGTGGTTTTCTATAAAACCACTGTCAGAAACTAGTGAGTTTATGGGAAACTACTTTTCGTTAGCCAGACTTTAATAATGTGTGTGAAGTTTATACATCAGACGTTACAATGCAATATGATAATGAACGCTCATTTGACAGGCAGAGAGCTCCACCTGCTGGTCACATCCTGTTACTGTAGTGTGTGTCTGTGCAGGCAAGGGTTGTTATAAACTCTGACAGTGGTTCTGTGAGCACATTGGCCGTAATGTCCATGATACAACAACTTTAGAGATTTGTGTGCAACACTGTAAGTTCATAAGTAAAGTCTAGTTATTTAGTTAACCCTTTCACTACCAGAAATTTGTAGTTCACATACACTAGTTACCCTCACCGAGTGTGTCACCCCTCTCCACTTAGATTGTAACCTCTCGAGCAGGGTCCTCCCTCCTACCGTTCTGTGTGTGTAACGTATATGTTTAGTCGTAATGCTGTCTCTCCCATTGTACAGCGCTATGGAATTTGTTGGTGCTTTATAAACTTGTAGATGTAACTGTACATCAGTATTTCCCAATGTGGGCCCCAGGGGCAGTAGCAAGATCCACAGGGGCATTAAGGAAAGAAAAAGAGGGAGGGTGCAAGCGTGTTAGATTAGGTTCTTGCTTTGAATTTAAAGTGTACCTATTACTAAAAAATAAGGTGTATAAGGTCACTAGTGATGTGGGCTCAGCCAAGGTGGGCTGCAGACCCAAAAAGTTTGGGAACCACTGGTAAACATGTTGTCACTGTAGCAAAGTCCTCTACAGACTTTACTGCAGCTTTACAGCAGCCAGGGAGAGGGAAGAATACAGGGAGAGGTCTGGTGTCACTCACTAGTGTCAACGGGTTAAGATTCAGGGGGTTATAACTGCTGAATGTCCCTGTACAGTACAGATACAAGGTGTTGCTGTAATTCCCATACACAGGCATTATGCAGCACATACAGATATTTGTATTTTTTGGAAGCTGCATTTCTAATAATCTCATTCTGATCACTACAAATCCACATAAGCAGGAGATCTGACCAATTTATTATCTATCTTTATCACGTTTTCTGTAAATAACACAAAAGCCATTTCTGCCTGTATGCTGATAATGCAGACCCCCCATGTGAAATTATCTGATATAAGGGACGCTATCTAAAGTTCTGCAAAACATCGACGAAAACATTAAACAAATAGAAATTAGCAAATTTATATTATTTTAGTTTTTTTAATGAACCCCGGACAATATCCTGTATTCCAAAGTGTTCATTCACGGCCGATTTATATGTTAACTACACATCCTATGGTTTCAATAAATTACATGATAATTTTTTTTTCAACAAAAAGCACTTGGTAGGGAAAGGGTTAATCGAAATTCCATGATTGCTTGTCTACTGTTGTTGCTGCAGCTTCTATATCGGCGCTTGTGTCCTTTTAAAAAAATGGCTGTTTTACATACTCGAAATGCAGGTTGAATACATTGCCGTCACTTTAATGGCTCATTATAATCGCAGTAAAGTGTGTATTTTAATTATTTAGTACTTTAACCAGTCGTAGGACTTGAAGTCATGAAACAACTCATTTATGTATGTTCTTGCCTCTCCAATTTATAAAAAGAAACATTGCAAAGAATTCTAATAGATTATCATTAATTATGAATCTCAGGATTAGGGATATATTTAGCTACAATGATTTTCAGCAGAAGCAAAAAAATAAAAAATAAATGGGGGAAACAGACAAAAAAAAAAAAAATCAACCTGCCATTTCTTAATTCCGGCATACTTTTCATTCCATCCCTTGGGCTATATGAGAGCTAAGACAGCTAATGTGATCAGTATCTATCAGTGAACAAGCCGCGGTGCATCATTCATTAGCACATGTATATTTCATTGCTGGCAACCTTTAGCGTGTGCTGTAAAGTGTGCCTTGGGTGCTTCAAGTCCTTTCCAGAGATATCTTTAGGCTGCTTCATTTTCTGTTTTTGTGTAAAGCCGCCACATACAATGATCTTGCAAATAGCGCTCAGTGAGCGCCTTCTCTGAGCAAAGGTATTAGAGCATTAGAACGCTGGGGTTTTGAGACAGAGAGACGGACACAGTATAGGTAGGATGAAAAAAGGATTAGCGGCAGAAGGGAGCTGTATTATTTCCTTTTTTTTTTTGTTTTGAGTAGAAAAAAAGAAAAAATATGAGCTGTGTTCCAAATTAGTAATTAGACCAATAGATAGGAAGTTTGACAGATCAATTAAGTGATTGATACATACATAGATAGATAGATATATATAATGCATAGATAGATAAATAATACACAGAGATAGATCGATATGCAACTGTATGTAGATAATACTTAGATATTAAGCTAAATATAAATAGATAATATATAGGCATTGACAGATGGGTCGATAGATTGATAGATTGATAGACAGCCAGCTGCATGCAGATAATGCATTCGAATAAATAGATAGAAATAGATAGTGAGGTATGACACCAAATATAGACGGATGCATGTAGATCATGCATACAGATAAACAGATAGATGTACAGCTAAATATAGATAGATGCACATCTATCTAACTATAGATAGACAGACACATGTAGATAATACATACAGATAAACAGATAGCTGTGCAGCTAAATATAAATAGATAATGCATAGGGATAAATAGATAGATAATACATAGAGATAGAGAGAAAGATAGACAGATGCATGTAGATAATGCATACAGATAAACAGATAGATGTGCAGCTAAATATAGATAGATAATGCATAGGGATAGATAGATACATAAAAAGATAGATGTGCAGCTTAATATAGATAGATAATACATAGAGATAGAGAGAAAGATAGACGGATGCATGTAGATAATGCATACAGATAAACAGATAGATGTGCAGCTAAATATAGATAGATAATGCATAGGGATAGATAGATACATAAAAAGATAGATGTGCAGCTTAATATAGATAGATAATACATAGAGATAGAGAGAAAGATAGACGGATGCATGTAGATAATGCATACAGATAAACAGATAGATGTGCAGCTAAATATAGATAGATAATGCATAGAGATAGAGAGAAAGATAGATAGATAGATAGATAGATAGATAGATAATACATAGAGATAGAGAGAAAGATAGATAGATAGAATGATGTGCAGTTTAATATAGATAGATAATACATAGAGATAGATCGAAAGATAAACATATGCATGTAGATAATACATACAGATAAACAGATGTGCAGTTAAATATAGATAGATAATGCATAGGGATAGAGAGATACATAAATACATAGATGTGCAGCTAAATATAGATAAATATAGATAGATAATACATAGAGATAGAGAGATAGATCAGATGCATGTAGATAATACATACAGATAAACGTGCAGCTAAATATAGATAGATATGCATAGGGATAGATAGACAGCTAGAGAGATAATACATAGAGAAAGATAAATAAATAGAAAGATAGACAGATGTGCCGCTAAATATAGATAGATAGTGCATAGAGATAATGAGATATGCATTTACATATAGATAGATAAATAATACATAGAGATCAATAGATAAATATAAAGCTAGATAGATAATACATAGAGATAGATAAATAGAAAGATAGATACACAGATGTGCAGCTAAATATAGAGAGAGATAATACATAGAGATAGATTGATAGCGCGATATGACACCAAATATACTGTAGATAAATACATAGAGATAGATAAATAAATAGAAAGATAGACAGATGTTCAGCTAAATATAGATAGATAATACATAGAGATGGAGAGATATGCAGCTACATATAGATAATACATAGAGATGGAGAGATATGCAGCTACATATAGATAATACATAGAGATGGAGAGATATGCAGCTACATATAGATAATACATAGAGATGGAGAGATATGCAGCTACATATAGATAATACATAGAGATCGACAGAAACATAGAAAGATATATAGATAATACATAGAGATAGAGAGATATGCAACTACATATAGATAGATACTACACAGATATACACTATAGACAGATAATATACAATGTTAGAAATGTAGCTATAGATAACACATAGAGATAGATAGAGTTAGATAAATGAATACATAGATACAGATAGAATTATTTAAACTATCCCCATCCATCTAAGTAATCTGAGATTCTGCAAATACTATGTTTCTACATTCTTTTCAATTCTGCATAAACAACTTGCTTTTTGCTGCTTATTCTAGCAGGCAATCTCTATTTATTATGTATGAGAAGTACAATAATACATTTGGGTAATAATGCAGTGCTAATAATAGAAATATTACGTCACACACCATGATAGCTAGTCAGTCTCGATGTCTGTATTTTATCCAACCAGATTGCTTAAAATTATCTTCCCTTAAAGTCACTGCAGCTCAGCACCTAATTAAGATGCTGCTCGTATCATGCTTATTCTACTTGAAACTTCTTATCAGTTGATTACAATATTGATTGGCTGGTTCCTTTGTCATCCTGATAGCATGATTTATACCATTATTAATTACAAAGAAAACTCTGGGACAGAAGAAGTAAATCTGTCCATCTATTAGTCTGTCTGTCTGTCTATTTATCCATCCATTCAGCTCTTCTGACCACATTGCAGGATAATATGTTTGGTAGGATTTTCATGTTTATGATCATGAAAATGTCAGATTTTTACCATTTTTCTAGAATGTCAATGGGATATAATATATGAAAATATATGACATTTCAATAAACAAAAGCACATAATGCATCAAAACCAAATGCAAGTCAACTAGTCTTGGTATATAAACATGCATAGACCATATTATACACAGGTTGAACACCCCTTATCTGGAATGATCTCTGATTCTTCCGGATTTCTGTATCTGGGAGAATCCAAAGAAGAATGAGAGGGGAGAAGTGGCAGGAGAGCTGTGACACTCTGGTTGCTGTGGCACCAGCATCTATACATGCTATGAGATTTTGCATAGCCCTTTCTCGAGGGACATACTGTACGGAGCCATTATGTCTCTCGCTGTCTATGTGCAGCATGTCACATGCTGGAGCTACATAGAGTCTCCCAGTGTGATGCTCGCATTGCTGCAGACCTCGGAGAAGCACCAGCATGCAGAAGGACCAGTCTGGTGCATCAGAAATAAAAGTAAAAGAAAAATACAGAAAACTTAGAAAATTTAATTTTTCTGAATTTTTCATAGTTGCTAGACGTGTGTGTGACAGTCAGCCCCCTATAGGGTGATGGGGAGCCTTTAATCTGCGGAGGTTGAATCCTTTAGGGCAGGTATATGGTATAGCTGACAGTAACAGGATCAAGCACAATATTTCAGATTTATACTCCAAATCCAGGGAGTATTACAGGACAATTGAACTGCTACTAAGCTCCAAAGGTTTCGAGACCAACGGACAACTTAGAGCACCCAACAATATAGAGGATAGCAAAATCTAAAGCTTCAGAACTAAGGTACTTGGTAAGACAGACAATGAATTGTGCAAGCTGCAGGGCAGCATTAAATACAAACAGATCCAGACTGATGATCCAGACTCTCCCAGCCAGGAAGAACAGATGGAGCCCTGAGAACCTCTCAACAGCAAATTGGCTTCGTGGCCAAATGCCTGCTGAGTGAAACAGCTTAAATTATAAACAGACAGAATATTCCTGAAGGGACAATGAATTGTGCAATTTGCAGGGCAGCACTCAATACCGATACAATAGTACAGACTGAAGATCCAGACACTCCCAGCCAGGGGGTACAGATAAGGTCCTGAGTACCACTCAACAGCAAATTGGCTTCGTGGCCAAATGTCTGCTGAGTGAAAACAGCTAAATAATACACAAACACAATAATACCTGAAACAGACAAGGTTAATACTAGAGAGGTCCAAAAATCCAAGCCAGAAGGTCATACACAGAATATCAGAAATACTTCAGGGGTCAGACAAGAGAGAGATCCAAACACAAGAGACATAGGTCATACACGGAATATCAGAATAACATCAGGGGTCAGACAAGAGGGAGATCCAAACACAAGAGACAGAGGTCATACACGGAATATCAGAATAACTTCAGGGGTCAGACAAGAGAGAGATCCAAACACAAGAGACAGAGGTCATACACGGAATATCAGAATAACTTCAGGGGTCAGACAAGAGAGAGATCCAAACACAAGAGACAGAGGTCATACACGGAATATCAGAATAACTTCAGGGGTCAGACAAGAGAGAGATCCAAACACAAGAGACAGAGGTCATACACGGAATATCAGAATAACTTCAGGGGTCAGACAAGAGAGAGATCCAAACACAAGAGACATAGGTCATACACGAAATATCAGAATAACTTCAGGGGTCAGACAAGAGAGAGATCCAAACACAAGAGACAGAGGTCATACACGGAATATCAGAATAACTTCAGGGGTCAGACAAGAGAGAGATCCAAACACAAGAGCCAGAGGTCATACACGGAATATCAGAACAATAATACAGCACGCAGGAACTAGGTAGAAATAGGAGATCCTGCTCCAAGGTTCAAGGGAAATCCTGGCCCTACATATAGGGCTTAACAGGTCAAGTAACCGCAGACCAATAAGCCCAACAGATGGCCTGCAGCCTGAAAACAAAAACAAACAGGAATCCCTGCTACCACCAGCAGGGGGCAGGGCCGAGATGTGACAGTGTGCACAGAGGGTTTTTTTTTTGTTTCAGAATCCTTTGTCCCTTTTTTTCCGTTTCGGGTGATTTCGGGCCATTTTATACACGATGTCGGACAATCAGATATTTTGGATCAGTCCGAAATTATGAATCGCGGGAAAATATCGAACGACCCGAAATGAAAAAAAACTGTATAAAATGGCTTGAAATCACCCGAAACGGAAAACAAGGGACGAAGGATTCTGAAACAAAAAAAAACCGCCGTGCACTTCGGTTTTCGCATCCGATAATCCGGAATCGGATCTGAAAATTTCGAGTCGGATCCGAAAATTTTGGATCGGATCCGATTAATTTATCAGATCGGCTCAGATTCATTATCATTGTTGAAACGCTGTTTGCAAAAAGGTGCTAAAAATAAATAAAAAAAATTACTTATTGCTGCAAGTGAAAAAAATAAACGGGCTAAGAAATATTTAATAAAAATGCAAATATTTTTTTACATTGAAACCTATGGGGAAAAAAGCTTTGTTTCATTAAAACAAAGTTATGAAACCTAAGATTTCCCGCAAAAAATCCTAAACATTGCTAAAATAATCCTAAAAAATAAATAAACAAAATGGTAAACTTGCTGCAAGTAAAAAAAATAAACAGTTTAAAAAATATTTAGTAAAAATTTGAATATTTTTTTGCATCGAAACCTGTGGGGAAAAAAAAGCCTAATTTCTTTAAAAAAAGTTAGGAAACCTAAGATTTCACCCAAAAATTCCTGAAAAATGGCAAACAATTCCTATAAAGTAAATCAACAAAATGGCTAAAAGCACTGTGGAATCTGTTGGCGCTATATAAACTGTTATATTTATTTATTTATTTATTTATAAAGGATTTTACCAGGAAGGATACATTGAGATTTCTCTCGTTTTTAAGTATGTCCTGGGTTCAAGAACATTGAAGTGTTACAGTTACAGAAATACAAATTAATACAATGCAAGATATTAAAAAAAAACAACACAAATATACAGATTAACAGAAAATAAATATGTAGGAAATATAGTCACTAGGTTACATGTTTACAGGTGCATTCTGTATTGAGGTATGTTAGTAAGGAGCTCTTGAGTGACTTAAGACTGGGGGAAGATTTGATGGTGTCTGGGAGGTTATTCCATAATTGTGGTGCTCTGTAGGAAAAGGAGGACCGAGCCGCTGTCTTTTTGTATTGTGGTATTGCAAGTAAGGTGCAGGTCCTGGATCGGAGGTTATAGGATGAGAGAGCTGCTGGGGGAAGCAGTCTATTCAGGTAGGGTGGCAGCTTCCCAGAAATGCTATTAAACACCAGACTGGAAAGGTGAAGGGTGCGTTTAGATTCCAGCGATGGCCAGTTTAGCTCTTTTAACATGTCACAATGGTGGGTCATGTAGTTACATTGTAATGCAAAGCGGCAGAAGGAGTTATACAATGTAGTAAGTTTCTGAAGGTGTGTTTGTGGTGCCGCTGCATACACTACATCTCCGTATTCAATAGCCGGCATAAGCATTTGTTGTACAATCTGCTTTCTTACCGCGGGGCTCAGGCAGGATTTGTTTCTGTACAGGGCACCTAGTTTGGGGTAAAGTTTAGATGAGAGTTTTTCGATGTGGGGGCCAAAGTATAGATTAGGGTCCAACCACATACCTAGATATTTGAGAGAAGTGACTGTGGTTATATATAATGTTACTGACTGTAGTTTCCATTTATTATAATTATTCTAATTAATGCTGCAGACATTCATTCCGGCTGCTGATAACATGGCACGGGGTATATTGGTGTGGAAATAGCTAAAGGTAAAGACTGTGAAACTAAACTGAAACTAACAGAGTTAAAAAAGAAAATTCTACTGGGAAAAACAACGGTCACAGATTGATTTCACATCACTAATGACTCCGAAACATGGAATTGCAGGTCACAGGACTCCTTTACAGAGATGACTGTGGAACTATTGTTTGCTCGTGTGTTATGTTTATACACCGACGCTTCAGAATCTGTGTGTGTTTTCTTAAACCTTAAAATGTATTCTGTTTCCCATTTAATTCCATTGAACCCATTTGGTTTATTTTGGTTAATCGATGTTTTGGAGGTGCTCTTAGACGTCTCACATTAGAAAGGATCTATGAACAGCCTAGAGCAAGCCGAGTTTCTTAACTGCTTGCTCCAGATTGCTCGCGCGCCGATATGCGGGTATTGACTGTTGTCATACAAACATCTATAAATTTTCCGGCAATGTGCATCGTAAGGAATACGGAGCAAACATTTCCATTACAACAACAGCTGACACTCCCGGAGAGCGCTTCGATTTGTTTTGTAACGATAAAGTCACAGAGGCGCTCCGGGCCACAGATAACCTCATCCTTTTTTAAAACATTTGGGTTTCTTTAAGTAATTCTTCATAAAACAAAAACCAGCGGTGATGTGATTAAAACGGATAAAGTATGAAAAAAAACTAGATCAAATCATTAAAAATCAGCCCAAAAAAAGATATAGATTAAAATTGCTGCTTCTGCAGTTATTGTACTGAGATCTCCTCAAACTAGGAAGTAGATTGGCCAATCAGAATGCTCCTGTAACAATCAATATAAACACTGAGTTTATGGCATAATTCACTGTAAATCAGGGATTTTGGGGTATGTAATGGGTTAATGGGACTGTATTTCATCATTATCTATACAAAGAGCATGAAAGTCTCTGGTGGTTCGAGTGACATTTTCAATAATAGTATCAAAAAGCAAATAAATAAAGAGCAAACATGTACTAAAACTCTTTGTCAGCCAAGCTTGTGACTACCTTTTTTTTTAATCAAGATGTTCAATGACTAGAGGGGGTCAAAAACAAGGTTTGTGATGGTCCTGAGGATGGGCCTGCTCTAGTGAGTCCCCGCTCAGGTTTCACTAAGTTTTATCTTGATGGTGCCATTACAGAGAAGACTATGCCATGTGCAAATCAGACTACCGTCAGCGGGCGATCAGAGCTGAAATGCCATGGAATTCATCTCTGCAAGAGAGATACCGCAACCCCAACTAACATTTGGGCCTTGTAAGGCCTCATCAAGAGGGTATAGTTGATTTAGGCACCTTGAGCCATGGGTCCACATCTGGATTTATCTGTATTCTTAGACTAAGCAGAAATAAGGTTTGTGAAGGTCCTGAGAACGGGAACCAGCAGTAGTGGCCTGGCCTACAGTGGGTCCCCGATCAGGTCTCACAAGGTTTTAGCTTGATGGTTACAGAGAAGGCTGAACCTTATGCAAATCAAACTGTTATCTCCCAAAAAGTTCAGCCAGAACTGAAATGCCAAGGTTGTCCTCTCGGCACCTAAGAACCACAGTTCCGTTTCATAAGGCCTCATCAGGAGTGTATAGCTGATACCCTTCTATGCACCTTGAGCAAGATGAGCAAGCTAGAGAGTCAACCTTGGTCGGCTAATCCTCGTGAGAAATATAGTTCCCAGCATTTTAAATACACATGTTGAAACAGATGCAAAATTCCAATAAAAAATACAGCTATGTAGAAATGCTAATCTAAATTCAGTAACATGAAGAAATCCAGTTTTTCACATTTTAATTAAAATCGTTTTATTTTTGTTTCCAGCATCAGGGAAAAATCGGCGTCAAATTCAATGTCGGAACAGATGACATTTCGATCGAAGAAGCCAACGCAATCATCAATGATGGGAAGTATCACATAGTGCGCTTCACAAGGAGTGGGGGTAACGCCACCTTACAAGTGGACAACTGGCCGGTCATTGAGCGTTTCCCCGCAGGTAAGGATTTTCTTTTTATTGGCTCATTTAATCGTATTCTTAAAGCAATAATTATGTTAAATAAAGAATTAATTAGATGAGTTTGCAAATAATAGCTCGTTAGAATAGTACATATAAATTAAGCATGACTTGTTGCAATTTTTGTGAGTGAAGTAACATATCCTTTACAAAATATTTACATGGAATATCAATGGAATGGTTTTGACAAAAGTATTAAAGGCAAATATTCCAAACAGAAAAAAAAATATTTTGTGGCATCTTTTCTAAAACACCAAATCTTGTGAGAATAAAAAAATATGCAAGAAAAAAATTCTGTGTATCAGATATTCTGGCCTAAATCTTGAACTTCAGCTTTCATGTCCATCACACTTTAGTAATGAGTCTATATTCAGGTGGTTTTGTTCTGGGAAATTACATATTTGTTATAACAAGTTCAATATTTTTATTACGTTGTTATGTTTATAAGTAATAAATCACTAATTGTGTTTTTGCCTTTAAGTATTCAGAAAGAAATCAAAGTACTCAATGTGAACCAATCATGGCCAGACTCCCCTGTAAATCAATCATCCGACATTTAATTTCTATCTACAGCAAGGATCGGCAACCTTGGCCCTCCAGTTGCTTTCTAGCTACATTTCCCTTGAGGTTTAGCCAATCTAATGAGAGGCTGTTCTACATGGGAGATGTAATTCCATAATATCTGGATGACCTAGGTTGCAGACCCTGATCGACACCTTGCTTTATTCAATTTTTTTTTAAATCCCTTTTAGTTTATGTAACATGTCAATCGAATCATTGGCATAGAGGCCTCTTCAGGCCAGTGTGTCAAAGATTAATGGTATAGAAGTGCAGTAGAGTTGGAATATAAGCCTTTATCCTTCTGAAGCCACTTAGTGATGGAGTCAAGGTTTTGTGGACACTATGGAGGGCCAATCATGAGCAAGATTATATTAATGATACTCTTGAACCAATTCGATGACAATGTTGGATGATTGGACCGAGAGGAAGACAGTCGACTTGATGATATAAAACATGCAGTTGTAACTGCAAACCATTAAAGTTTATTCACCATTAACTCAATCCACTTTGATTTCAGAAATATTAATGTTGAAAATAAAGATAAAGTAGGGTATATTACTATAAATAACAATATCTTCTCTAGTGGGATTTTCCAAGCCGTGGTGGGAAGGGTCTAATTTCTGAAGCCATCTATCCCTTGCACAGTGATGTGGGGAGCAGTCAAACAGAAAGGGTTGACATCCAGGTCAGTCCACTGTTGATGAGTCACCAGATAGACGCCCGATCGGGGTCAAGCTGTGGGCAAAGAGCGATACGCTGCACACGTTGTCTGCAACCTTGGGTGGAACCCAATGACACATCTGGTGTGTCATCCGCAGTGAAGAGGCCAATTCAATTTGTATGTAAAATTCAAAAACAAAATGATCTCCACATTCCAGTCCACCATATAGGTAGCTTTTTTTATTGACCAACTGCAATATTAAGGCGTTATCTTAACATCGAATCAGCATGAAAAACCATCGCATGCACACCTCCCTATTTATTTACATGTTGTTTATGAATACTCAAGTAGTTTTGAATAGAGGTGTGCACAGCTGAAAAAAAATTTTGTTTCGTTTTACAATAATTCCGGTTTTGGAATTTCGTTTCGTATTTCGGAGCTTAATTCGTTTCGTATTTCGCTTCGTTTAATTTTTGGATTTATTCGAAATTTGATATTGATTCCATAGTTGATATATCAATTCGATAATTGATATATCAATTCAATAATTGATATATCAATTCAAATTTTGAAGCACCAAATAAATCTCCAATTAATCAAATTTTGCTG
Organism: Leptobrachium leishanense; assembly: GCA_009667805.1. NCBI lineage: Eukaryota > Metazoa > Chordata > Amphibia > Anura > Megophryidae > Leptobrachium > Leptobrachium leishanense. Next base: position 374,388,780 of record CM019066.1, read on the forward strand.
TTAAAAGGCAAGCTAGGGTTAGACATTGAGCTATCTCACAGATTTAGTACCAGAGTACAATTAACAGGGACAGGTGCTTGTGAAAAAATAAAACAAAATTAATTTGTTTCATAAAGTCGTTTGCTGACTGTAGCACAAGTATTGTATGTATTGTAAGTTAAGATCAATTTGATAGTTGATATATCAATTTGATAGTTGATATATTGATTCGAATTTTGGATTACTAAATAAAACCCCAATTAATAAAAATTTTAGTTTATGATGAAAAAGTATAACGAATTAAATCCATTACATACCATTTTGTTTCAAATTCGGATCAAATCAATTCATTATTTCGGAAGTACTTCCAAAATACGAATAAACAAAATTCGTTACAAATTCCAATTCGTTATGATACATCCGCACACCTCTAGTTTTGAATAGCCGTGACATTCGTTGTAGTGAAATAAATCACACCAGTGCAAGTGGCTTGTCTCAATGATCTTGATGAGTAATTATAACTATAATGTAAAAATGATATATATAAATAAATATATTCTATAAAATGCTGTGCTCCTAAAAAATAACTTTTTCTATATGTGTTCTTGTGAAAAATTTGTGCAAAAATAGCAAGACATAAAATGACGTCTGTGAGGGAATCTGTATACCTATATCTTCAATCAAGGTATACAGATTCCCTCACAGACGTCATTATATGTCTTGCTATTTTTGCACAAATTTTTCACAAAAACACATATAGAAAAAGTTATTTTTTAGGAGCACAGCATTTTGTAGAATATATTTATTTATATATAGAATTTTTAAATTCTAGTTAGAATTACTCATTAAGATCATTGAGACAAGCCACTTGCACTGGTGTGATTTATTTCACTACAACGAATGTCACGGCTATTCAAAACTAGAGGTGTGCGGATGTTTCATAATGAATTGGAAATCGTAACAAATTTTGTTTATTTGTATTTTGGAACTACTTCCGAAATAATGAATTGATTTGATCTGAATTTGAAGCAAAATGGTATGTAATGGATTTAACTCGTTATACTGTTTCATCGTAAACTAAAACTTTTATTAATTGGGGTTTTATTTAGTAATCTGAAATTCGAATCAATATATCAACTATCGAATTGATATATCAACTATCGAATTCCCTGACAGAGTTTTTTTGGGGATTAACTGTGTCAACGCACTTATTTGTAGAGCAGCACTGTATCAGTAATTATAGTACTTCCCACTTTGAGCGCTCTGCGATATAGGGTTTTGTTCTTCTCTCGTGACCTTTGTTGGCTTATCCCAACTATGAAAAGCAGTATTTAAACTGATTTCATGTCTAAGGTCAGATGGTAAATTCAGTTCTTTTGTGGCATGAACCTACTGTATATATTCAAGTCATACTTTAGTCTTTGTTTGATAATTTTGCACTTCTAACTAGATAGTCAAAATAAAGAAAGGCAATGAACACGTTTCTAATGGTGATGCTCCCTTTTCCTTTTTTTAAACAGTTTTTGTTTCACTCTGATATTAATAGATTATTTTTGGAACAACTAGATTTTTAAAATTCACGAAAAAAATGCGACCCCTGACATGTATAGTTAAAAATGCAAAAAAGGTGTTTTCAAAGAAAATATTCCAAAAATTACCTACTTGGACTAGATCTGTGCAAAGAAACCTTCCAAAAGCACTGAAGCATATATGTAGAAGGGTAAAGATGGGATCAAACTGGCGCACAATATACGGAAAATAGTACCAATATTCACATAAAATATAAAAAGATTTAAAAAAAACTATACAAACACCAATAATATTCATAAAACCCTAAAAATGTTCTGAGTTATCGCAACTGGGCAGAGTGGTCACGATGAATAGAGTGTCCCTTGAAGCATTTATCTGCTGCTTAATGGTACTGTTTTTCAATATTTTAACTGGCATCCGTGCTTTTGGTCACTAATACCATTATTTAGTCATTTGCTGCATCTTGATGTTACTTTTTATACATTTTGGGCCCTATTACATACTTATCGCAAACGTTAGAGCTCAGCTGTGTGAGCGTTATCTTAAGTGACCCTAGTGCGGGCCGACCATATTACATTCCGAACACTAATGGGATAGAAAGCCCGATAGCGATTCGGAGATTGCGCTTTTCAGCACGATGTTACTGTACTTTGCGCTCCCTATGCTTAACAAGGAGAGCGCAAAGAGTTAATTAGCACTAGGATTACAAAGTCCTACGCTAAATACCATCTCACTGTGGTTGCTGAAAAGTTACCCACAGCAAGGAGCTGGTGCTAACTGATACGGCTTCAGTTATCATCACCAGCTACAAATCCCCCAAAAATCACATACTCACCTCTCATCCTGTGGAGAGAACGGCGGCTTGGTCCGCCTCTTCTGGCTGCCGGTAGCAGAGTGAGACTGGGGATTAAAGTCCCCAGTCTCCATCAACAAATCACTCCGCTGACCTGCAGGATCTCGCAAGAGGCAAGATTCTGCCGGTCATGTGACCGGCAGTCGAAGCCTCAGTGGAGTCCTATGGACTCTATGGAGGGGATGCTCACGGCGGTGCTTAGCGTTGCTTCGAGTATCCTCTGGCTTAGTGCTGCATTACGGGGTAAGCTGCTGATTTAGCACCTGCCCCGTAATATGGAGCTAAAACGAAAATGCTAAGGAGAAACCTGCAAGCGCAGGTATGTAATACTACCCTTCAATGGCCTATAAACTTTATTGATCTTTCCGATCACTCTTTTTTTTCCTCCCCAAATTATTTTTTTTCTTACCCCAAATCTTTACCATTCTAACTATTCGTTTCAATCTCTTCCTGCAATTTAATCCCATCATCTATCTCCTCTCTTCAGTCTCTTATATTTCATTCTGACCCTTACCCTGAATTATTACCTACATTTACTGGAAAAAAATTCTCATTCCCATCATGTCTGGTGATGAATAATTGGAAGTGTTTGACTTCTCAGTAAGTCTGTGCTTAAGCTAATGTTCCCACTAATACAGTGGTCCTCATCTCTGGTCCTCAGGTCCCCTAATAAGCCAGGTTTGCCAGATATCTGAAGCACAGCAAAGGTGACATTTCCCCAAGCTAACCTCTTCACTACCAAAATTGAGATAACTCGGGTCTTCAAGGGCCTCATCAGGTGCTCGATATCGAGTTATCTCGATCTGCAGCTGTGCAGGACAAAAGCAAATGAAATTTGCTTGCTGTAAACAAATTTTGTTTGCGTTTGGGCTGCAGAAGGTGCCCCCAAAGTTTTAGCCCTGTGGGCATGATGCCCAAGGTTCTAAAACTGTCTGTAATCAGCCGATTGAATGTCCTTGCCGGACTTTCAGCAGACGATGCACGGGAGCATGAGCTGCAGATCTAGCTGCAGTAACTCAATTCGGCCAGTAGGTGGTGATATCTGGTTGCCAAATAGGCTATTACAGTAAGGAATACATTGGGAATATTCCCAAATATATCTTACTGTATAATTAGCTACAAATGATTTAAAAAAAAAAAACAAGCGCAGGTATGTAATACTACCCTTCAGGTTTTTATGAATATTATTGGAGTTTTTATAGGTTTCTTTATATTTTTTATTTTTTTTATATTTTTATATCCACCAGGTGGATCCTGTCTTTACCCTTCATTTTTATAAAATTACTTGTTTTCCCAAGTTTGCTGCAAAACTGTCTGCTTGCACATGTCGCTGGATTAGTCTGTCCTGGAGTGGTCACCAAGCGTATTATTTAAAGCTTAAATAACAAAAAAATGAGGTATGCCAAGAAATAGAATAAGTAGCAGCACCAACATAATCCATTTCAGTTTGATATAATATGGTTTGAAAATTATTTATTTCCGTGATTCTAAGGGATGAATAATATTTACAAATCACACAGAATAGTTGAATATTATGTAGAGTTCCCAAATCTAGACAATTCGGTAGAAAAATTGCTTTTTGCCCATAACGGATTTATTGAACACGGGCAGCAGCTGCGGCACGTTTATTTCCTAGCCCAGTTTTCATTCTGGCAAAATACTGGTTGGAGTTATGCCTCGAAGACACAAAGCATTTGCTTTCCTACTTCCGTCAAGCTTCTGTCGTGTCTCATGCCTGCTGTCCGCAAGCCTTGGGCTTTTATCCTTCTAAGATAATCTCTTCTGACCAGGATTCTTTTTTTTTTTTTTGCTTCCTATTAATAAGGTCTTAAACTATTGCATTACCATTGACATTCTCTTAAAAATGTTGATTGTTTTGTGTTGTTTTTTTAGCTCCTGCTATGCAATGTCTAGGAATTAATTACAGGAGAATTGTGGTAAAACCAAACACCCCTAAATTATTCTAGCTTCTCCTAATGTAAGAATGGCGCTCCCGATCCTGTCGTATAAAAAATAAAATAAAAAAATAAAAATGGTGTATAAACTTTATTGATCTTTCCGATCACTCTTTTTTTTCCCTCCCCAAATTATTTTTTTCCTTACCCCAAATCTTTACCATTCTAACTATTCGTTTCAATCTCTTCCTGCAATTTAATCCCATCATCTATCTCCTCTCTTCAGTCTCTTATATTTCATTCTGACCCTTACCCTGAATTATTACCTACATTTACTGGAAAAAAAATCTCATTCCCATCATGTCTGGTGATGAATAATTGGAAGTGTTTGACTTCTCAGTAAGTCTGTGCTTAAGCTAATGTTCCCACTAATACAGTGGTCCTCATCTCTGGTCCTCAGGTCCCCTAATAAGCCAGGTTTGCCAGATATCTGAAGCACAGCAAAGGTGACATTTCCCCAAGCTAACCCCTTCACTACCAAAATTGAGATAACTCGGGTCTTCAAGGGCCTCATCAGGTGCTCGATATCGAGTTATCTCGATCTGCAGCTGTGCAGGACAAAAGCAAATGAAATTTGCTTGCTGCGAAAAATTTTGTTTGCGTTTGGGCTGCAGAAGGTGCCCCCAAAGTTTTAGCCCTGTGGGCATGATGCCCAAGGTTCTAAAACTGTCTGTAATCAGCCGATTGAATGTCCTTGCCGGACTTTCAGCAGACGATGCACGGGACCACGAGCTGCAGATCTAGCTGCAGTAACTCAATTCGGCCAGTAGGTGGTGATATCTGGTTGCCAAATAGGCTATTACAGTAAGGAATACATTGGGAATATTCCCAAATATATCTTACTGTATAATTAGCTACAAATGATTTAAAAAAAAAAAAACACTGGTTCCTGGCGAATTGTTTTCGAAAATCACTTGTTTTAGTGCATGGGTTAAATCCTGGTCTTTTAGGGGTACTTGAGGACAGGATCGGGAGCCATTACTCTAAAATTTTAGCTCTATCTCTATTTTGAAACTTTTGGTTTCATTAGGTTAGGATCCACCTTGAAAGACGCTGATGTCACGTGGCGGGTGGGCTTAAAACTTTAGTGGCCATTCAAGTAAACTAAAACCTCTGTTGTTTTGTTACGCATGGAGCCATATGGATAAGTGCAAATGACAACCTTTTCTCTTGTTATGTTTTATACATGAAGGGCAGTATTACAATGTTGGTGCTAACTTAACCAGAGCTGTTGTAAACTTCCCAGAGCCGTTATAGCCTATGGAGCTGTTTAGTTTACAACAGCTCTGGTTAAGTTAGCACAAGCTATGTAATACTGCCCAAAGTGGGCTGGATACTTCAGATTTACGCATCCGCCCAGGTAGGGAAAAGTGTGTGAAACCACTTTTTTGTTTATATTTGTCTCTTTTGAATAGTAGTTTGGAGATTACTATAAAAATACTTTGCTGATAAGATTTATTTAGTGATTTAGAAGCATTTAAGCTTTTGGCTCATTCACATTGTTGTATTTTTATTGCTGGATCTATACAGCTGTAAATTGACATAATATGACATAGAGGGATTTTTTTGTCCCTAGCTTTGTGCGATTTCATGTGCTTGTTGAATCATATATTATGCCATCACGAGACATTGCATAGGTGTGATGCATAATAGTGCTCAGTCTCCGACACATATTTTTTCATTATCCTCATTAAATATTTATTAATATTAATCTGGAAATAATAAAATATAGTCTAGATTTAATGCATAAGTAAGGATATAAATAGTTTGGGGTAATTGAATGAAAGGCAAAATTTGGCAAAGTTGCAAATATTGTTGAAAATGTGGTATCGGCAACAGTTCAGCTTGAGAAAGGGTGGTTTAAAGCCACAAGGTTGCTTATACTCTGTTAACCCATTTAATGCCAAGACTGGGTACACTTGATCTTCAAAAGCAGCTGCAGGTACACCAATATCCTGTAAGCTTTGCTTAGTCTAATTCTGGAGCAATGCAAAGGAATTTCATGTATTGCAAATGAATTTCTTTTGCAACTGGGCTCCAGATTGTGCCCATAAAGCTTCAGAACTGCAGACATGACAGCTGACATGCCCAAACAGTTTAAACAGTTTGGGATCCGTTTTTTTCTGCAAGGAAAATTGTTTTATGGGTATGTAGTAGTGCCTTTGGCCATCAGATGGCGCCATCTGCATGTCAGATCATGCATATAGTTTGAAAATGCGCTTTTCAGATTTTCAGGCACAGTTTCACTGCAAGGGCCGTTTCAGACGAGTGCACTATGTGCGTCCCTACTGATGTGCCTCCCGGTGTCCGTCGCAAAATAGTTATGCTTCCACAGGGCCGGCCACGAATTGCGCGTGCTACAGCGGCCGTTCTGAAAGCTTCCTGTCGAAGCGCTACAACGCCGTTCGACAGGGCTGCAAAGCGCAAGCCTCCATAAAGGGATCGAGCATTTGCAGTGCTGAGCGCACTAACTGCACTCAGCGAGGTGGCCTGACAGGCGTCAGACGGGCATCAGAGTGGAAGGAACGTCCACTTTTACGGACGTTCCTTCTGTTCTCAGAAACGCTCACCTGACCCCAGCCTTAGTCTAATGCAAATTTGTTTTGCATATATCCACTTGGTCCTTAAAGTGGTTTTATGCTAAACAACTAGGTAGTGAAGGGGTTCAAATGCTATTATTTCTGACTGCAGGGCTTCAGCCTGCCATTTTATTGTGGATACTTCTGGGGCAATGTCAAGTCTACCTGTCATCAATGGTGAGCAATTTCTGTGTGATCTGGGAATTGTGAGCCCCCTTTTATTTGTCAGAGTAATGTAGCATATACAGTATGTTTACCATATGGGGCTAAAGGTAACAAAGATTTGTACAGCTCTCGCTCTCTTTTAATATATATTACAGGTCGGGGCACCTTTGATCCGGAATTCTAAAATCTGGATGACTTTGAAAACTTGAGTTTTTAAGAGCTGTCCAGATTTTAGTGATTCCAAACTAGGGGCGCTCTGTACAGAAACTCGGATCCGGAGAGTCTCTGGTCAGCCCCAGCGGGTGACATGCTGTTTGGAGTCATGTTGACTCCAGGCAGCATGGCCTTGAAGAAATGCTGCAGAACGCTCCTGCACACTATGAGAGCTGCAGTAGGAGGGGGATCGCAGCTCTCCTGCCACAATCCCCTTCCTATGAAACAGCAGATTCTCCTGGGTTCTGAAATCCAGAAGAATCCGAAATCCCGAATGCTTGTGATCCCGAGCATTCCGATTAACAGGTGCTCAACCTCTATTAACAATCAATCATGATTAATCTAGTACAGATAATTAATATATCTTGCCTTATGAATACACACGTTCATGCAGTAAATGTACATAAAAGATAGAGAATTTCAAAATAATTGTTTTATTATAGTTCTCTCTGACATACCCTGTACACTTATAGTATAATTACTCTTTCGCCTGTCTGTCAGATATAAAGTGATCTCCAAGATAATTGTAATAAAGCCTATAACAGCTTCTCTTAACAATGCATTACTATAAAATTACTAGCGTGTTTTATTAGCACCTTAATGGCTCTGCTAGTGGTAAGTGCTTACTCTCTGCACGTCATGGTGTATCATTCCACCATGGCATCTCCTGTATCTCGAGTGATCATTAAATATAAAATAGATAAACACGTGAACCAATCACTCTAAAGAGAAGGTTACATTGATACTGATTTGAGCACTTCTACATTTTAGCAGGTAACCATGGAAACCGTTATTTCCGCGGCATGGCTGTACATATAGGACAGCCAACAAATAGTTTTTTTCTAAAAAAAATTCTTCTTAAATCTGTGTATTTTTTTTTATTACTGCAAAGTATATTAATAGTGTCACAAAAACACGACTAAAAAATATGTAAAAGATTAGTAATTAATGCCACCGTCTGATTTGCTGCCGATTTGTGAAACATTTTGCGCAACTCTGAATTGAACTGTGTGCAAGGAAAGTATGATACAAACTGTAAGCACTTAATAACATTTAATCCTGTACACTCGTACCGGTGCTCTTCAACCAGCAGGACGCAAGGGACACAGCGCGTTTATACTTTATATTTTTAAGAATGTATTTTATATTTCTTTTTCCCCCTTCGGTAACTCACTTTAATAGTTGAGAGCCAAGAAGTGAGAATAAAAGAGGGAAAAGAAAACCCATAACAAGGTTTTGCTTCGGATACTTTTAGCAGTGATTAGATTGCTAATTCCACCTCTGCATAGTATAGCAGATTTTTCTTAGGAGTGGCCAAGGGGCTCCTGCTTATTATATTCTTCTTCTTGTTAGAATTTACTGTTTTACATTCCCATAGCTTTCTGTGAAAAAGACTTGTAGGGCCCTATTCTCTTGTTCGCGGTAACATGGGGACACTAACTGGAAAATCTGCACATGCAGATTTCCCCACAGCTTCCTCATGTTAGCGTAATATTCAGGGCCGGATTTATAATTAGGCAGAGTAGGCATTTGCCTACAGATGCCTACTACATGGGGCGCCTTTCTCTGTATGTTTGGTGGGTGGGTTAGCGGCGGCGAGCGATGGGTTCGCGGTGGGTTTGCAGCAGCAGCCAACGGGTTTGCAGTGGGTTGGCAGCTGCATTCAGCAGCCGATTCCCTGCAGCACAGGGTGGAGAAATTTGATTCCACGAAATGCAGGGAATGAGAAAGCACCGAGATGTCTGTGGCATTTCATGAATAACCCCTCCAAGTGTGGAGGTGATGGCTAAATGCATTATTACGCAAAACCTAAACTGCCTCATTGCGGTGAGGAGAGGCCCTTTGATCCCGGCATCTCTAAATTTTACACCCCCCCAAGGTCACGTGAGGTGTAAATGGAAAGGTCAGAGCCTTGTCTTTCCAATGATGCCAAACATGTCCATGTAATGTATAAAAATAAAATAAAGGGTTAGGGGTAGACTTAGAAATTTGAGTTATGGTTAGGTTACTCTTTTTCATTGAGGCCTAATGTTAGCCCTAGTCCTAACATTCTGCTCCATTTTTCATGACTTTAAGGCAACAGATTTTGCCCCTTCCGGCACCCTGGATTTTTTCAGAGGAAACAGAGCTCCCATTGGGCCCATACACTAAAAAGCTTTTATTCAGGGGTTCAATCATTTGTGCCCCTGGTAAGTCACAACAAATGCAGGATTTATGCTATATTTCCATTAAAATACACATATACATTTATAAACATATCAGATCTAATTGTGTGTTTGTGTTACGTGCGAGATGATAATTGCTAATTGGGGGACAGAAACCTTTGTGAGTTCACACTGTTAGTTTTGTAGGTCTTGACATATATATATATACATTTATATATATATTAAAGATGTGCATTCGTTTCAGAAAAATTCGGAATTTGGAATGAAATTTAATAATTTGTATTCAGAAGTAATTCCAAATAACAAATCGATACGATACGATACGAATTCGAAACGAAACGGTATATAACGAATTTATTTCGTTGTACACTGTGTCATCATAATAAACGAAAAATTTGAATAACTGATATCAACTATTAAATTTGAAATGAACTATCAAATTGATATAAACTATTGAATTCGAAATGAACTATCAAATTGATATCAACTATCGAATTTGAAATGAACTATCATATTGATATCAACTGTAACAAGCAAGTTAAGTTTAGTATACTAGACAATCACAGTCGTAATAACATTCTGCCAGCAGATGAAGCAGTATGATTAATGGGAAGCCGACAGCACAGATCTTGGTGATCATTCTGGTGGTGAGGATTCCTCCAATGAATGCCATGGTTGAATCCTCGGTGGTGCGGCCTTTACTCGAGATGCATGGACCCAGGCGGGTGAATCACTTGTCAGGACTGCAGTTCAGGTAACAGCCACTACCGTCATAAGAAGACCGTATGGTGGATCCAGGGATTTGTGCCGTTGCAGCTCCTTTACCAGGACTTGATCTCCTGTCCGAAAGGGATGCGTTGGTTCACTAGAAGGAAAAACAGAAGATAATGATACATCACCATAAACACTATTCAGTTTCTTTATCAACTGGGCCACGTAATGCTCCTGGATCTGTTCCAGATCACCAGGCAACATTACCGGTGGCCCTCCTTTGGCCCAAGGAGTGGGAAATGGACGTCCCATCAGAATCTCGAATGGCGACAAATTGGTCTTAGCCATTGGAGTCATTCTGATCTCTGCCAACTTGGCCGGCAGATAACCAGGCCAATTGGTTGAAGTACCTTGCGTGGCCTTCCTTATCTTGTCCTTGAGGGTGCGATTTAGCCTTTCTTGAGGCGGAACTTTGTGGGTGGTATGGAATGTGAAACTTCCATTGTATTGACATTAAGTTAACCACTTGTTGAACAAGTCTTGAGGTAAAAGCAGGGCCTTTATCAGAATCTATTGTTACAGGACAACCGAACACAGGAATCGAATTTGAAATAAACTATCAAATTGATATCAACTATTGAATTTGAAATGAAATATCAAACTGATATCAACTATCGAATTGATCTTAACTTACAATACAAGTAATAGTCAGCAAAGGACTTTATGAAACAAATAAATTTTGTTTCACTGTTTAATTTGACTCAAATAATAAATCTGTGACAAAGCTTAAAATTTAACCCTAGCTTTTCTTTTAACAGCAAAATTTGATTAATTGGGGTTTTATCTAGTGATCCAAAACTCGAATTGATATCAACTATCAAATTGATATATGAAATTCGAATCGATTCAAAATTTCAAATCGATTTGAAATTTCAAATCGATACGAAACGAAATACGAAATGAAATTAGTTACGAAATTCCGAAAACAAAATGATTTAAAAACTTAACGAAACGAACCTAAACTAAACAAATTTTTCAGACATGCACATCCCTTATATATATACGTGTATATATATATATATATATATCCATAATCATTAATAAGAGGGCCCCATTTTAATATAGTGAATAAATGATGGGGATTTGTTTACAAAATCTGATTATAATGTGTGTAAGCCTCTCATAATATCAATGTACCCCATCTCGGCAGGTTCCACCTCTCCTATCGTAATGACTGTTCTTATGAGATTAACTCACTTGGGAGACATGCCATAGATACACCTGGGTCTCTGTGCAGCTCAAGGGTTAAATAGGTCCTTCAATGCATTGCACTATATATAATCAAGGCAATTGCTATGTGGCCTTAAGCGCCCTACAAGTGCCTGTATCTGTGTCATCACATCATTTTATCATTTTTTGTGTTTCACAGCAGATACAGTCTTGGTTAATTAGGTATCCTGCTAGTTAACTCTCAGGATGTGTAACAATGCCAATTCTAAAATTGTGCTGGTGTCTCCGCACTGAAATCTGCACATTTCAGGTTTTTAATTGACTTGGATTTGAATCAGTTTGCTTAAAAGTCTCCCGGACTTAAACTTTGTTACAGGCAAGAATAATCATTTTATATATATATATGTATATATATCTCAAGGTCATTTTTTCCAGCCTCGTGATTTTGCAATTTATGCTTTTTAACTCTTATCCCCAGTTGTGTCGGAAAGAAAGTGCACATGTCCACATTACGCCAGATCTAATTATTGTGTGATCTTGTGACATCATCTGATTCAATATATACACATATTACAGTATATATATTTATATATTATCGAACTCCAGCCCCGTGCTTTTAATTGTCACAGAAAACACAAATAGAGTTACAGGCATTTATACAGCGCCAGCATATTCAGTAGCGCTTTACAATGAGGGAACACATCCACGAGGCGTACATGCTAAATGAGTTTATGGATAATCACTTGGCATTGAAGGGGTTAATAAGTCTTCAAATGATACCAGTATGAGATAGAACGGAATTAACCTCATTAACATGAAAGTCACAGATACGTACACCATGAATATACAAATAGAACAATTTAATTTAAAAAGTGACAAAAGGCCGTCGCATTCCGCTTTCCACACGATCCTCCATTGATCCGAAAAATAAACCAAATGCTAAAAACAACATAATAACAAAGTCTATTGTTACGTGCGTTATGTTTTTGACGGATGAAAAAATGCGCTCGGATTGTAATACCAGCATTAATTTACGCGCGTTACCGTTTAACACTTCGTGCACAAATTAACACGCTGCGCGAGCGTTTTTGCACAAGGAATGTAATAGAGCCCTGTGTGTATAATATTGCGCAACCTTACGGTGCCCACAGTGCTAGCTCTATTAACACACAATAAATGGCACAAACATCGCTAAGTATTGTCAAAACCTACAGCAAGGAAGCCCACATCACACAAATTATACTAATGAGAACATGCATAATTCAGGTGAGGTTCATTTTCTTGGCTTCACGTGGCTCCTCTGCAGCGAGGGAGCCCTAACGTCTAAGGATTTATTATTATTTTTGTAGGATGATGATAAGAAATTAAAGATTTTCTTTTAAGATAATTCAAGTCATCCTTTTGTTTAATCTGTGCTTAGAAGGACATTCTAATGTGTTTTCTCGGAGCCAGCTGGAAATATCCGAGTTGTACATCATGGAATGTTTGTTTTACTTAATATTTCTGAAATAATAAGGTCAATTCATCTATCTGAATAAATGCAATAACCTTTTAATGCGTATTATCTTTCACGGACATATGAATTTATGTAGAGACACAATTATGTAATGCGTACAATGAATAAATTAGGATAATGTAGGACTCTTCAGCGCAATATAATGGAAGACACTGCAGCCGATCGATCTTGCCCATAAGATTCAGAATAAATGCTTAATTGACTTTCCTGTCTCGGATATGATAAGGACTGCCCGGTGCCTATCTGTCAGGGCAATCATGCTAATGAAGGCTCGAGCTGATCCCCTTTTTTTTATTGTAATATGCACAAGGGACACATATTGCCATTTCATGCAGAGGGGAGCACAGGGAAAAGTGCTGCCCTGCAACATGTATAATTCATATGTTGCAAGAAGGAAATCAAGGCAGGTCACCTGGCAATCCTTTGATTTCTTACTTCCAGCATATAGATTCTACATGCTACGGGGTCTCATTATTCATGTACTGTCCATCATCACGAATAAATTATATGTGTCCCTTTAAACATGGCCGATATGGTCACCCTAACTAAGTAAGAAAAAGGTGCGTTTTGTGCTTTAATTATTGCGGTAAAACACTAACTTCCATTAGTTTGCAAAGCTCTGGTGTGTATGTGCATGGGCGTATACAGGCTAATATATGTGTAAAGTTAAGGATCTACAATGGGGCTGCACTAGAATTTGATTAACAAGGCAGCCGTCTTTAGGCCTCTTCCAGACAAGGGCCTCACATTGGCCACTGGTACATATCCTGTGGCCAGCATGTAGGAAAAGACAAAAATGACCCACTTGTAGAGCACAGAAAAACACCAATACATCCGGTGCACACATGTACACCCTGCAGATAAACTCCTGCACGCACACTACCTCTCGCTGTTCTAACCTACTCCTGCTTTCAAACACAACGCCCCACACAAATGCATCTCTACATTCCTTTATACACTAACATTCCGCACAAATACACTCCCACAGTTACACTGTATAAGTAATTGGAGAGCCATGTGAAGCGAATTCAATTAAACTTATTAGGTTAATTACTGCATATCAAGAGATACATTATATTTGAGCTAAACCTAAGGCCCCACTAACTCTAGAGCCCCCTGTGACAGGGCTGTCAAACTCCCCAGCTGTTTCTAAACTACAACTCCCATGATTACCTGACCATCTATTGCACTGGACAAATTCTGGGAATTATAGTCTTCAACATCTGGAGGACCTAGAGCAGTGGTTCCCAACTGCAGTCCTCAAGTACCCCCAATAGGTCAGGTTTGCCAGATATGTGAAGTAGAGATGTGCATTCGTTTCGGAAAAAATTGTAATTTGTAACGAAATTTGATAATTCGTAGATCGGAAGTACTTCTGAATAACGAATCGATACGATACAAATTTGAAACGAAACAAAATGGTATATAACTAATTTATTTTGTTTTACACTGTGTCATCATCATAAAAGAAAAATTTGAGTAATTGATATCAACTATTGAATTTGAAATGAACTATCAAATTGATATCAACTATTGAATTTGAAATTAACTATTCAATTGATATCAACTATCGAATCGATCTTAACTTACAATACAAGTAATAGTCAGCAAAGGACTTTATGAAACAAATTAAATTTGTTTCACTATTTAAATTGATTCAAATACTAAATCTGCGCCACAGCTTAAAATTTAACCCTAGCTTTTTGTTTTAACAGCAGAATTTGATTAATTGGGATTTTATTTAGTGATCCAAAGTTCGAATTGATATCAACTATCGAATTGATATATGAAGTTCAAATCGATTGGAAATTTCAAATCGATTCAAAAATTTCAAATCGATCCAAAACGAAACGAAATACGAAACAAAATTAGTTACGAAATTCCAAAAACGAAATTTTTTAAAAATGTAACGAAACAAAACTAAACAAAACAAATCCCTTATGTGAAGCACAGCACAGGTGATATGATTTGCTGCTCAGTGATCGCCGGATTCAGTCTGTATTTCCCCAAGGGAATCCTTAAAATCTGGCCTGTTAGGGGTACTTGCGGACCGTGGTTGGGAACCATTGGACTATTGGAGTTTGACAGTCCTGCCCTATGGATCTACCTGTGTAAGACAGGTGTCTGAATGTAAGGATCAAGGGGTATCTGCTTGTGTAAAAGGTATATGTGAGTGGAGGGCCAGTGTGCTTTAACGTTTACAACCTTTTTTCCCAGGGGTGAAATTAGTCTTTATGCTGCTCTGGCTCTCCAAATACGGCTCCCCTGTATTAAATTCATATGAACAGGAACATAAACATGAAATTAAGACAAATGCTCATAACCTCTCAGTGCTATTTATTCCAATAAATATGTTAATTCCAAAAAAAGAATCATCTATACACTATCAGGGTTATCGTAAGAGCATCGAAATTCTGGTGGAATTTATCAGATAGGTTTCAATGTAAAAATATTGAATGCTATGGGATTCGTTTGATTAAACCTGCCGAATGAAACCACTGAAAATTGGGGCATTTCACTGACATTTCTCTGCTGTTCGGTGTCTCTGAATAGATTAACCATTGCTTCTCTATGGGGGATTTCACTGCCGTCGAACAAGCACCATATTTTGCTGGCAATTCGCCAATATTTGATTAACTGCCTGCTTTTTGAATAGTCAAATGGCCGCAAAATTGCAACGAACAGGAAAATTCACCATTTTATGCAACTCTTTGAATAACCCTGTTAGTTATTTATAACAGCATTTATTATGGTGTAGAACAGGGGTGCTCAAGCTTGGCCTGGATAGTTCAGAACTAAATCTCCCATGATACTCAGCCACTCATTAAATTGGCAGAGTCTTATGAGAAATGTCGTTCCGAAACATCTGGAGGGCTGAGGTTGAGCGCACCTGTTATAGAGCTTCACTTTTAAAATGGTTTGGAATAGCTAAAGAAAGAACCTTAAGAATAAAAATGCTGCACCCCCTCTTATCCTTTGGCCTAAAGAAGCGTACACCACTGTGTTTTGCCTTTATGACACTTACCCCTCCCTCCTATATATTCATATATTCTATCCCACTACATGCAAAGGGTATTGTATCTGACCATAATCTGCAGAAAGTATCCCAAACCTCCTGAATCTGATCCCCAATCCCCCATTCTATGGTACCCCATGTTTACCAGTGCCTTATCCCCGCTGACTTACCTGGGCATGGTTCTGTCCTTCCAAGCACTAGCTGCACGGCGTACTATGCGATTCATGCTGTAATCAACTTGGGTATTGGCTTTGATATTATACATCACTGGATAACAGCTTTCCAAGATGCTGAGCGTGTCAGTACTAAAAGTATCAAAGCTCCAGTTCCACATGTCTACATACTGCTAGAGGGGCTCTTCTACCAGAACCCACGAGAGCAACCCGCTCCTTTTACTCTCCTGTTTCACTATGTAAGACTAGTATGGAAATCCGTAAAATTCTATGGCAGCGGTAGATTTTTTTCAACTCACAAATGGGTTATTCCCAATGATAAATCCGATTCCTGCTTGAGCCAGGCTTTTGTAGGCGTAGCATACACATATTACACATTATTTCTGATTTGATGAGATTTTGGACCATGGTGGCCTCACACAGGTTTCCCGGATCGAAACATTCCATAAAATGATGGTATAAGAATCCACTATAACACTGGCTATTCTGAGTAGATCAAGTAAAATGTTCGGTTTTTTTGTTATTCTAATGAAATTATCAGGGTTATTCACAGAGCTCCGAATTGCTGGCGAAAGGGAACCAAAATCTGAAATTCAGCGTTCGGTTACATACCTTTCCAGGCCATTCGGCTATCCAGAGAGCAGGCAGTTCGCCAGATATTGGCGAATTGCCTGTACATATGGTGCCTGTTCGGTGCCTGTTCGAGGGCAGTGAAATCCCCATAGAAAAGCAATGCTTTGTCTATTCGGAGAACACAAACCAGCAGTGAAAAGTTGCCGAAATGCCCTGCCATTCGGTTGCCTCATTCGACAGGTTTATTCAGGCGAATCCCATAGGCTTAAATGTTAAAAATATTCCCGTTTTAATTCAATATCTAATAAACCTTTTATTATAATATTCTGCAGTAAAAAAATCTCTTTATTTATAGATTTTTTAGGATCTTTAAAGCATTTTTCGGGATTTTTTTGCCAAATGTTTTTTTCCGTTTTTTAAAAAAATAAAAAAAATAAACCTTTTTTTCGTTTTCCTGTAACAGCCCTCTTTATTATCATTCATTGGATCTTATATGTAAATTCCAGACATTTTCGCTCAGTAGTTTGTTTGCAAACAGCTGTTCACTTTCATACATTCAAGCGTATTGTTTTTTTTTTTTCACTGCTTCTGTGGTGTCGGGTTTGTCCGGCAGCTGCTCTGCGCTCTGATCGGCTCCTGCTTGGGTCTCTCCAGTGTCTTCGGCGGGGTTAATCCAAATGTTTTTGCTTTCAGTGTGCATTCGCCTGGGTTTTGCGGTGAGTGCTCGGCAGGTTTTCGGCGACTTTTCCCTGCACTACGACGGCCCTGTTGTGATTTGCGGAATACACTGCAGGGTCGCCGAAATGGGATCGCCGAATCAAGCCGAATTGAAGAGAACGAAAAGTCACCGAACGTGCGGTGGCTTTTCGATTCTCTTTGAATAACCCTGTATGTATTGCTTGGATTATTATGATTATTAACCCCTTCACAATCAAGCGTTTTTTCAAACACAAAAACACCGTCTTCTTAGAAAATCATTTTTAGTAAATTATTCAGTAAGGAATATTTTGGAATATTCCCAATGTATTCCTTACTGTAATAACCTATTAGCAGGTGGATTTTTCCATCTACTGGCTAAAAGGAGTTACTACAGCTATGAGCCCTGTGCAGGATATGCTGGGGAGATGTCATTCAGATGCATTCTCAGCTGGTTTTAGAAAGTGTTAGCAACTCGGGCATCATACCCATGTTGCTAAAACGTTAAGGCTAATTTTTGGAGCCCAAATACAAATGAAATTAGTTTCAAACAAACAAATATTCCATTTACAGTGATGCAGCATAGCTCGGGATGTTGTTAGCACGATCTCAGACTGCTGTGTCTGCTCCTGCTGATCGTGTTTACATGATAACGGTAGTGATGGTGTTAAAAAATAAAATTAAATAAAGAATGTTTTAAATTCCGTGTATTAGTAATAAGCTATAAAGCAAATGACATTTTTGAAATAAAAATATATTGGTAAAATAAACCAAGTGTGAGACAACTGTGATCTCTTATACGGATACATATTGTGTTTGTACCACATCTTATCCCTTTGGAAAGCAATGGGTTAAAGTACTCTTTTTTTTGTTCCGTGACATTCATTTCCATTCAGCCTTGGCATAACGATGATAAATATTTGTGATTTAAGTAATACTGGGCCATCTTCCACACCATTTGTTCTGATGAAAACACATCATGGGAAAACCTACAGTATGTCATTTTAATTGCTTATATTAGATGTTGCTCTGCACTGTACAATCAGCATTTTTTTTGCCAACCATTACTCTTTATCAGTTGCCACTAACTAACATCTGCCAGGATTACTAAAACCAGCAATTTAGGAGTGGGGTGATTTGTTACATGTAACAGAAACACTCGCACAGGCAATCTTGTGTGCTTCTAGTGTTAACCATGATATCTGGGGGGGGGGGGTAAAATATTATAGCTCACTTAAGACTTCAAAAAAATATTTCTGTGTGCCTTTGGACTAAGAGTCTATTTTTAAAAAAAAATCTGGAAAATGTCCAAGTGTCAAGAAAAATGTGTGAAGATTCCTTCAGACGATCTATTCTATATGGTCAATTATTTATCTCCAACTGTGTCAAACTGACTGAATGGATCCCATTTCCAAATTAATGATTGTCCAATTAATAATTGATAAAATGTAACTGATATAAAATGAAAACATGTATCCGACGTGTTCACTTTCATATTTGTGATACCGTGACAGTGGCTCACTTTGGACACGACTCATGCTCTATTAAACAAGAGACTAAACCGTCAACGCCAGTGGTTCCCAACTCTGGTCCTCAAGTCCCCTTAAGAGGCCGGGTTTTAAGGATTCCCTTGGGGAAATACAGACTAAATCCTGCAATCATTGAGCAGCACATCATATCACATCTGCTGTTTTTCAGATATCTGGCAAACCTGGCCTGTTAGGGTGACCTGAGGAGCAGGGTTGGGAACCATTGGACTAAGCTGTTCCGTGTTCCCTCTTTTCACTTAAATTAGGTTAATTGCAAGGTTTCACCGCATCCCCATCAGTAATTTCCTATCCTGTAGTTGACAGAAAAATTACATATATACTTGTAAATAGTGATAGATCGAACACCCCCATGATCGGTTTGCATTCGAACTCGAACACCCGAAAACGTTTGAACGCGAACACAATGCAAACACCATTAAAGTCAATGGGGCTCGAATGTTTGAAAGGTCCCCTCCAAGAGGGCATCTATGCAAGATATTGGCCATAAAAGGTGTATGGGGGTCCGGGTACTGCCCTTTGGGACAGGAAACAATAGAAAAAAAGTTTTAAAAAATGTTTTTAAATCTTTCACTGCTGACTGCTGAGCCATTTCACCGCTGTGCTCATTTTTGCCGGTTTTGCTCATGTTTAAATGCGATTTTAAGCCATGGGAAATGTTTGACCAACAATGAGTGGGAAATGTTTGACCAACAATGAGTGGGAAATGTTTGACCAACAAGGAGTAGGAAATGTTTGACCAACAATGAGTGGGAAATGTTTGACCAACAAGGAGTGGGAAATGTTTGACCAACAAGGAGTGGGAATTGTTTGACCAACAAGGAGTGGGAAATGTTTATGAATCCCATAGGCGTCAATGTTAAAAATATTCCCGTTTTAATGCAATATCTAATAAACCGTTTATTATTATTATTATTTTCTGCAGCAAAGAGTCTCTTTATTTTTAGATTTTTTAGGATCTTTTAAGCATTTTTTGGATTTATTTTTTTCTTGAACTTTCCTCGAACGTCCCGAAAAGTTCAAAGTTTGCGAATTTTCGAACAGCTGATGTTCGAATCGCACTTCAAACCGATTCGAACCGGCAGCCCATCCCTATTTGTAAAAACAAATGTTCTCCCACTCCTTGGATTCTATCATTACGTGCATTGGCCAGTCATCTATCCCTTGTGTAGACTGTTACTGGTGGCTTCGGAGTGACTACCTAAATCATCTCTATTGCTGAACCCTTAATTCTCCTAAATAGTATAGCGCTATTTCTATTGTGGTGGACAAGTCAAGTTTTTAGAATTATCATGAGCAAAAAAATGCAAACGAAATCCAGTTGACCTCCTCAAAACGCCATTGAGGACGCAACTGTAGTGCAGCGAGGAGGAAGTCCAGGTATTTGCTTCTATAAAACATCTGGAGTCCTGGAATCCTCACCAGTTAATATTTACAGTACATGTACAGTTTTACATTTAGTGCTCTATTATAACTTGAGGAGAAAATGAAAACTGAATTTTTTTGTATTAGAACAATTAGAAAATTCTATGGAAAACAGACATTTTGCTCATTATTAGCCAAGAGTTGACAAAGATACAGCTATATGTTGGATTCTTTGTCGGAAAAAATAATATAAGGAACATTCAAAAAGTGTAGTACATGACCTAAGTTTTAGGCTAGGGTCAGACGAGCGTGATTTCTACGGACGTACGTCAGTACGGAAGACGCAGTAGTGGCCACACAGTCCGTTTATTCACTGACATATATTTTGACGGATGTAGGAGAGAAAATAAATTAAAAAGCAAAACCATTTTGTCCGTGAAAAATGCTGGAGGTATAAATGCAGTCCGTCTGACCACGTTCCATCACTCACACACAAAGCTATGCAGACGTTGCGGACGCAGCGCACTTTGTGAGGCCGTTCTAGGGGATGTACATTCTTGCCTGCCTTGCGTCCGTGGGCCGCGGCCGTTGTGCGTCCGCAGTTCAGTGCGGACGTACTTCATGTGTCAGGCTCCAATGGGCTTTCTGTCATGCTATCACGGACGTACTTTTAGGCGCAATCACGGACGTGAACACTACGCTCGTCTGACCCCAGCCTAATGGGGTTATTCAACGACATTTCGGTGCTCTCTCGTTCGGCGCACTTTGATGAGTTTAATTCGCCGACTCCACGGTGAATTCAGCAGTCACCATAGGTCGCCGAAGTGCGCCGAAATGATACGCCGACCCCAGCCTAATGGGGTTATTCAACGACATTTTGGTGCTCTCTCGTTCGGCGCACTTTGATGAGTTTAATTCGCCAACTCCACGGTGAATTCAGCAGTCACCATAGGTCGCCGAAGTGCACCGAAATGATACGCCGAACGCCACCGATAAAGCCACCAAGTCGATCTGATAACCGCCCGAAAGCAGCCGCAAACCCACGGAATGCAGCCGACGACCCCCCGAACAGTCCACCGAACAACTCTGGCCAGCTGCTGAATGCTGCCAGAAAAAGCTGACCACCCGCCAAACAGGGGTAAAAAAAAATAAACCCTGTAACTTTTAAAAGGTGTTTTAAAATAAAATAATGCATGAAAATGCATGGAATTAATGTATAAGGCCCTATGAATAACATTAAAAAGGTCTGTTACAGAATAAAAAAGACCGGCATTTAAAAAAATCGGAATAAAAAATTTTGACGAAAAAAATCCCGGAAAATGCCTAAAAAATTGATTCATAAAGAGATTTTTTCCTGCAAATGAAAAGAATAAATGGTTTAATAAAAACGGGGATTTTTTTTTATATTGAATCCTATGGGATTCGCCTGTTTAAACCTGTGGAACAAAAGC
This sequence comes from Leptobrachium leishanense, assembly GCA_009667805.1. NCBI lineage: Eukaryota > Metazoa > Chordata > Amphibia > Anura > Megophryidae > Leptobrachium > Leptobrachium leishanense. Next base: position 374,410,497 of record CM019066.1, read on the forward strand.
AACGAAAATCTGGGCATTTCGCCAACTTTTATCTGCTGTTCGGTGTTCACTGAATAGATTAACCGTTACTTCTCGATGGGTAATTTCACTGCTGCCGAATTGTACCTTATTTCGCTGGCGTTTTGCCAATATTTGGTGAATCGCCTGCTTTCTGAATAGCCGAATTTCCAGGATATTGCACTGTACGGGGAAATTCACCTTTCAGTGCAACTCGGTGGCATGTTCGGCTCTCTTTGAATAACCCCTTAAGTAATGCCCAAACTGGACCAGTCCATCAAGCATTAAGGAGTGCATGGGCATACCATACCATACTCCAATAAACTACCGGCTCGATTCCAAGTCAGGTGTAAACTTAACTTGTTGTTGTACGTCTACCAGAGTGATTGTAGTCTGCGGAGTTGGTAATTTGACCAAATCTGGTTTCGTTTACACCTGACTCGGAATCCAGCCAGAGATGTGTTAAAAATAAATGTTAATTCCGTTATGGCACTAAGTTGAGATCTTTCATAGTTTTTTTTTGGAAGAGGAACACATAACCCTCATGAAAGAAAAGGGCATGCAATGTCATTGTCTCATCGTGTGGACTGCTCGAAATAGTTTTAGCAGTCTTAAAGCACCCATCTGTTGTCATTTCCTTGAGCATCTGTTTTTCTTTTTAGAGTATCCGCGTACATTGCCAAAAGCATCGAAAAAAAGCATGCGTGCGAGTTAAACATCCCCGTTTGAGGAGGATTACTGTTTTACAGTAAACTATATGCTTTTTTTTACCAAGGCCTATACACAAGAATTGAAATGCCATTCCCAGGCTTGGTAGACCCGTCAGAGGCTTCACTTGGCTACGGGCTACTTTTGGCCAGCGCTGCCTTCTTAACATGGAACAGATTTTCCTCCGAAATGCCATCCTTCATCAGTACTTCTGCCTCTGGTGTTCTGCTTGTAAGACCTCTACCAGGCAGCGGCATCCTCCTTGTGATCTTGTTGACATATGACTAACCATGCACGATGTTTATAATGCGAGCTGACGCAGGTTTAGAGGTGCAGAAATCTGAAATTATAACCAATTTTGGACATTATGTGCCGGAAATTACTATTTTTCTTAAGAATTGCTACACGGGGTCAAGTAAAAGTGTCACCATGTATTTTGGTATACTCTTCATTATATGTTTTAAGTAAGAAAAGAATATTAACAATATATTGATTTTTAAAAGTGGAACACAACGCCAAGGGTTGGACCCAATTTCCGAATAAACTGAGCTTGAGATATTTTTTCCCCATAAGATAAATTTTGTGTCCTCTTAACTCTTTGTTTTTATACATAGGCCATTTACTGCTTAATGCTTTAATTGCCAAGTTATTAAACCTGCTGTGTATATATATATATATATATATATATACTGTATATATACACACACACACACTGCATGGCCAAAAAAAGTCATACACTCTATTTCGTTGCATCGCCTTTTGCTGTGATTGCAGAACGCATTCGCCGCGGCATCTTCTCGATAAGCTCATACAATGTCACAGCATTTATTTGTGTCCAGAGTCTCATTAATTTGTGGCCAAGAGCTTGTGTTGATGATGGGAGAGTCGCAGCACTGTGTAAAGTCTTCTCCAGCACATTATCCCAAAGATTCTCAATGGGGTTAAGGTCTGGACTGTGCGGTGGCCAATCCATGTGTGAAAAGGATGTCTCATGCTCCCTGAACCACTCTTGCACAATTTGATCCTGATGAATCCTGGCATTGCCATCTTGGAATATGCCCGCTGTGCCATCAGGGAGAGAAAATACCCATTGATGGAAAAACCTGCTCATTCAGTATATTCAGGGAGTCACATGACCTCATTTTATGCTGAAACATATTAATCACTGCAGTAATTATCCAATGGAAGGCTCACACCTATTTTGGCTTAGTTGAATGCTGGTGGTGATTATTTTTTGGCCGGGCAGTGTGTATATAATATATTTATTTGTTTTTGTATATTTTTTCTTTCAAATGGCATGTCTGTTCAGAAACCATTAAAACACACAGTTTGAGAACTTTAAGTCAATGTTTTAGATGGAGGATTTGAGATGATGATAAGCGTATAAATCTGTAATCTGGGTTTTCTTCCAGAAAACAAAACAAAAAAAGAAATCAACATTTACCTTTTTGTCCTTCAAATGTTAGACATACGTAACAAATCGTATACTTAGAATGTCTGCTTCCCATGAGCCCTAAATTGGAATATGTATTATCAGTGAGTGGAAGGTATGCTGATGGGGATTTGAATGAAGCGCTGAGAATACTGTTTATCTATATATTATTAGATATAGATTTCTGATGCAGCATCATTTTATTAGAACATTAATGTGAAATGTCCACCGTTAAGCTCGTTAAAGTCCCATGTCGCTGCCCGTGTTTATGATCTGCCCTTTTATGATTGCTTATAATGCTAAGAACCACACTATCCGTATAACATTAAGAAAAAAGATGAACATTCCAAAGCGGATGATTTATCTTCATCAATTGATTCCTGCAGCGCTTGGACTGGCGATCTCACCACTTGACTTGATTCCTAGAGGGATCGCAGCCATAGATACCATGTTACAGTATGGAGACTCCCCAATGCCATATATATAATAATAAAGGATGATAAGTAATGAAGCTGTGCATCTTTCCTGAGCACAAGCATGTTAATTCTTTATATTTACATATGGCAGGTGTGATTTTTGTTTTGTACCTTCTAGTGTCCAGACATAATCTATTTTTTAGTACCTAGCCTACCTTCTCTTAGATCTATAGACATATTAATAGCTCCCATTCAAGATTTCCTTTTTAAGTATGCTTAGTATCAAATTAATATTAAAGGTATACTAAAGGGTTAGAAGAAGGTGTAGGAAACAGCAGGGTTAAACATTTACCCCTCGAAGCCTGCCTCCACACTCACCTGAATCTAATGTTGGTCTCCCTTGGATCTCTGCTGGATTTTACATGCTTCCAGGTCAGCATGTCACATGACCAGAGTTTGTATTCTGCCTCCCTAGCAAAGCTGTGAGGCGTGAGTGCTTGAGACTAACTAAGTCTGTATTGACCAGTACTCACACAATGAAAGTTCAGCAGACAGTGTCACCTCAGCAAAACTGACACGTAGAAAGATGAATCGAGTAGAAAAGTTTAATGATCAGGCTGACAATCTTTGTAATAGTGTACAGCAATGCAGGTGAAAAGACATTAGTTCTGTCCAGCATTGAGCAAAGATGGCTGCTAGGTGACCAGTAAGTACCTCAGAACAAGACTGAACAAAAAGGAGCGGAGCTAGCTGGATACAGCAAGGCTAAGGGAACCCAGCAGGAACAAAATAGCTATGAAATAATAGCTGTAAGCAGTAAAAGGCAGATTCAACACATAACATTAAATTATACAAATAAACCCTGAGTCATGGGGCATGACAGGTGGACTGGATGCCCCAGCCAATCCAGTGACTCTCAGTGCAGGAAGACTATGATATCAATGGATGGGGCTGGTACCCAAAGGACCACAAGCCCAGGAAACCTGAGCTGAGGGCTCCCTGAGCTGAGGTTCTCAGCAGGGGCAAGTCTCTTCATTTGGATGGCTGAATCTGCCCTCTGCGTCCCTCAGAGGGGGGAGAAGGAGGAGGGAGCACACAGCAGTTTGACCACTCAGATAAGATTGAATATTGAAGCTGTGCATCGTGTCCCTTTAAACGTTTGTGTTTCGCGATCCAGAAAAGCTAAAATTAAGTCTCAAATTATGCACAAAATAACTTGGTGGGTCATTGTCTATCCAAAACGGCGCCTTGGACATAAATCTGTCCGTTTGAAGAATTATCGAAGAGCTAGTTCCTTTTTTATTTTCTGTGCAGTCATGGCAAAGGAGCAATGACCATTACCACTTCCTTCACAATTATATGAAACTCTCTTCACCTGCACCTATTGATTTATAGGAAAGTCTTAATAAGTTAACCTTTCTATTAAAAATATATGCAAGCCATCATTATTTAACCCCTTCACTACCACAGTATTTTCTAGAATACTACTGTCAGGAACCAGTGTGTTTTTTGGAAAATCATTTTTAGTTAATTGTACTGTGAGAAATATTTTGGTATATTCCCAGTGAATTCTTTACTGTAATAACCTATTTGGAGATGCTGCCATCTACTTGCCAAATAGAGTTACTGCGGTTCAGGTCACTGTGCAGGATCAGCTGGAGGGATTGGCATTAATACATATTCCCAGCTGGTTTTAAAAAGTGTTAGCATCTTGAGCATCATGCCCATACTGCTAAAACTTTAGAGGCATGTTCAGGAGCCCAAATGCAAATGAAATTCCTTTAAAATCAGCCAAAGTACTTTCCATTGTTACTGTGGGACACCATATTGACTATACTCAATATTGGAGCACCAGGAGGTGTCTTGCAGATTGTGTTTAGTCAGTCTTGGTAGCGAAGGAGTTAAGAGAACTTATATTCATCAAGCAAAATATTTTGCTAAATCATGCGTGTACAAAAATGGAAAATTTTAACGCTAAATATAGGAAGTGGGCGAAAGCCGAACCAAATCATTTGTCATCTCGGATTGGGTAATTTGGCTAAATTCTGCAAGTCCATTGTTACCTATTTAATGAAAAGATCCCAAAACTATTTTGCGAATGCATGTCTTCACATTTCAGGATAAAAGAATGCCATAGTTGTTGCAACCATTGTTCCAAGTTCTCATAAAATGAAACAATTACCCGAAGCACATTTGCACAACTTTGGTATGTGGGCATATTTGTTTAAAATGTCATATCTTACAAAGCATTTGTTATGTGAGAACAACAGAGTAAGCGATCAATGTCAACCCATTATAAGTTTAAGAAATGTAATTTTATTAGTCAAGTTAAATGTGTGAGTCTGTATCATCTGTAGGCTCCGTTTTAATGTCTTCTGTCGTAATTTATCTGGCTCAACATTTTATAATTATTAAAACTAGGGATGCGTTGATACCGATACTAGTATCGGAATCGGTGCCGATACCGGCATTTGCATGAGTACTTGGTGGCAAATGCCCCGATACCTCTACCGATACCCAGAAGTCAGCGCTGGGCTGGTTGCTGGTATCCGAGGGGCTGGGGCTGCTAGCAGAATCCATAAGAGCATTCTGCTAGCATTGTCCTCCGTCTGGCCGCATGGTCTGTGCTCTGGCCGGCCACGTCACGTTGTCCTTCGAGCGGATGACCTGTGACGCGGCCTCCAGCTGTGATCTCATCACAGCCCGGTGCCCGCTCGAAGAACCACATGATCAGACCAGCCGGCACTCGGACCACGTTGGCAGCCAGAGGGAAATGCTAGTGGAATGCTCTTAATGCAGTCTGCTAGCAGTGGGGTATTTATATTTAGGACTGTGGGGGGTATATCTGTAGGGGTATATATATATATATATATATATCGAAAAATGGTAGAGGGAGGCACTCGAGGACTTTTCTTAGAAAATCTAAAATTTTTGATTAAAAAAAATTGATAAAGGCCTCTAGGGGCCGAAACGTTAGTTTTTTAATGTCATTCCAATAAATTTTAGATTTTTTAAGAAAAGTCCTCGAGTGTGTCCCTCTACCATTTTACGATATATGATCACACCAAGGGAGCTAAGCACCGGGGCAAGTAAGTATTGCATCCCTATTGAGGGCCCCTTAGAGGTGAGCCACCCGTGGGAAACGAGTGCCCGGGCCTTTCCATTGTTTATATATAGGAGTGGCTTTGACCAGTTGCATAACCTTATCTCTGCTAGAAAGCCACAGTGCGGCAAAGCATTGATTTTAAGGTTCTGTGTAATAACAGACCCAGGTGCAGAAAAGTGAGACAGAGGTCATTTGCATATCCTACCCAGAATTCCTTGCTGCATATGGGGAATGTGGTGCAGGAGCTCTGGGATGCAATTCATCAAATTGCTGTGATGTGCAAGTGGCTTCTGCAATAATAAACACACTACTAATTATAGTGTGGAGACTTTTCATCTCACTTTTTGTCCTCCACCACAACCCTTGTAAGCAATATAAATATATATATGTATATATATATATATAGAGGTTTGTGTGGGGTATATACTTTATATATTGAGGTCTGAGTGGTGTCCAAGTGGCTTCTGCAATAATAAACATATATATAAATATTTATATATATAGCAAATAAACGGTGGCAGTCTGGGTTTTCTCAAAGGGCGTAGATTTCTTGTGTGAAAGCCAACGTTTCAGCTTGCTCCCCACCAACTTTCCTCAGGACAATCCTGAGGAAAGCTAGCAGAGAGCAAGCTGAAACGTTGGCTTTGTTCTATTATTGTGTCTATTGTTATTTGTTCTATTACTGTGGTTGGCTTTGCACCGGGCGCGAGAATTTGGACCCATGAGTGCTGGATTTCAAATATATATATATACATATATATATATATATAAATATATATACATAGAAGGTTTGATATTCCGCCACATGGAGACTTGAAGTAAGTATTAATAACATACTTTATTGACGCTCAATAAAGTACGTTATTAATATTTACTTCAAGCCTCTGTGTTGCGGAATATTGAATCTTCTATTGGTGTTTGTGCCGAGTTCCAGCACCGGAGCCAAAAATCTGTGTACAGGGTGTGCGGGGATTGAGGTGCATATATATACAGTATATACATATATATATTTCAGCAACATCCTAAATTATTTATTGTTAAGCGGTCACATGACATTAAATAAACGTATTGGTCCTCGTATCAGTGTGTATCCGAAAAAAAGTATCAGTATTTGGTATCAGTGAGTACCTGAAAAAAGTATCGGGATTCAGTAATGGGGAATACCTCAAATAAAGTATCAGTATTCGGTATCAGTGAGTACCTCAAAAAAAGTATCAGTATTCGGTATCGGTGAGTACCTGAAAAAAGTAACGGGATTCAGTATCATGAGTTCCTAAAAAAAAGTATCAGTATTCGGTATCGTGAGTACCTGAAAAAAGTATCAGTATTTGGTATCGGGGAGTACCTGAAAAAAGTATCGGGATTCAGTATCGGGGAATACCTGAAAAAAAGTATCGGAGAGTACCTGAAAAAAAGTATCAGTATTCGGTATCGGTGAGTACCTGAAAAAAGTATCGGGATTCAGTATCGGGGAATACCTGAAAAAAAGTATCGGAGAGTACCTGAAAAAAAGTATCAGTATTCAGTATCGGTGAGTACCTGAAAAAAGTATCGGGATTCGGTATCGGGGAATACCTGAAAAAAAGTATCAGTATTCGGTATCGGTGAGTACCTGAAAAAAGTAACGGGATTCAGTATCGTGAGTTCCTAAAAAAAAGTATCAGTATTCGGTATCGTGAGTACCTGAAAAAAGTATCAGTATTTGGTATCGGGGAGTACCTGAAAAAAATATCAGGATTCAGTATCGGGGAATACCTGAAAAAAAGTATCGGAGAGTACCTGAAAAAAAGTATCAGTATTCGGTATCGGTGAGTACCTGAAAAAAGTATCGGGATTCAGTATCGGGGAATACCTGAAAAAAAGTATCGGAGAGTACCTGAAAAAAAGTATCAGTATTCAGTATCGTGAGTACCTGAAAAAAGTATCGGGATTCGGTATCGGGGAATACCTGAAAAAAAGTATCAGTATTCGGTATCAGTGAGTACCTGAAAAAAGTATCGGGATTCGGTATCGGGGAATACCTGAAAAAAAGTATCAGTATGCGGTATCAGTGAGTACCTGAAAAAGGAAGGGTACTTGTACTCGGTCTTAAAAAATTGGTATCAGTGCATCCCTAATTAAAACTGTAAACAAATAAAACACAGAATGCTTTATATTTTATAGAATTCCTATTTTATACATACAGGGTTTTTCAGAGAAAGGTGAAAACCAGGAGAACTGGCAGGAGAAGAGAAGACCAAATAGCCGATTTGGAAAGTGAGATAAATGGTAGAATGTTCCTGGTTTGACTATTTTGACCTAGAATTTTCACTTCTCCAGTCATTCTCCTGAGATTCACCTTTCTCTGAATAGACCTGTAAGCTTAAATTAACTAATAAAAAAACGTATATCTGTCGGTCCATTTATCGTCACATTTGGCATCTGTTTGGTTCATTCTCTATATCAAAGGACCATTATTTCCAAACAATAGCCAACAACCACCCCTCCAGACGAAAATAAAAAAGCGTTTTAGAAGGTACAATGTATTATATTTTAAAATTGAAGAACTGCGTTCTAGAAGAATTCACTTAGCAGTTCTCCTATCTGACCTTCTAATAATACGCTGTGATAAAGATGATTGACTGGTTTTGTCAGGCCGACAAAAAACACTGACTTCAACGGTTTGACCTTTTATACCATTCTTATTCTGCCGTCTATGAAAGAGTACGTGGGGTCTAGTCACTCAACAGCGAGTTGTGCCTCGACTAATAGAGAGCAAACTCTTGGATTAAAAAACTCAGATTATACTTTAGTTTTTCCGAGGTAGAGAAAGAAAGAAGGCGAAAGATCTCAATATAACTATTTATTTACATGCTGGCTGACCATAGTTTGCTAAGGAAATAATAAACCCTTGGATTATGGCCATTATAAAATATGCAACCCGGATGTGATCGGTTTCACTTTTAGATCCAGATCTGCAATTCCGGTTCTTTTTTCTCTTACAATTACTGATATGGTTTAGTAGACATGTGCAAAGGCAAAAATGGGCTTCATAATTTCCGAATTGTCCAAAAAATAAAAGACTGAAATGCTTATTTTCTTGTACCGTGGCTCACAAGCTTGTTAACCCCTTCACTGCCAAGTGATTTTCCGAAAAAATTATCAGAAACCAGTGTTTTTTTGTAAAATCATTTTTGATTAATTTAAAGTAAGAAATATTTGAGCTTATACCCCCTGTATTTCTTACTGTAAATAACCAATTTTGGCCAACAGATGGAGCCATCTACTGCTAAATTGAGTTACTGAGGTTTGAGCAGCTGGTCTATTTTTTTCTATTTGTCTCTGCATCGGCTGCTGAAAGCCCGATATCTCAGAACTTTTAGCAGATTATTTTAACGTTTTAGCTCTTTGGGCATTATGCCAACAGGGCTAAAACCTTGGGGACACTTTCTGCAGTCCAAAAGCAAACAAAATTTGTTTGCAGCAAGCGAATTTCATTTGCTTTTGGGCTGCAGATCAGCATATCTCGATATCTCGATATCGGAGCACCAGATGGTGCCTTTGAAGCCCGAGATATCTCAATATTGGTAGTGAAGGGGTTAAAGCACAAGAAATGTCATAATTATAGGGATACTCCATTAAAAAACAGAGATCCCTTTTTTGCTAGTAACCCCTTAACACCGGGAAGGTGGTACCTGGAGGGAGGTAGTTAATGCCGGCGAGGCGTACAAGTACCCCACTGCCAGGTGGTGCGGCAAGATTCTCCTTTGGCCCACCCACGCAGCTGATGTGAGACGCGAGTCATTGGCTGCAGGGGACGGCTTGAGTTCAGGCCGTCTCACAGCAGCCAATGGCACGTGGTGCGTGCTGACTGCTGGGTGGGGCCTAGGCAGTCCATAGAAGTTAACGGCATACTAGGTTGCCCAAAGTTCAGTATAACGAAAACCACTTTAAAGCAGTTTGAGAAAGGCTATGCTTACACCTTGAAAAAACCCATATGGTTTCTCTTGGATGGAACTAGTGACAATCTATAAGAGCTGACAGGTTTAACCCTTTCACTACCAAGGTTTTTTCCAGAAAACCACTGGCATGAACTAGTAAGAAATGCCGGTCCCTCTATTGGCTTCCTGTACATTTCAGGATACAGTTTAAAATACTGATGCTCATATTCACTCAATAAATCAACCCCTCCCTACATGTCTCTGTTACTCTGCAAGCACGTCCCATCTAGACAACTCCGGTCAGCGGGCGATCATTGCCTGTTATCTGTCTACACCCACACTGCCAACTCTCGCCTCCAAGACTTCTCAAGGGCAGCTCCGGTCCTGTGGAATGACTTGCCTTGCCCTATCAAACTCTCCCCTGATCTTCAGGCCTTCAAGAAATCCCTCAAAACTAATCTCTTCAGATTAGTGTACCACATCACTGATACAACTCATCCTTCTGTTCACCTACTCACACACGATTGAAGCCGCTTCTATGGCCCCACCATTCCAAAACCACCGGCACCAGTGATCCTGCCGTCCAGTAAAACTCCCCTTGTCTTCCTCAACTCCAATCCCTCTAGACTGTAAGCTCCTATGAGCAGGACCCTATACAGCTCTTGTGCCCATCCTATGTCCATTTATCTGTATCTCGTTCCCTTTGGTTATAGTAAAGCGCTGCGGAAACTGATGGCGCTATATAAATGAGGACAATACTAATGATAATAATAATAATTATAATATTATTTAGAATCAATATAAGGGCACTTGGCAGATCAAGTATAGTCAATCTTGGTAGTGAAGGGGTGAAAAGTTGAATTTAATGGAGGATGACCACAATGGGGTCCTTCACTGAATACATAATACTGAAAGTGAAACCTGTGGGAAAAAAAACCCACTTAAACTAGCAGAGAATCGAGCACCGACTCCATATTATTTTATGCTCCGACCGTCTTGTCTGCCAATTAATTATTTATATATGAATGAAGTGGAAGAAAAACATATGGAAACTAGAAAAAAAAGAAATCATTGGCCTCAGGCAATAGATACAAGAATGCAAAGTGTCTTACAAAAAAATCTAAAATGTATTCGATAAAATGATCGCATGTACTTCCTGCACAAAACTAGCCTTTCATTGGGGTCTCCAAATGGCTACTGTACATTTCTTTATACTTTCATGTGTTCCAAAATATTGAACCTGCTTAAAATGCAGAGCGAGAACGCAATGTCACACCACAATTCATCATAACAAAACTTTGATCAGTTTCTTTCTATATTTTCATCATGTCACATGCACAAACTGAGCTGATTTCTTCTTGACAACGAATAGATGTCTTCTATTAGGCGCTATGCACATCACTTGTTCACTTTTATATGAACACTGACACGCATGTGTATTGCCTTTACCCAGTGAGTGCCAACGTGCCACTCTGTGCTCTGAGAATCAAAGAATCGTCCGCCTCTTTGGCTCACAAAGCGTTACAGAGAAATGAGTCGGCGTGTACGCGTTACAAGATACTTTATTTGGAAAATGAAAACAAACAACACATTTAATTGCTACATTGTATTGTTTTCGTCTACATTTTGGAACGTAACATCTCTTTGATGGATAATATAATGCAACAACAAGATCCTTTTGGAAGATGTCATTTATCGGGCTTAATTTTTCACGTAAATCTGCGTTAATTCAGAAAGACTGACTTTTAAAACATCTTCTGAAACAAATTGTACTCTCCAGGGTTTTCCCGTTTCCCAGTGGACTGTATTTTTATAAAACGAACAGACGCTTTAGATGTGTTACGCAAACCTGATATTTGAAAATCACTACATCTTGACATTAACGGTATTTAGCTACGACATGTGTTTTCTTCATGTTTTAAGAAATTGTGCATCAAATAAAATGTTATTTATCTAGAGCAGGGGTGTCAAACTCCAGTCCCCAGATGTTTCTGAACTACAACTCCCATGATTCCCTGCCTATCTATTGCATTCAATGAATTCTGAGAATTGTTGGTTATCAACATCGGGGGGGCCGTGAGTTTGACATCTCTAATATAGAGATTGAAAGTACAGAATGAAACCTGCATTTCTATAATTAGTTAAATCCGCTTCACCACCTACAATCCATTCTAAATGCCTTTGCCAGTGCCAGGCTCATGCACCTCACCCGCCGCTCTGTCTCTGCTGTTCCTCTCTGTGAGTCCCTTCACTGGCTCCCCATCCACTGCAGAATCAAATTCAAAATCCTTACCCTGACCTACAAAACCCTCACTAACTCAGCTCCCCACTACCTGTCCCCACTAATCACCAAATACACCCCAGCCCACTCCCTAAGGTCAGACAGTGACCTGCGCCTAGCTTCTCCCCGCATCACCTCTTCCCATGATAGACTGCAGGATTTCTTATGCTCAGCCTCCATCCTCTGGAACGCTCTCCCTCGTACTTTCCGACTTTCCCCTAGTTTTCCCTCCTTCAAACGCTCCCTTAAGACATTCCTATTCAGGCAAGCCTACCACCTGACTCACTGATACAGCTCACTGCCCCAACTAGTCCATCACTCTCACCTTGCAGTCCATCACTCTCACCTTGCAGTCCATCACTCCCACCTTGCAGTCCATCACTCTCACCTTGCAGTCCATCACTACCACCTTGCAGTCCATAACTCTCACCTTGCAGTCCATAACTCTCACCTTGCAGTCCATCACTCTCACCTAGCAGTACTCTTCTCCTGTTTTCACCCCCAACATTTCTAGATTTAAGTTCCCACGGGAATATGGCCCTCATTTCCTCCTGTACTGGTTTGTCAAATGTAGTCTCAATGTATTGTAACCCTGCCCATTGATCAGCACTGTGGAATATGCTGGCGTTTTATAAATAAAGAATAATAATAATATATTTTTTATAGTAATATTTAATTTATTGACTAGTGATGTCTTTTAACATGATTGGTCTGTCCGATGTTTGACAAACTCATTGACTGGGTTTGGTTAAAAAAAAATCCAATATGTCTACACTAATTTTGCTCCACAAATGGTTAAACTAATTAACTAGGTTGAGGGAAGGTTATGGAAAATTCCTAGCACCATATAACATTTTAAACAGCCTTTGCTCTTCTCTCCTTGTCTTCATTCACTCAAATGCTTATAACATCAGTGGTTCCTATAAAAATAAATCTGCGCCTATATAACTAAGCACGTGCACAACCAATAGAAAACCCCCTCTTCCACTAACAGGAACCGTTTGACCCTATGAGCCCAGCGTAGCCAGTAACAGGCAGCGACTAACGGGATACATCGACACAGGCCAGTAAAGCTACGCAGGTCCATGTTACCTGATCTTTTACAACTGAACCACTGTATTGGCCCTAAAGTTGTAATAGTAGGGAGCCATACTCAAGGGGCCAAACTCAAGCCCCCTCCCCAGATGTTCTTGAGCTACAACACGCAGGATTTTCTGATGTATCCAAGGATTTCTGTGAATTATAGGTGCAAAACATCTGGGGGGAACCAGAGTTTGTAAAACCCTGTTCTAAAAGATACCAGCAACCCTCCACTGTTAAATCAGCCCCAAGGAGTCCATATTACTCCCAGGAGACAACTGCAACCCCAAGTGAGCACACCGAAGCAGGCCGAAGCCGTAGTAGGGCATCGGGGAATACTTGATCCCATTACTTCTACATACGGCCAGAGGACGTTGTGTATCACACTGTGCTCTGCAGCATGGGAAGAGGGGTAAGTAAGTAGTACATTTATTTTGTTTTGCGTTTTGTTTTTAGTTGTTTTTCATTTCTGAACACCATCTCGAGCTGAAAATAATGAGCTACCAGGGAAAAGCCACTATCTTCTGAATGGCCTGTTTTTAGTGAATCCTAAAGTAGAGAAGCCACTGACTTAGTCTAAATAGCCTCTTAATCTCAACCCATTAAAAATCTGTTAAGTATAAGAGCCCAGTTGATAAGTTAACAGTTGAGTTTGAGTAGGAACACGAGTATTATTCTGAACAGAGTTGACGCAAAACTACTGATCATATAGCTTCTTCCCATGGAGGCTTTCACTGGGAACATCCAATGCTCCAGGTTACCAAAAAATATATCAAGAGATTGTTTTTGTTGTAGCTTCATCTTACATTGGAATTTTGTCATCTACACATTTTTGTGGCTTTTTATTTTATCGTATCATACTTTCCTAATGCATAATCTATCCGATGTGTTTTGTACACAGCTCCATGTAGCTCTATGTCATCCCCTCCAGCCTGCAGTGTCTCTTTAAGTCCTTGAGTAGGCAGTTTACATTCTAACGTGTGAATTGTAAGTTTGACAGCTATATCAATGAACTATTGATATCTTTATTTATGCTTTTTCATCAATTCACGACTGCTACGTACGGAGTGCTGCTGATGAAAATTTCCAGGGTTTTGATTTTGCCGATGTTCACTTGGAATGCACTATTGTCTCCCTCTGAATTTATGTGCATATTTCAATCAACATTTAACCTCATTTCAATTATATAATTGCATGTGAGATGTATAATAAGTAGTTCATAACTTTAGTGTTCTGTCACTCCAATCAAGCCGAACTCCCTCTGGAATATCAATAACGCTGGAAGGAAATTTAACATACAGATTAATGCACAATCCTTCCTCAACCATGTCCTGCTTGGGTTATCATTTGTAATGGTAATTTAATGTCACCTTACTATTGGTATCATATAGACATTAATTCTAAAATGCCAGGTGATAGATTCCAGGTGGCATTTCTCGTCTTGTCTCCTGGACGATCTTGGTGGTGCCCAATGTTAGGGATGGGCTGTCGGTTCCTTTGCCCCACACCTTGTCTTCATGCTGACTGAGCCCTGATTGGGCAAAGTCTTGCGCCTGACCTGGACTTTGCCCAATCATGGATCTAATTCAATACTGAGCCCTGATTGGTCAAAGTCCTGCGCCTGACCTGGACTTTGCCCAATCAGGGCTCTAATTCAATATTGAGCCCTGATTGGGCAAAGCCCAGGTCAGGTGCAGGACTTTGCCCAATCATGGATCTAATTCAATACTGAGCCCTGATTGGTCAAAGTCCAGGTCAGGTGCAGGACTTTGCCCAATCAGGGCTCAGTCAGCAGGAAGACGAGGCGTGTGGCAGAGGAGTCGTGGCCAGCCGGCCGGAGGAGCAGACGAGATGGACTTGAGGAACAGGCACGGGGGCCGGGGGGCTGCAGCCACAGGTCTCCTAAATGTACCGGCAGCTGCCAGTACATTTAGGAGAACTGTGAACATATTTTGCGCGTTCGACCCCCATTGGGTTACATTGTGTTAGAGTTCGTATTCGAACACTTGGGCTGTTCTAATGTTCGAATACGAACCATCAATAGTGCCCATGTAAAGCCAGACGATGGTTCCATGTTGACATCCTTATGTTGAGTAGCATAGTAATACAGTTAGGTATTTTATTATCTGGTCTACAATGTCTTGCCAGGGAAAATTACAATGTTTGTATCTATGTCATGGAATATATTGTAAACTATTAGACATAGAACATCCACTCGTAAAGTCTTTGAAATGTTACAAATGTTTAACCTTAATGAGTAGAAGAATGTTAATGTCTTCTCCTAAACACCAAGAAACTTTGATTGGCAGCACAAAGGCCTCCTTTCTTAACCTTCTAACAAGTAAGGAGCAGTTTTTTTTCTCCCCACGGCTTTTCAAAGTGCTCCTCTTTATAACGTTTTAATTAAAAGCGAATACACAAAAAAGTACGTAAAGACAGCAGTGTCCTTCAAAACTAAAAAGTATGAGTGTATCATCTTTTGTCTTTCATATAATTCAATGGTCTTTTCTTAGTTAGCAATATCTGAGAAAAATGAACATTTTCCTACCGTACCAAGTTTACGCTTCTATATTTCAAAACATCATGACACCATCATCTCCACCCATTGACCTGTACTTCATGGTCATGGTGTGCCGAGTCCCATGAGGGGTTGTGCCAGCTTTTTGAAGCAGTGGGCTTCCCTCTACGCAAATATCTGTCAAGCAGTAGTTCAGTGCTGATCATGATCAGTCAGTGAGTCCCATTGAATTGAGATGTATCTGATAGGCTAGCCAATCAGTAGAGCAACAGTTTCAGCTGCTTGCTGAAGCAGGTGCTGTCAACTCTGAAGAGTACAGAAGGAGGCTGCAACGCTGGAAATAAGGTGAGTTTTTAAACGCTCATCAGCTTAAAACAGGAGAGGGGAAAACTGGTATTGGAGGACAGGAGAAGGTCGAGCTTCTGCCTTGTGTTTAGCTTAGAGTGTTCCTTTAATTAATTTATTCCACTAAATGTTGCCTTTGTTACATTGTCTGTGATATGTATAATTATTTAATAAAACCAGTCTTATAGGAATGTCATTGGTTATATTATAATCTCTTAACACTGCTTGGGCCACTGTGAAGAACCTTGGGATATAATCCCTTCACTTCTGAGATAGAATATACTTTGTCTGCAAGAGACCTCCTAGTGCCTCATTATCTAGTATAGTTGATATTGTGTTCCATCAGAGAAAGTCAAAGGAATTTCTCATCGAGGGCATCATGCTGAGGTGCTAACACTTTTTACACCAGCTGTGGATATGTCTGTAACATCTGCCCAGCCAGGTCATGCAGATAAACCTGAACTGCAGTAACTCCTTTTGGCCAGCAGATGGCAAAATCTGCCTGCCAACTAAGTTATTACAGTGAGGAACAGTAAGTATTTCTTACTGTATAAATAATAAAAAATTATTTAAAAAAGAAAAAACAACACACAGATTCCTGACAGTGTTGATTTGGAAAATTATTTGGTGCTGAAGGGGTTAATTGATACAAATCTATTAGTAGAAACTGAGTTATGGGAGGGTCTTCAGTTATACAAGCAAATCTTACAGAAAGCTGTTATATGTGGTTAGAAGCTTTTCTAAGCTCATTTGTTTCTATTTAACAACAGTGGATCGTCTTCAGTGATTTCAAGTGAACTACGGCGACTGAACATTGGCGACCTGTAGTTACATAGGCTAAAAAAGACATGCGTCCATCAGGTTCAGCCTTTCACACAAAGTCAATTCTGTATCATGGGAAGTTCCACTGTTGAGAGTTGTATATGAAGGTGTAAAAATAAACGGAACTACAGTCATTGTTCCACCATTGTTTTCACAGCAGTTTGCAGAGTTCAATGTAACAAGTGTATCAGTAGCTCACATTCCTTACATTTCATTCCTCCGATTCCAGTTCCCAGAATGAAATTGTATTAACACTACTTAAAACCTGCCGGAAAATGTAATAAGAATGGAGATACTTGGAATAGGGCAATACCTAAATATTCTAAAAAAAATTATAATAATATTAATAATAACTTTTGTCAAAGCCACTTTCCATCATAAATGAACTATTGGGGCATTATACTACCTTTTCATTTTTATAAATTGATCTAATTTGCAATGCATTTGTACCATGTGATTTTTTGAACCTTGTGGATGAAAAATATATTATCTAAGTAGCAGCAATTAGCCTTTTTTTTTTACATTTTGCATTACATGGATGCATTGGTAGCTGCAACATCCAATACCAGTAGAAGATCTGTGGCCTTTTCTAAATGACTAACCTGACTTAAGATGTTGGATGTGTCCTGCAAAATTAAATATGTGACATCTGAACATGTTTAACTAGATAATAACAAGTACCAAAAACAGTGATTATTTCGTGTAAAGGCATTATCTGATGATGCTTAAATATGTTTTTGGGTCTGTCTATAACTTAATTTTAATAACCTAGCTCAAGTGCAGATTTCTAATTTTCAATTAACATAGGAATAATTCTGTTTGCTAAAATAAAAAAAATAAATGAATGAATGAAAAGTCTGAAACATGATATGTTCTAGATATTCCATTTTTTAAAAAAATCCAAATTTCAAAAAGTCATGTGGCAACTGTATAGCTCAAGCTTTAAGTATTAACGTTTAACCTTTGACCTTACAGATTTTAACCAATGAAATGTCTCTTTAAACTTTAAAGGAAACAATGATAACGAACGCCTGGCGATTGCTAGACAGCGAATTCCATATCGACTTGGTCGAGTAGTTGATGATTGGCTACTCGACAAAGGTAAAAAAAACATTGATTAAAACTTCAAATAAAAATAATTTGAACATAACCAAGTAGTTTTTGATTGTAGCACTAATAAACCTAAAAAAAAATTAAATTTTCAGTAAAACTAAATTAAAAGCATTTAAAACCGTAAAAAAAATATAGATAGTAATATATGCATACAATGTACAATAATTTTCGTACCTTTTTAGTAACATCAGATGTATAATAATCGTACCCTGTTAACGTAAGGTTAAAGGGACTGTAAATGCAATGCACTAACTCAATCTATGAAGAAAACTCATAGATAAATTTAACCAAATATTCTAAATCATTCGTATACTTCATTTCCTGTTCCACTTTCTAAATTATTAACTAAAATATTTTTAGTTTTTGTGTCTTTTCTTATGGTTCTGAAAAAAAAACACAAGAAAAAAAAAAAACAAAACCAACAGAAAAATCTTGGTTTAAACCACAGGTAATCTAAATAGTGGGCAACGTGAATTTGCCAGTCAAGATGAAGTCCCTTTAACATTTGCAAACCTACCAAGGAAAATTATTTTTTTATAAGAAACCTTAAAACAGGGCTTAACGCTTGTGCATGCTATTCACGTGCAGAAACAAGTCTGCTTAAAAAAAAAATGTATATGTGATTTATTTTTTAAAATAATGATCACGGTTTGAGGATCACTTTGTTTATTTAAATTGTGCCATAATGTTCACCATCGGTATGTGCATCATTACAAAAACCGCTTTCACATTGATTCCTTTTTTTTATGTGATTTTGCTGAACGCCAGTCATAGCACTTTGCGTAAAGACGGATTTGCTTTATTTTGTGCTTCAAACTCAGTATCCGTTTCTATTTATTGTCAAAAGTAATATTTTTTTTGTTCTTAATTGACTGAATTTTTTTAAAAAAATCCCAATTTTCTTTTTCTTTTGAACAGTTCAGTTATTACAGAGATCAATAATATCTTTATTATCACATCGTATAATTATTTTTAAAAAATTGGGCTTACGAAACATAGTCCTTATTTAATTTCTATAAATTAAAGTTTAATTTTTGTTTTATAAAACAACGGAGCACAAATGACATGAGATCAGCATTTCACAGCCAATTTGTTTATTTTACTTGAACACTATGACTGGCTTTTGAGCAAAGAAAGTCATTTAAGAGATCTAAATCCGTACTGATAAAGATGCATATCACAGCCACCTCATTAATTGCAATGAATTATGGGCTCAATTCCAACCTTATAATTTATTGCAGTCATTATTCACTCCATAAAAGTCTGTTGATCATCCTTTGAGATTGTAAGGTTCACAATCAACATTTTTGCATGTATGTAATATTATTTTTACAGGGCGTCAGCTCACAATCTTCAATAGCCAAGCCACGATAAAAATCGGTGGGAAGGAACGGGGACAACCGTTTCAAGGTCAACTCGCTGGCCTTTACTACAACGGCCTGAAAGTTCTCAACATGGCGGCAGAAAATGACCCCAACATCGTCATAGAGGGGAATGTGAAGCTGGTCGGAGACGTGCCTTCATCCATGACTACAGAATCCACAGCCACAGCTATGCAGTCGGAGATGTCAACGTCCATTATGGAAACCACAACTACACTGGCCACTAGTCCGAGACGAGGAAAGACGCCAACAAGAGAACCAGCTGGACCGGTTAGTAGATATGATTTCAACTATGCTCTGATTACCTTCTACTTAGTTATGCTTAATTTATGCTTAATTTCTCCGTTTTTTTCATATCTTGTTAGATTAATATCAGTTCGAGATAGAAATGTGGCGATTAAATTGTAATAATGTTTAATATAATTACATGTTTGAGCTTTTTAGCAACCTAACCATGTTATGTTTATACAACTGTTATAAAAAACATATATACCGGGTATACTTCAAATACATTAATTCTGCACAGTTCAGCTATGTTTGTTAGTGATTCACATCATTATAATCTGTATCTATAATCATTTTTTTGTTAATATGAGACAATTTTAAGATTATCTTTGTTCAACACAATTTTTATTGCTTATGAGAGCAGCAAATATAAAATAAAAATGTGCAGCATAAAGAGGTACAGTAATATGCACAAAGGTCATGAACAGAAACACAAAACACAGTTGGTTGGGTTGTCAAAGTGGACAGAAGACACAGTGTCACAAATCAATAATAAAAAGCAAATCCGTGTCCCAGTAATTCCCGCTGAGGGAAAGGAAATAGCATAAAAATTAGCGTTTGGCAAGGAAGCCGCGAAGGCATCAAGATCCAACCAATGAGGGGAAAAGAAGATAATAAAAGGAGTGGGGACTAAAAAAGAACTAAAGGCGGGATAGGGGACAGGGGGACAGTGGGGAACACGAAGGAGGCCATAATCAATGTATATGCCCTCAACACACGACCTTGGGTAAAAAAGCCAGAGTCAGGACGGGCAAGAGCACAGGACGCCCCAAGGACCCCGCTGCACTCTCACAGCTGCAATAAACAATAATAAAGGGAAGCTATCAAGCTGACAAGCAATCTCAAACAGTGTCCCGCGACCTATCTGACAGGTAGAGATCCCAATAGAATCAGGAACGTACAAAGTCCTCAATTTCCCCCTCTCCAATGCAACAAGTCTGTTAGTCACCAGTAAAAAGTTCCCTTTGGCGACCCATTCTCGACAAGATGGGACTGCCGGCGTGCCCCAGTGTCTAGGAATCAGAAGCTTAGCCGCCATCACTAACCTCAGAGAGACCAATTTACATATAGTAGCTATAGAGGACTGAAATTGGACAATGTTAAGATTACCTAGAATATGATCCAGCCCCCACCTGTTGTCAGCTAAAACCCTTTTATTCTTGATGCACACCATCCACAGAAGCAGCGTGTCAACACTATCAATCTCTATTGCTACTGGTGTACAGCCGGAACATTGCTGTCATTGGTTTTCACTGAATGAAAGGATTTTGGCCAACACCAAGTGCCAAGATGGATCATTTTCCCCCTTTTCTCTATTGTGATTGAGAATGTGGAAGAACACTAGGGGCCCTATTACATTCTTAACTCTAGCATTAGCGCTCAGATATGCGAGTGTAAGCGCTAGGTTAAGTGACTGTGATGCATGCCCCCATATTACATTCTGAATGCTAACAGGTTAAAAAATGTGTTCATGCATCAGAGATTGCACTGTCTTCTGTGAGTTTACTGTACTTTGTGCTCTTAACATAGAGAGCGCAATCAGTAATTAGTGTTAGGATTACAAACGCTGATTACTGCACCGCTGTGGTAGCTAAAAAGTTAACCACAGGTTAAAGCTGGTACTAATTGATACATCTTCTGCAGAATCAGAAAGCACCAGCTGAAACCCCCCAAAAAAACAAGATACTCACCTCTCATCCTGCGGAGCGAACGGTGGCCCGATCTGCCACTTCTGGCGGCCAGGAGCAGAGTGAAACTGGTGACAAATGGTCCCCAGTCTGCCTCCGCAAATCACTCCACAGCCCTGCACGATCTCGGTAGAGCGTGCAGGTCTCGTGGCCGGGCAGCAAAACACTCCATGGAGACCTTCAGACCCCAGAAGGTGATACTCACGTCGACGCATTAGCTGACTCAAAGTCTGCCCCGTAATGAGGTGCTGTAACTGGGATGCTAAGGGAAACCTGCAGGCACAGGTTTTCACCATTAGCATCCCTGTTTTAAGAAGGGCAAGGAATAGTGCTCCCAATGTGCTAATTATCAAAGCCTATAAACAGGAAGTGCACTTATTTGTTTTATCACCAGTTGGAATTTAGATTTAGACTCAAATAACCATATGTAAAATATATTCAAGGCTCATTAATATGTTAATAAAGGGTATAACTAGCAGATATCCCATACAGAGAAACTAAAGGAGCTTGAGAAATCATTTGACAGCTCAAGCAATCTATTTTATTAATTTACAGATAAATCACACATGCGACAGAAGGGTTAGGATCCAATTTTCCAAATTACTTAAAGGGACACTCAAGTGTGAAACCAGTAGAGAAGGTTAAACTTTAGCCCCTCCTGCCTTACTCTCGCCACCCCTTTTCTCCCATTTTAACACTCTACTTAAGTTTAAAACTCACCTCCTTTCCAGCAGTGGACTTGATTTGCACTCCTTGGATGTGACATTCTACTGTTTCCTATATGTTAACGCATATCACATGACAGTTGGGAAGTAGACAATCCAATGGCTTTCAATACCGAGAGCAATGACAGCCATCGGACAGGGCTTGTTCTCAAAGGGAAGTAGACAATCCAATGGCTTTCAATACCAAGAGCAATGACAGCCATCGGACAGGACTTGTTCCCAAAGGGAAGTAGACAATCCAATGGCTTTCAATATCGAGAGCAATGACAGCCATCGGACAGGGCTAGTTCCCAAAGGTGCCTATCATCCGCAATCCGGACACAGACCTCATGCGCTTGGGTTCTGGGCGAGACTAAACCTCAGTGCTTAGTCCACTGTACAGAGTCCACTTTCCACTCAGTGGACTGTAAGTCAGTGCACTGAAAGCCCCCAAGAGCAAAGAGTGCTGGGGACTCTCATTCACAATTTAGTGGTTACAACGCCTAGAGTGTTCCTTTAACTATTTTTGGACAAATTACCTGATTTGTATTGATAGTACAAACAGAATTTGTTAAGACTCATCATATTCCACAGAACTTTATTACAATTCTATCTGCAAAGATATTTCACTTTGTTATATCTCCCCTATAGAAGTTATCAGTTTTGCTTTTTAAATCGTTATTTAAGAGTCAGATGATAATACAGATGGCACCTGCACAGAATTCAGACATTTTTAGATCAATGTTTCATAATAATTCACCTCCTGAAATAGATTAGTAAATATTTTATGATTGTTTATTTGGACTAGATGCAAAATATTTTTTTCATCGAAAGAACAATTTCAAAAAGCAGTAAAAAAAATAAACATTGAAAATAAAAACAGCCGGGGACAAGAACAAAAACAAGAAACATAATATTGATAGCACCTGAGACCCTCTTGGAACCATTGAGAGCTAACTCCACAGGGAGGGTGTTGTAAGCGCTAAATACAGAGGACGTTTTTAAAAGAACATTAATGGCTTACGACACACTTGCCTCATTTATCAATTTATATATTTTTTTTACAATGTCCCTGTCAGGTAATATTTTCTTTCCATGAATCATTCTAAAATATGTTAGGTACATTTTATTTTCGTACATATTATTGTTCTTTTGTCGAAGCTATACGTTTTTATGGAATTTACTGCTTCTGTTTTGCGTCTGTGTGAAGGCGGCCATCTTGGAATTACATCATAATTGTCAAAGTCCTCAAAGCAAATACGATGAAAAACAATAAGGGGTTAATGGGGACTTTGGCAATCAAATTAATTATGTGATTTGAGTGGAAGTATCCAGTATTCAACTGTTCAGATGACATTAAACCGTTCTTTGATGATGCTCTGCACAATATGTCCACTGATCGCTAGAGTTAATTATTATTGTTTTGTGTTTTAAGTAACTGATGGGAAGCTTTCAAAATGATTGACTCAAGGTATAGATATCTCATGATTTTCCGTTACCGTTAGCCTCAACTTTTAACATGACGGAATATGGTTAACCACAACTAGAGGGAACCATGAGGGTTTGTGTAAACTCAACATGACCTGATGTATGATGACCTGTTGGAGCAAATACCAATAATTATCGGTGCTATCCATAAAACCAATTCAATTTTCCATTTCGGGAGAAATCAGGGTCAGAGAAATTAAGGGAGAAATCGTATGATCATCATCAGCATCATCATCTTAAGCAGTATATCAAAGGCAATGTATTAGGCCTTGCGACTTTGTAGGGGGAATAACAGAACCTTGCAATTATGAAGCGATTCAGTCAAGCAGAGCTATTAGGATGTAAGTTGTGTCAACGTTTCGGCCATGTAGCTGGCCTTTGACATGTAAACTGTGGCAACGTTTTGGCCATGCCACTGGTCTTTATCAGTGACATGGCCGAAAGTTTACCACTGCTTAAATCCTAATAAACCTGCTTGACTGAACTAATTTAGGAGTGTTGAATCCCTTTCTTCTCTCTACAAGTCTATGGTGTTGGCCTACCTGGGATCAGCTGTTGCATCCTTCACCAAAATGGTAACATTATATTTTGTCAGGACACCAGTGTGTCCTGCTAGATTTCTCTTTCCTTAGGCTGACTTTAAGGGTTATTTAAATCGCACCGAACAGTAAATTTCCCTGTATGGTGCAATTTCGTGGCCATTCAGCTATTCAAAAAGCTGTCAGTTTGCCAAATATTGGAAAATTGCCAGCGAAATACAGTGACCTTCGACAGCAGTGAAATCCCTGTAGAGAAGTAATGGTTAACCTATTCAGAGAACACTGAACAGCAGAGAAATGATAGTGGAATATCCTGATTTTTTGGTGGTTTCATTTGACAGGTTTAATAAGGCGAATCCCATAGGCTTCAATGTTAAAAATATTCCTGATTTTTATTAAATATTTATTCAACTGTTTATTCTTTTCATTTGCAGCAAAAAGTCTCTATATTATTTATTTAATTTTTAGGATTTTTAAGGCATTTTTCAGAATTTTTCAAAAATGGTGGTGTGTTTCTTTTCTGTAACAGACCTTATTATTATTATTCACAGGACATTATATTATTTCCAGGCATTTTCATGCAGTAGTTTTTTTTTGCAAACAGCGTTCAAAAGTTGCATTTTTTTTTTTTACCCGTTCGTCGGCTTGTCGGCTTTTTCCGGCGGCTGGTCGGCGCTCTGTTCGATGGGTCATCGGCTTTTTTCAGATCGATTCTTTGTTTTTTCCACAGTTTTTTGTATTGCCCGTTTCTCTGAGGTTTTTCAGATCGATTAGAGTGTTTTTTCAAATGTGTTCGGCGGTTTTGCAGCGGTTTTTCAGATGCGTTCGGCGGCTTGTTCCCTGCACATCGGGGAACTCTGCGGTGAATGCTGAATTCACTGCAGGGTCAGTGAATCGGACTAGCCGAAGTGCGAGAGAACACTGAAATGTCAGTGGCATAATAACCCTGTTTGTGTTTGGGATAACATGATGTTATGACCTTTCTCAGTTATCCTGTTCTTGGAGAAATCCGACTAATAAATGACCTACTTCTCGTAGCTTGGGATATAAAAAAGAAAATCCAGTTATCAGGAGAATTTATTGTCATTTATTACATTTTTCTATAGATATTGTGCGCATTGAGTGGCTGCTTACCTCCCTAACCCTCCCATAAAAGAAGACATTCGCTCTTGGTTTTGTTTCCCTCGATCAAGTGCGTCTTTCCGTGAAAACAGTGAACCACTTAAATACCTAATGCTGTGTTCCCTAGGGGGACTTGCATGTTTTGGAACAATAGAAACAGATTTTATATTGGCCGAGCAGAATGAAATCGCTTCCATTATACATTAATCAACGTATGGTTGGTATGGTAAATCCGGAGGACAGAATGTGGGTGAAGAATGCCTCGCTGTTTACATTGAGGCGGTGACTTTGAAAAAGATACATCACAACATTCTCACGACAACCTTGCTTAGAGCCCTGCTACCCAAATGGAACAATGTCAAGCACCTTAAAAGCACAATATATTCACTTACAAACTGTTTGACTTTTCTGCGAGGAGTTTCCTTTGTTCTAAGGAACCAAGGTGACCTCATAGATCTTTTTTCTCACCACATTTTCACTTTGTGTTATGAATATTGCTAAATGGCATCAGCTCCATTGTGCTGGGTAGGGTATTAGTCAATAAAGAATGAATACAATTCATATTTAACCTTTTAAGTACCGGTCATTGGCAGAAGTTTTGCATTCACACAGATCATTAATAAAGAATTAGTGCTGTAATAATTAGGCACAATCAGAGGACATCTAAGGTCTCACATTAACTGAGATCTCTCCGGTTGGAATGGTAGATGACCTTTCTTATTGTGTTGTTAACCCCTTAGTGACCGGGCTGTTTTACAAAAGTCCGTCCGTTAGTGCCCGCTGCTGTTTTTACGTTTCTGCGCTGTTTGTGTTTAGGTCAAATTTTCCTCTTACTCGTTTATGAAACCCATACATATTATACACCGTTTTTCTCGCCATTAAATGGACTTTCTAAAAATACCATTGTTTCCATCATATCGTATAATTTACTGTAAACAAAAATGAAATATGTTGAAAAAATGAAAAAAAAAACCACACTTTTATGAAATGAATCCCCAAAATCTACACCCGTCAAAAAAGACCCCGGCTAAATTGTTTCAAAATTTTGTCCGAAGATTAGAATTACCCAAGTTTTACATGTTTTTGCTTTTTAACCCCTTCACCTCTGTGCATTTCACCTCTGTACGCTGAGCTCATTCTGACCAGTTTATGCTCATCATTTTTAGATGCCAGCTTAAGTCCTATTTAAGTACACCCCCCAGACAAAAAATATATTTTTTTAAAAACACCAATTTTTTTATTATTATTTTTTTCACAAGTAACCTGGTCATGTTTGGTATCATTGGAAAGGCCATTACCAGGATCAGGAGAACCCCTATCTCCACTTGGCAGTGAGGGGGTTAACTGGCACACTGACGTCCTCACACATATGGTGTGTAACGCGTTAGGCAGGCACAGAAGGGGGTGCGTGCTAGGTTACTTGCCCTTGCTTTTGATATTTTAGGTTCCCATTTGCATTTCTGGATTTTTCTAATTTAATTTGTGACAAATAAATTTTGAATATTAGCAGTTCGTGATTGTCTAATAGCAGGAAGATTCTCTTATTTGAGCTGCACCAAAGGCTTCAGTAGGTCAAGAACTGCTTCCAACTCGTGTAAAGATACTTTTGCACACATACTGTATATATACTGTATACATATAAATTGTGGAAATGCTGCCACTAATAAAAGCTGCAGCTAGATTACTTGTGCATTGCAAAAAACACCTAATAAAACAGACGCTGCATTTTTGTTTTGCTTGTAAAGTGGAAAATTAGGTTTTTAATCACCTGTTTCCATTGTGTGGACTTTTCCCATCATACAACATTCACCAAAACCTGAGCAAAAGTTTCACTTTACAGCTGTGGTATATTATCTACAGCAGTGAAGAGCAATGAGGCGGTAGAGTGAATAAGGCTGCATGGGGTCTATTGTGTCGTCTAGGCTAGTTCAGCTAAGAGATGGCAGCTGAATATAGATGAGACAGAGAGCTTAAAAGACTTCGGGCCATGTTACATACTTGGTGCTAACTTAACCAGAGCTCTTGTAAACTTCCCAGAGCCATTATAGCCTATTGAGGTTTTAAGTTTACAAGAGCTCTGGTTAAGTTAGCACCAAGTATGTAATATGGCCCTTCTTCTCTATCCCTGTTGATGTCCTTTGCACACATACCACACAGTTCAATCCTTATGAGTCGGAATTTTGGAGATTTGACCCATTCACTCCAATCTATGGCCAAAGCCACACAGTGAGGAACAGGAGTTGTAAAGATACTGTAGGGGGAAGTTTACAACATAAAATATCACACAATGGATGCACCCAGTGACACATAAAGAGTAGACTATGTTCTTAAGTAAACATACAAGAGAAAAACAAAGCACATGTGAGATATCAGCAACATAAATAAACACAATAAATTATTTCATTTTTCGATGGTAGTTGGCTTCATGGTTTTGGGACTGAATATTTCTGAGTCCCTCATTCTTCCCTCTCAGCTACATTGTGCCTCTTCCCCATTCTTCTCACCTCCTATTGTTATTTTGTCCCATTTTTTTTTCCACTCATTGTTCCTTTGTCCCATCCATCTCATCTAACATTGTTCTTCGGTCTTGCTCCACTTGCCTCCTACTCCATTTTTTTCACCTCATTGCTCTTCTGCTCCATGTTTCTCACCTTCCAGTTGTGTCAATGCCCTATACTTCCCACACAAAGCTCAGTTGTGCCAATGCCCCATCTCAAGTAAAGCATTAGTGAAGTAAAAGAGATTTAATGCATATCTCCTGGCAAGCTGACATACTGTTAAGTTACCAAGTAGCAAAAGTAGTACTTATAAGGCAATCTGTGACATACACAAGGATCTTCCCTCTGTGAAGCTCAAGAACCCAGATGGATCAAAAACTGGCCATACAATTGGGGACATCGATGTATGTCATGTCCCACTAAATAGAGTAAAAGTAACCCACTCATTAAAGTCAGGCTCTGTCCATGCACAGATTAGGTTTCAGTACTCGATATAGGCATAGGGTGGTGCCTGTGATTGTCGGTTAATTTTGTATTCGATTCAATGTCCCATTTCTCCTAATCTCATTGTGCAGGTGGGAATTGCTGCTGACACTTTTTTAAGCCATGGGACTGGTGCCACATCTCAAATAGCCCCTATGTGACTGCAGGTCCTGTATAAAGCATTTCAAGGAGGTCTGCATGTCTTCTAGTCATCCCTGACCCTATGGCACGTCATCCATGCCCTTGTAATCTTCCGACTTGACTAATGTAATAGTCTTTTAGCTGGCCTCCCTCTCTCCCGCCACACCCCCCTACAATCCATTCTGAATGCCTCTGCCAGGCTCATCCACCTCACCCGTCGCTCTGTCTCTGCCGCTCCCCTCTGCGAGTCCCTTCACTGGCTCCCCATCCACTGCAGAATTAAATTTAAAATCCTTACCCTGACCTACAAAGCTCTCACTAACTCAGCTCCCAACTACCTGTCCTCACTAATCACCAAATACACCCAGCCCGCTTCCTAAGGTCAAACAGTGACCTGCACCTAGCTTCTCCCTGCATCACCTCTTCCCATGATACACTGCAGGATTTCTCAAATGCAGCCCCCATCCTCTGGAACGTTCTCCCTCGTACGGTCAGACTTTTCCCCAGTTTCCCTTCCTTCAAACGCTCCCTTAAGACTTTCCTATTTATGGAAGCCTACCACCCGACTCACTGACGCAACCAGTCCATCCCTCTCACCTAGCAGTCCATCACTCTCACCTTGCAGTCCATCACTCTCACCTTGCAGCCCATCACTCTCACCTTGCCGCCCATCCCTCTCACCTTGCCACCCATCACTCTCACCTTGCAGCCCATCACTCTCACCTTGCAGCCCATCACTCTCACCTTGCAGTCCATTACTCTCACCTTGCAGTCCATCACTCTCACCTTGCAGTCCATCACTCTCACCTTGCAGCCCATCACTCTCACCTTGCCGCCCATCCCTCTCACCTTGCCGCCCATCCCTCTCACCTTGCAGCCCATCACTCTCACCTTGCAGTCCATTACTCTCACCTTGCAGTCCAACACTCTCACCTTGCAGTCCATCACTCTCACCTTGCAGTCCATCACTCTCACCTTGCAGTCCTCTCCTTCTGTTTCCACCCCAACCCTTCTAGATTTTAAGTTCCCACGGGAATAGGGCCTCCGTTTCCTTCTGTAGCGGTTTGTCAAATGTTGTTCAATGTATTGTAACCCTGTCTAAATTGTGCCCATTGTACAGCGCTGTGGAATATGTTGGCACTTTATAAATATAGAATAATAATATTAATCATCAGTTAATATCGGTTTATTATCCACCTCCCTTGTTTTTGCTCATCTCTAATCTGAGTGATCGGACATTCATAGAACTGAGGGTTTCTCACAATATCGAGCATTATTTTCTGTTTCTTTCCCACTCAGCGAATGGAAACTATTTACACATAAAAAAAAAAAAAGAAGAGAGATGAAAAGTGTAATTTAAACATATCATTTAACAACAAATATTGAATTAGATTCGTAGACAACCACGGCAAAAGCCTCGCTTTGTTTGCAGATCACAGCATGTAAGCCTTCAGCTGCTTATAAATATGTATACAGTCCTAGAATCAGCGTTAATATATCACATATCCCTCTACAAATCAATGCGATCCCTTATGTTCTAAATGACTAAATAAAGCTCTGCGTCCTTTTCATGTAAAACGTTTGCAGCTGAAACTTTTCCCTTGGTTTTCGAAATTTCAATGCAATCAGCGCGATTTAATTTTTAGCGATTGTGTGGGTTTCCGATGTCGATTCATCTATAACAATATACAATAAATATTTTAGATCTCTTTTTAAAGATTTTGCATTTCAATAAAAAAAAAACTACGAAGGAAGACAAAAGCGACAAAAGACACTTGTTTTCCCAAAAAGACACTTTCGAAAGCCGCCGTAATAATAATTGGTTCCATCTTGTTCTTTCAATCCTTTTTAATTGGTTATAGTGGGTTTTTTTTAATATATTTTGGTTCAGCCGAATCACCCTCTCTTTATAGCAACACACATAAAATACAAGGTGGGTATTTTTTTTCTGCATATTTTGGAATAGACGCGCTTATTGCTATGTTAATGACGTGCAATAAAATCCCCCATTAGGAAGAATAAAATGAATATTTCTTCTGCTATATACTTCCTGTAACTATATTCTTTATCGCCGTGGTAACGCGTGATATTCTGTTCATTTTGCACATTAGTTTATTGAATTGTTTTATATCATCGTAAAATGTTTCTGCAAAATCACTGCCGCGTGTGCTTATCTATGGGTATTTCAGCTAATAAAACCCATTCAGGAACATTTAATGCTCCAAGACATTACAGTTTGTGAGAACGACAGGATTGTTTTCATGGATGATGGGGAATAATTCAGGTATTAATGTTGTGATCGTTATCATCTGATTCACTAATGGAAAGATGATTCGCTAAGTGGTAAATTGGTTGAGAACTGCAAGGAGAATTACACCGTTTATACACAAGGGGCCCGATTCCAAGTGAGTCGTTAAGTTTACGGTTCCAGTCATTAGATTAATGACTCCAGCCACCATTCCGCCCCAGAGAAACAAGTATGGTTTTGGCTCGGCTGATGCGGCTGCTTACTGTAAATTAACAACATCTCCAACCATAAGTGGAATTCTCTGCCTGTTGAGGTGGTTGGGTCAGAGACTGTACAGATTTTTAAAAAATTACTGGATGACTTCCTGCAAAAACATAATATTAAGGGTTATGAGATTTAATATGTGGGTAAAAGCTTCTTGATTCAAGGAGAAATCTGATGCTATCTTGGGTCAAGAAGGAATTCCCCCCCCAGTATGTTACATATTGGCGAGCGCTTCAGACTGGGTTTTTTGCCTTCTTTTGGATCAACAACAGTAGGTGATGTGTGAAAAGCTGAACCTGATGGACGCATGTATTTTTTCAGCCCATGTAACTATGTAATACTATGCAATAAGCAGCTGAAATTCCAGTAAATAAAGATACCATAGTGAAAACATAACAATAATCCATATGGCGCAAATGGAAAATAAATTTACTTGAATTAATACAATATATCTCCAGTGAAGGCGTGCGCTTGCAAGTGCATCAAAAACAACCGTGTGATTGTAGTGAAATATATACAATACAGTAAAATAAAATACTTAAATCCACATTGCTGATCGTGTCCTCCATTTTCTTCCCAATCTCAAGAAAACAGAAGAGAACCTACAAATAGTGTAGAATCAAGACAAAAAGTTTGAGTATAATGATAAACCAGGAACCCTCACATACTCCAGAGCCCAATAAACCCCAGCTCTCGGTAGTCACGCCTTTGGCCAAATAGAAAGTGGCACATCCCTTCTTTAAGCAGCTTAGGGCACCTCGATAAACTGACAAACAGAGAGAGAGACGGCGCTCTCACAGCGTAAAGGAGTCTATAACCAGTCGAATAGATAACGATAGAATCACACTCACCTATAAAGGAGTCTAATTGAATCCAGGCTCAACTACAGCACCTGTAGCACTCTTATGTTGAGTGCCCAACCTCTGCCTCTCTGTCCTCCGTATGGTGCTCCAGTTGGTGGGTAGAGACTGTCTTATGTTTCTCAGTTTCTAGGAAGGAGCGCTGTAATAAAGATACCAGACAATATTATAATCTTCTGAGTGAGAATCTATTCAGGGGTCATGTCCTAAAAAAAGATGTGCAGAAACTCACCAAGATTATGTCTCCCAAATTAGCACTTATCATCTAGTACTTAACACACACTCAAATCTGATATATTTATGTATATATATGTGGATTATGATAGAAACATTTAAATACGTAAAGGGAATCCACAAGGTAGAGGAAGGGAGTATATTTAAAAGGAAACAAAGTAGCAAAACAAGAGGACATAGTCTTTGATTAGAGGGGCAAAGGTTTAACAGTAACATCAGGAAGCATTATTTTACTTAGAGGGTGGTGGATACATGGAACAGCCTTCCAGTAGAAGTGGTAGAGGCCAAAACAGTAATTGAATTTAAGCAAGCATCGGATAGGCATAAGGCTATCCTAAACAAAAGATAAATCCAGGTAAAGTATCCATGTAATTGGGCAGACTAGATGGGCCGAAAGGTTCTTCTCTGCCGACATTTTTCTATGTTTCTATGCTTCTATCTCCTATATTTATTGTGACTTAACAGGGAAAGATATGGTTGACCACCTGAATATAAGCTTTATAGTATATGGGACCAATGGGAACTCACAGGGTTATTCAAAGAGATCCGAATTGCTTGTGAAAGGTAACCGAACGCTGAAAATCAGCATTCGGTTACCTTTCCTGGCCATTCGGCTATCCAGAGAGCAGGCAATAAGCCAAATCCTGGCGAATTGCCTGCACATACGGTGCCTGTTCGGTGCCTGTTCGAGGGCAGTGAAATCCCCATAGAGAAGCACTGCTTCGGCTATTCAGAGAACAAAAACCAGCAGTGAAAGGTTCCCCTAATGCCCTGCCATTCGGTGGTTTAATTCGGCAGGTTTATTCAGGAGAATCCCATAGGCTTCAATGTTAAAAATATTCCCGTTTTAATTCAATATCTAATAAACCGTTCATTATAAAATTCTGCAGCAAAAAGTGTCTTTATTTATAGATTTTTTAGGATACTTTAACCCTTTCGCTGCTGAGGCTTTTCCCGCCCCTGTGCTGAGGTCATTTTTTACCTGTTTTGCGCATCATGTTTAAACGTGTTTTGAAGGCTTATTTTAGTATATGACATCGACATATTATATATCGTTCTTTCCGTCAGACTCGGTAGATTCATAATATGTCATTATTATATGTATACGTTATGTCATGTTTGTATATTATAACAAAAAATGCAATAAAATATGTATTTTCAATAATTTACAGCGTGTAAAGTGTTTTTTTCCACATTTTAACATGCGAGCAATTGCGGTTATATTTTGTATGGGGTGCGCTTGTTAAAAAAATTAGAGATGGGGTCTCGTTACATTTTTTTTGGGGAAAATGACACCATTTTTAACAAACGCACCGCATACAAAAATCGTTAATGCAGCATCATTGTTCACATTATAATTGAAATGGGAACAATATTGCTGCATTAACAAAACAAAAAAAAAAAAAAAAAAGTGTTTATTTTTTTTTTATTATTTTTTTTTTTTTAATTTATTTTTATTTTTCTTTTTCTTTTTTTTTTTTTTTACAATTTTTTTTACTTTCATGTTTGGTATCGTTGGAACGGCCATGCTCTGGCCGATCCAACGATATCAAAATTTAACCCCTAACTGCCACGGATCGGGAGATAGGGAGTTCATTGGAACTCCCTATCTCCACACTTCGTGGCAGTTAGGGGTTAATGCTAGGACTGGCGTCATCGTGCTGCGCACGATGACGCCAGTCCTCTGGGGGAGTTCCCGGAAGCTTGGCCGACATCCAAGATGTCGGCCAGCTCCCGGGAAGGATCGCAAATCGGCGCTTTTCAGCGCCGATTTGCGATCCAGCTCCCCAGGGGTTAATGCCAGGCATCATTTGGAAGGGCAGGCTGTGCCCTTCCAAATGATGCCTGGGTTAAGCCCCTGTGAGCCGCCGATCGGAGGGAGAGAGGTCCGAAGGACCTCCCCCCCCTCCCTTTCAGGCGCCTCCTCCGCACATGCGGGGGGGGCGCCTGAATTATGTGTCATCGCGGGGGCGCGATGACACATAATAATGGCGGCCACTGCTCCGGATGCCGGGCTGACATCCAGGATGTCAGCCCGCACCGGAGGGGCCAGCGATCGGCCGGAACCCGGCCGAACGCTGACCCCAATGCGAGGACGCGCTCAGCGCGTCCTCCGCATACCAGGGGGAATGCTGAGGACGCGCTGAGCGCGTCCTTAGCATTCAAGTGGTTAAGCATTTTTCTGATTTTTTTTTTTTTTTTTAAAAGTCCAATTTATTTTTTGATTTTTTTTCAGTTTACTTATTTTTTTTGTAACAGCCCTCTTTATTATCATTCCCTGGACCTCCTGTAAAAATTTCAGACATTTTCGCTCAGTAGTTTCTTTGCAAACAGCGTTTCATTTTCCCAGATTCATACAAATGGTTTTGCTAATTTATTCACTGCCTCCTCTACGTCACAGCTGCTTCGGCTCTGTGTGATTCGGCTCCTGTTCGGGTTTTTCGAAGGTTAATCCAGATGTTTTTGCTTGTTTTCAGCGTGCATTCGGTTAGTTTTCGTCAGGTTTGCGGCAGTTTTTCCCTGCAATTCGGGGACCCTGTGCTGTTTGCTGAATACACCGCAGGGTCACCGAAATGCAATCGGCAAAAGGAACCGAATTGAAGAGAACGAAAAGTCACCGAACGTGTGGTGACTTTTCGAATCTCTTTGGATAACCCTGTATATTGCAAAAATAGTGGGGAACTGAGTTCCGATGTGGTACCCCTGGACTTGACCCCTGGATCTATTCCTCCAGTGCAGAAATTGATGTTTTGACCTCACAGTTGTAAGCAGCAGAACACTGAGAAAAAAATAGTTCCCATTGTGCTTCGCGGTTCCTGTGGACCTTACAGCAGTGAACTCATGTAGAGCCCACGCAGTGTCGTACTTGGCTCCTTGGAGACCTATGGTTTCCAGGAGCCGATACCACTGGCAACATGCTACCGTCATCTGTGAGTGGTTCCCTATTATTATAGCTTGCGTTTCTAATACGGAGGCTTGGTCATCATACAGTCTGTAACAGGAAGTCATTAAGGGTTATCATCTCTCACTGATATTTCCAATTAGCGGCTCCCTGTTACAAACTATGGGACTCCATATAATCAAACTTGATCCCTGATATTTGCAAAATTTACGGTTGAAATTAGGCTATTATTTCAGATTCTGTATACTTAATTAAGCTTTTTCTGGTATATTGATTCCCCTTAAAATACCAGCTCAATTATTGGCACCCTGTATGCCGCCAGTAGAATGCGTATACAATGCTGAAAGGGGTTGATGAATGGTTCTTCAGGCAGGGAAACAGGTAAATCCACATTTAATAGTTGAAACAACAGCTGCCCAAACCCATGTCATCCTTGTGCTTACTGAAAGCTTGGGGTCTGTCACTTTGGTTCCCCCTTCCTTCCTTGGCCATGTCACCTCCTTGGTCTTCTTTTCATTCCTAGTTCATATCTGGAATGTTTACCAAATGCATTATCACACCAACAAACGAATGCAGGACACCTCAGCACATATGCACAAAAACATATCTTAAAAACTGGCTATATATATCCTGGCTGGGCAATGTTTTAGTATGTTCATCACTTTTTTACGACAGCAATAAAAATACAAAACCAAAATAACTATTCATGGGTACAGAGCATCAATAGAAAGTTCAATAACTTCCTGTTTCCTGCAAACTGGAACTCCGTGACCTTCCTTAAAATCACACATTTTGATTGGATAATGGGAAATGTTCCTTGAAGCTGTGTGATTTATCATTTTAGCAAATGTCCCTGAGGTTTTGAAACCTGAGATGTAATTCTAAGATGGCTACCTCAGAACACTGAAACACCGACAAGCCTCCAAGCACTTACTTTTAAACTTACTGTGGCTTGGATAGGTCAAAATACTGCTTCTTTTGTTTATTTTTTTATAGTTGTTATTGTTTTAAAATGAAACCCCGTATTTTACATTCTCTTTCATATGTATTACTGGGTTTTATTGACTTATTATTTCCAGAAATTTGGCAACAGCATTGACTTACATCATACAAAGCTAAGCAACAACTAATTCAAAGATTTTATGCTAGCTATTGAATACGGAGATGTAGTGTATGCAGCTGCCCCGGAAAAGCATTTTCATAAACTTACTACATCGTATAACTCATTCTGCCACTTTGTGCTACAATGTAACTACATGACCCACCATTGCGACATGTTAAAAGAGCTAAACTGGCCGTCGCTAGAATATAGTCGCACCTTTCACCTTTCCAACCTGGTGTTTCAGGCTAGTGTCAGACGAGCATCTTTGGAGAGCGGAAGGAACGTCCGTGAGAGTGGACATTCCTTTCACTCGACGCCCGTCTGGCCACCTCACTCAGTGCGCTCTGCACTGAAAAGCGCGATCCTCCTATGGAGAATTGCGCTTTGTAGCTCCATCAATGTGCGTCCTAGCGCTTTGACGGAGAGGCTTGGATAACAGACGCTTGTTGCGTGCGCATTTTTGTGGGCGCGCACAAGCGTGCACAAGTGTCTGACCGGTCTCTTTGCAGCATCACAACTCTGCGACGGACGCCGGTAAGCACGTCAGTACGGGCGCACATATAGCGCTCGTCTGATGCCAGCCTAAGAGCTTTTCTATGAAGCTATACAGAATGCACCTGTAAACATGTAACATAGTGACTATATACAGAATGCACCTGTAAACATGTAACATAGTGACTATATACAGAATGCACCTTTAAACATGTAACATAGTGACTATATACAGAATGCACCTGTAAACATGTAACATAGTGACTATATACAGAATGCACCTGTAAACATGTAACATAGTGACTATATACAGAATGCACCTTTAAACATGTAACATAGTGACTATATACAGAATGCACCTGTAAACATGTAACATAGTGACTATATACAGAATGCACCTGTAAACATGTAACACAGTGACTATATACAGAATGCGCCTGTGAACATGTAACACAGTGACTATATACAGAATGCGCCTGTAAACATGTAACATTGTGACTATATACAGAATGAAACTGAAAACATGTAACATAGTGACTATATACAGAATGCACCTGTAAACATGTAACATAGTGACTATATACAGAATGCGCCTGTGAACATGTAACACAGTGACTATATACAGAATACACCTGTAAACATGTAACATAGTGACTATATACAGAATGCACCTGTAAACATGTAACAGTGACTATATACAGAATGCACCTGTAAACATGTAACATAGTGACTATATTTCCTACATATTTATTTTCTGTTACTCTGTATATTAGTGTTATTTTTAATATCTTGCATTTTATTACTTTGAATTTCTCTACCTACTGTAACAATTCAATGTTCCTGAACCCAGGACATACTTGAAAATGAGAGAAATCTCAATGTATCATGCCTGGTAAAATACTTTATAAATTAATTAATTAATAAATTAAGAAACACAGTTTAACTACGATGGTAAAAAAAGTTTTAATTTTAAGAGAAAAAACACCTGTCATAACTGAAGTTTTTTCAAAATATTTTTCCAAATGTATTAAATTGTTCAGATTTTATAGAGAAATATGATGATACATTTTAAGCCTTTGCCTCTGCTTGCACATAAATAATAACACCGCAGTCAGAGACTGCCACGGTACTTTGTTAATTATACAGGGAAAGTCGCAAATGAATAATTTTGCTGCTTTGCTTTGTCTCTAGAGCTTTACAGAATATTCAAGACAATGCATTGATTAGAAGGAATAATTTAATATTTACCCCGCATCAAATAGACGCAAGAAGTCACCGAGTTCTTTTTTTTATTGCGATAATTGCTTATTTGTTGACTTAGCGAGGTGCCCTTACCCTTAAAGCATTAAAGCTTGTTTACACAGAGAGCTGGTATGGGTCCAACAATACTGTGACTGCACTACTTATACATCTGTAAAGAATCCTAGGAAATTTAGAAGGCATGCATGTAAATATACTGATAATATACGATGTAATATTGCATAAAATTAGATTTAAGAAAAACACAAGAATTAATTACAAATGAATCTTCTCTCTGTACATTCATGTTTCATGGTGTGAGATGCCATTGAAGTTATAATTGGCTACATTGTTTCAAACAATAGGAATTCATTTATCGCTAGCCATTTATCTTGATGATGCATTGCTTCTGTGACTCAACCAACCATCAGCTTAGGACTTGCTGAGCGTCATAAGATATTGCTGAAAGGTTAGCCGTCGCTAGTCTTGGCCTTTTATGGTCATTTAGATCAGTGTTTCTCAACTCCGGTCATCAGGTTCACTAACAGGCCAGGTTTTCCAGATATGTGAAGCACAGCACAGGTGATATGATTTGCTGCTCAGTGATTGCAGGATTTAGTCTGCATTTCCCCAAGGTGATCCTTAAAATCTGGCCTGTTAGTGGGTCCCGAGGACCAGAATTGAGAAAGACTGATTTAGATAATATTGCTTACTATAGGTTTATTATTTTCTTTAGAATCATTTTATTTCTTCTAATAATTTATTGAATACTATGAATATATACAGGGTTATTCGAAGAGATACGAATGGCTGCCGAAAGGGAACTGAACGCTGAAATTCAGCGTATGGTTACCTTTCCTGGTCATTCGGCTATTCAGAGAGCAAGCAATTCGCCAAATCCTGGCGAAATGCCTGCACATACGGTGCCTGTTCGGTGCCTGTTCGAGGGCAGTGAAATCCCCACAAAAAGCACTGCTTCGGCTATTCAGAGAACAAAAACCAGCAGTGAAAGGTTCCTGAATTGCCCTGCCATTCGGTGGTTTAATTCGGCAGGTTTATTCAGGCGAATTCCATAGGCTTCAATGTTAAAAATATTCCTGTTTTAATTCAATATCTAATAAACCGTTCATTATAATATTCTGCAGTAAAGAGTCTCTTTATTCATAGATTTTTTTGTATCTTTTAAGCATTTTTTGCAATTTTTTTAAACTTTACTTATTTTTTCTGTAACAGCCCTTTTTATTATCATTCCTTGGACCTCATATGTAAATTTCAGACATTTTCGCTCAGTAGTTTCTTTGCAAACAGCGTTTCACTTCTCAAACATTCAAGCAAACAGTTTTTTTAATTTATTCACTCCATTCGTCTGCGGTGTCGACTTTTTCCAGCGGCTGCACTGCGTGTGATCGGCTCCTGCTCGGGTTTTTCCAGCGTTTTCAGCGGGGTTAATCCAGATGTTTTTGCGTGTTTTCGGCGTGCATTTGCCGGGTTTTGCAGTGAGTTTTCGGCAGGTTTGCGGTGACTTTTCCCTGCAATTTGGGGACCCTGTGGTGCTTGCTGAATACACCGCAGGGTTGCCGAAATGGGATCGCCAAATCAAACCGAATTGAAGAGAACGAAAAGTCACCGAACGTGCGGTGACTTTTTGATTCTCTTTGAATAACCCTGATATTAATGTATACTGCATATAGCAAATGCGTTTCTGTATCTTGTGGTGTCCTGTTTATTGGATGGGTTATCTACTTTATATCCCAGATACAGCAAAACGCTATAGACATAATATAGACTAAAAAAAGAATGATCTATTGGAAACTTTCCAATCTCCAGCTGTATCCGTCATTAAAAAATTGTGCTATTAGATACTGTATATACACTGCCTGGACAAAAAAAAGACACACTCTAATATTTCGTTGTGCCGTCTTTTTGTCACGTCTCGGCCTTGCCCCCTGGTGGTGAAGGGTCTTCATGTTTGTTTTTCCCCTATGGTGTGTCTGGCTGTGCTCTTTAGGGCTGATCTGGGGTTCTGTTGTGATCTCCTGGTCTGGGGTCACATGGCCCAATCACACAGACCCACTCCCTATATATTCCCAGCAGCACAGAGCCTCATTGACTGTTTGTGGAGTTTGATGGTGGTTCTGTCTGGTTCGTGTTTCCTGAGTTGCTGCAAAGCATTCCTGTTCAAGTGTTTTCTGGTTCTGACCTCGGCTTTATTTTTGACTATCCCTTCTACTCCCCCCTGGTACCGTATATTTCTGATCTGTTGCCAACCTCTGCCTGATTGACGATTCTTGTATGTTTCATGTTTTATGTACCTTGTCTGTCTTAGTTTAGTATTATATTCAGAGGCTGCTTATAAGGACCTCTTTTAGTATAGGCTGTCTGTTTTGTTTACTGTCCTGCA
Organism: Leptobrachium leishanense; assembly: GCA_009667805.1. Taxonomy (NCBI): domain Eukaryota; kingdom Metazoa; phylum Chordata; class Amphibia; order Anura; family Megophryidae; genus Leptobrachium; species Leptobrachium leishanense. The sequence goes on from CM019066.1 coordinate 374,450,307, forward strand.
GCCTGCTCCCTTCACGGATTGTCAAGTGTATCTTTGTGTTTCTGAGTGTCCTAAATTGTCTGTCGGTCTTGAAGCCTTCGGAGCTTAGTGGCAATTCTGTTCTGTTTTTTGGTGCTCCTTGGTTTTGGAGAAATCCGTCTGTCCTTGTGTCCAGTCAGTTACTCACCTGCCTTAAGGGCTTCATCTCATGTTCCAAGCCACCACGATGGCCCAAGCAGGGGCTAACCGTTACACTTTTGCTGTGATTCTGACTTCATATTCGCCGTGGCGTCGTGTTGATAAGCTCATGCAATGTCACAGCATTTATTCCCATCCAAAGTGGCATTAATGGGGCCAAGATCTTGTATTGATGATGGGAGAGTTGCAGCGCTGCGTAAAGTCTTCTCCAGCACATTATCCCAAAGATTCTCAATGGAGTTAAGGTCTGGACTGTGCGGTGGCCAATCCATGTGTGTAATGATGTCTCATGCTCCCTGAACCACTCTTGCACAATTTGATCCCGATGAATCCTGGCATTGCCATCCTGGAATATGCCCGCTGTGCCATCAGGGAGGAAAAAACCCATTGATGTAAAACCTGCTCATTCAGTATATTCAGGGAGTCACATGACCTCATTATTTTGCAGCTGAAACATATGAATCACTGCAGTAATTATCCAATGGAAGACTCACACCTATTGGCTTAATTAAATCCAGATGAAGACTGTTTTTTTTTCCACACAGTATATATATATATATATATATATATATATACATATTCGTCATATTTATTTCTACGTACCATTATAAGTAGCACAGCATACAGTATGTCGCTGATAGGGTATCTCAGAGGTTAATAGTCTGTGTTTTTTATTTTCAGCATTTTTTCTTTTTACAGTCTACAGATGGCAAAGATGTTAGTGTCATTACGCCTCTGTTTTGTGAACTATACTTGATCCTTAGGTTATTTTGTCTTTGTGCGATCCATTTTTTTTCCCTCTTTGCTTGAGAAGCTGACAAAAGCATCTGGGTCTCTGTGGCAGTAATTAGGGCAAGCTTACTGCCTGCTGCGCTGAAAAGTAGCTCAGAGATTTCTATATGAGCAAATTCCAGGAAGGAAGATTGAAATCGCCAAGTGCTGATGCAGTGGTACCAGAAGCGCAAGAGGGGGTAATTGTATCCACTAGTGTTGAGCTCGTCATCTAGTTTGTTACTGTCCTCATCAAACACTCAGAGGAGAGAATGCCGGCAAATCCAACTCGACTCGTTTATCGCCACTCGCGTATGTACTGATTTACAAGCTTATATTGTGCTTACTTTTTTTTCTCTGCTTTTAAAAGCGAGCGGTATTGATTGACATCTGAAGTTTCTGGAATATAACTCATAAAATCTTCACTGCGCCATGTTAAAAGCATGATAAGTATGAGTGGCAACTTCGCTCGCGTTTATTGCAGTTTAAGTCTCGGTTTGCTTCAAAAATCACTCTCATTAGTCGGTCCCAGAGGAAAACAATGGTAATACACTTTTTACTGTGCTCGTTTTGAGTGTATCGGGCTTGTTCTCGCTCCCTATTAAATACAGTCTGATGCCAACGATTAAATGAAATCATCATGCTGCTATTCTATAAGGGTCGGTGAGGGGTATATTCCTGTCACAATCAGTCACAAGGAGGGCACCTTGTATTCGCCAAGGTGAGGCCCTGGAACAAAGGAAAGCCCCAATATGCAGATAATACTGAGTAGAGAATCTAGGCCACAGACCCTGCACGGGAAAACAGCAGCCCTATTCTGAAAGACCGGTCTTTAGAATAGCCGTATCTGCTCTAAAGGAAAATAATACAACAGCGCCGTGCAGAGTCTAAGGACCTACAAACGAGAAAGGAATATACATATATCAACGGTACAGACCAGGAGTATCCAAATAGAGAAGTCAAGATAAAGCAAGGAGTCATAAACCAGAATGTTTACCTTATACAGATGCCAGGGATGCAGAACCAGGATAATAGTCAGCCAGGCAAAAGGGTCAGAACCAGGAAATCAGTCAGACATATAACATAACCAGACAAAGGAGAAACACTGGAACTATAAACACATGAATGGCTAGACATGAACTAGAACCTGGAATAACTAAAGAAACAGCATACAGACAAAAACCATACCAACTAAACAGAATAACAGTAGGGAGCTCTCAGGAACAAACACTCAGCAGGAATCCGAACTGAAAGTGAACCAGAATGCAAGAGCAATGGGATAAGGGCCCATTGCAATATATAGGGAGGTGATCAGCCCACTTCACCAGCAGGAGAGCTAACGAGGAAGCCACTTAACCCCTGAGCTGCCATCCAGGGAAATCACATACAGAAACATAAGAGAAACACAGGCATAAAGAATACAGAGAGCAGGGGGACAGGGCTGGAACGGGGAAACGTGACAATTCTTCAGGGGTAATTACTTAGTGGGTTTTCGGAGAACCAGGTCTGGTAGGGAAAGATGTTGACAACGTTGCTTTGTGAGTTTCCCTCTTGCTGAAGCCTAACGAAGGCACAAACCATAGTCGGGGTTGCTGTATAAATCGGCAGAGGAGGATTGTCTGGTATTTTGGTTCTAAACTGTTATTTGGTGTGGAAATAGACTGAAAAGCATCTGGTCCATCCTGATGTATTCCTCACACAACCCAGAGCTTTCCATTATGTCTCATTTTCTCCACTAACCTTTTATGGTTCACCACTAGTCTTCGATTGTAAGCTCATTCTCCATATGTATTGTCAAACATGCCTAATTTTATGTTTGAGGGAATTTAATGGACAAGATACTGAGTTTTGCTTCTCTCTTCTCTACAAAATAATATTTAGGGGGTTATTCAATAAGAGCAGATCCCTTCGGTGCAATTCGGGGACCCTGTGGTGAATGCTGAATTTGGTAAAATTTTAATGCTCTCCGAATAACCCCTATAGTTTTACAATATTTGATATGTGGCTAAAAGCTTCTTGATCCAAAGAGAAATCTGACGTCATTCTGGTGTCAAGGAGGAATTTTCTCCCAGTTTGTTGCATATTTGGAAAGCACTTCAGACTGGGTGTTTTGCCTTCCTTTGGATCAACAGCAATAGCTGATGTGTGAAAGGCTGAACCCGATGGACGAATGGCTTTTTTTCCGCTTATGTAACTATGTAACAGATGTAAATCAATCCACTTCTGTCATTAAAATGTAAGGTCATTACATCAGTCACTTAATGAGTTAAAGTGAGAAACAGAGAGGTTTGTGAGGGTCCTGAGAAAAAGCAACAGCACTAGTGGCCTGCTCTACGGTGGGGCCCCCTCAGGTCTCACAAGGCTTTAGCTCGATTGTGCCATTAGAGGGACAACTGCTCCATATGCAAATCAAACTGCTACACCCAGAAAGGGCGGCCAGTACTGAATGCCAAGGATGTCATCCCTGCACAAGAGATGCAGTAACCCCCAACAATCGTTTCGGCCTTAATAGGCCTTGTCAGGAGGGTATAGATGACACGCCTCTAGGCACATGAAGCAAGGGGTCCACATCTGGACCATGTATAGCAGGCCATTAGTGCCGTTGCACTAGGCATGTGCATGACTGAAAAATTTGTTTCGTTTAGTTTCGTATCGTTAAGTTTTTAAATAATTTCATTTTTGTAATTTCGTAATTTATTTTGTTTCGTATTTCATTTTGTTTTGTTTCGGATCGATTTGAAATTTTCGAATTGATTTGAAATTTCAAATCGATTTGAATTTCATATATCAATTCGATAGTTGATATCAATTCGAGTTTTGGATCACTAAATAAAACCCCAATTAATCAAATTTTGCTGTTAAAAGAAAAGCTAGGGTTAAATTTTAAGCTGTGTCACAGATTTAGTATTTGAGTCAAATTAAACAGTGAAACAAAATTAATTTGTTTCGTAAAGTCCTTTGCTGACTATTACTTGTATTTTAAGTTAAGATCAATTTGATAGTTGATATCAATTTGATAGTTAATTTCAAATTCGATAGTTGATATCAATTAGATAGTTCATTTCAAATTCGATAGTTGATATCAATTTGATGGTTCATTTCAAATTCGATAGTTGATATCAATTATTCAAATTTTTCTTTTATGATAATGACACAGTGTAAAATGAAATAAATTCGTTATATACTATTTTGTTTCGTTTCAAATTCGTATCGTATCGATTCGTTATTCGGACGTACTTCCGAACTACGAATTATCAAATTTCGTTACAAATTCCGAATTTTTCTGAAACTAATGCACATCTCTAAACGTTCTTGGGACCCTCACAAACGTTTCCCTTTCTCACTTAATGAGTTAATATCCGCTTAGCCATATATCGGTAATGCAATCTGCTACATCTAAGCTATAGGAAAGTTTGTTTACCAAACATACTGACAGTTGATTTACTGCAGAACCCACACAGATACTATCCTATAAACATTATTATTATTATAATAATAATAATAATAAAATCCCGAGGTTTTAGGAAAAATCTGGTTTAAATAAACAGAATGGAAGCATAAAGGCTGCAAGTATCAATACCCATTTTAGCAAGAATTCTTCATTAGTGCCGTTGCACTAGGCATGTGCATGACTGAAAAATTTGTTTCGTTTAGTTTCGTATCGTTAAGTTTTTAAATAATTTCATTTTTGTAATTTCGTAATTTATTTTGTTTCGTATTTCATTTTGTTTTGTTTCGGATCGATTTGAAATTTTCGAATTGATTTGAAATTTCAAATCGATTTGAATTTCATATATCAATTCGATAGTTGATATCAATTCGAGTTTTGGATCACTAAATAAAACCCCAATTAATCAAATTTTGCTGTTAAAAGAAAAGCTAGGGTTAAATTTTAAGCTGTGTCACAGATTTAGTATTTGAGTCAAATTAAACAGTGAAACAAAATTAATTTGTTTCGTAAAGTCCTTTGCTGACTATTACTTGTATTTTAAGTTAAGATCAATTTGATAGTTGATATCAATTTGATAGTTAATTTCAAATTCGATAGTTGATATCAATTAGATAGTTCATTTCAAATTCAATAGTTGATATCAATTTGATGGTTCATTTCAAATTCGATAGTTGATATCAATTATTCAAATTTTTCTTTTATGATAATGACACAGTGTAAAATGAAATAAATTCGTTATATACTATTTTGTTTCGTTTCAAATTCGTATCGTATCGATTCGTTATTCGGACGTACTTCCGAACTACGAATTATCAAATTTCGTTACAAATTCCGAATTTTTCTGAAACTAATGCACATCTCTAAACGTTCTTGGGACCCTCACAAACGTTTCCCTTTCTCACTTAATGAGTTAATATCCGCTTAGCCATATATCGGTAATGCAATCTGCTACATCTAAGCTATAGGAAAGTTTGTTTACCAAACATACTGACAGTTGATTTACTGCAGAACCCACACAGATACTATCCTATAAACATTATTATTATTATAATAATAATAATAATAATAAAATCCCGAGGTTTTAGGAAAAATCTGGTTTAAATAAACAGAATGGAAGCATAAAGGCTGCAAGTATCAATACCCATTTTAGCAAGAATTCTTCCCAAAGGGAAAAGTAGGTGGAGCATTAATCGTCCCTTGTCTAGGTTCATCTGGATACAGTAAGTCAGAGGTCAGCAACCTTGGCCCTCCAGGTTTTTCATAACTACAGTCATGGCCGAAATTGTTGACAACCCAGACATTTTTCCAGAAAATCAAGTATTTCTCGCAGAGAAGTATTGCAGTAACACATGTTTTGCTACACACATGTTTATTCCCTTTGTGTGTATTGGAACAAAACAAAAAGAGGGAGGAAAAAAAGCAAATTGGACATAATGTCACACAAAACTCCAAAAATGGGTTGAACAAAATTCTTGGCACCCTTAACTTAATATTTGGTTGCACACCCTTTGGAAAAAATAACTGAAATCAGTCGCTTCCTATAACCATCAATAAAGTTCTTACACCTCTCACCCGGAATTTTGGACTACTCTTCCTTTGCAAACTGATCCAGGTCTCTCCTATTGGAAGGGCACCTTTTCCCAACAGCAATTTTAAGATCTCTCCACAGGTGTTCAATGGGATTTAGATCTGGACTCATTGCCGGCCACTTCAGAACTCTCCAGCGCTTTGTTGCCATCCATTTCTGGGTGCTTTTTGACTTATGATTGGGGTCATTGTCCTGCTGGAAGACCCAAGATCTCAGACGCAAACCCAGATTTCTGACATTGAGCTCTACAGTGCGACCCAAAATCCTTTGTTAATCCTCAGATTTCATGATGCCTTGCACACATTCAAGGCACCCAGTGCCAGAGGCAGCAAAACAACCCCAAAACATCATTGAACCTCCACCATATTTCACTGTAGGTACTGTGTTTTTTTCTTTGTAGGCCTCATTCCATTTCGGTAAACAGTAGAATAATGTGCTTTACCAAAAAGCTCTATCTTGGTCTCATCTGTCCACAAGACGTTTTCCCAGAAGGATTTTGGCTTACTCAAGTACATTTTGGCAACTGTAGTCTTGCTTTTTTATGTCTCTGTGTCAGCAGTGGGGTCCTCATGGGTCTCCTGCCATAGCGTTTCATTTCATTTAAATGTCGACTGATAGTTCGCGCTGACACTGATGCTCCCTGAGCCTGCAGGACAGCTTGAATTTCTTTGGAACTTGTTTGGGGCTTCTTATCCACCATCTGGACTATCCTGCGTTGCAACCTTTCATCAATTTTTCTCTTCCGTCCACCCACAGAGAGATTAGCTGCAGTGCCATGGGTTGCAAACTTCTTGATAATGTTGCACACTGTGGACAAAGGCAAAACTAGATCTCTGGAGATGGACTTTGTTATGCTCTCTGCTTGTTCAGATATGAGGCTGGGCTGTCAGGTTCACCATTGCTTTATTGCAGGACACTTACTGTTATATACAGGCTTGGATAACTACAGGAACACAGGATCATGCATCTGCCTTCATAAATGCATCACACTAACTGACTCCTGAAGATGGCTGCCATGCCCTCTGACCTGTGTCATTCTGGGGCGGAGCCACTAGTCAAACTGATAGCACAGGTATAGTACAGTTGTTGATATTTTTCCACAATTTTGGTTCTCAAGTCCTCAGACAGTTCTCTTCTCCTCTTTCTGTTGTCAATGCTTAGTGTGGCACACACAGACACACAATGCAAAGACTAAGTGAACTTCTCTCCTTTTTATCTGCTTTCAGGTGTGATTTTTATAGTTGCCCACACCTGTTACTTGCCCCAGGTGAGTTTACAGGAGCATCACATGCTTGAAACAATCTTATTTATCCACAACTTTGAAAGGGTGCAAAGAATTTTGTCCAGCCCATTTTTGGAGTTTTGTGTGACAATATGTCCAACTTGCTTTTTTTCCTCCCTTTTTTTGTTTTGTTCCAATACACACAAAGGGAATAAACATGTGTATAGCAAAACATGTGTTACTGCAATACTTTTCTGTGAGAAATACTTGATTTTCTGGAAAAATATCTGGTTGCCAACAATTTCGTCCATGACTGTATGTCTCCCATGATTCTGAGCCATGTATTAGATTGGTTTAGACTCGTGCTCATGGGAAATGTATTTCTATATCATCTGAAGTGCCAAGCCTACCAAACCCTGCAGTAACTAGTCCATTTCTCATTTCGCAGCAAAGCTGCCCTGATGAACTTCTAAGATTTTTATGCTGCCTGTATGTTGATACAAGAAAATCAAAAGAATAATAATAAAAAATGATGATAATGAGATTCAACTCCTTTTCCCCTCAATAAAAATAGCAGTTCTTTTATTTTGCTATCAGATGGCAATGAGGAAACCTTTACACAAGAAAAGTGGACAAGCAGAAGCGAGGTCTTAGATTTGCTTTAGAAACCTCAAACCGAAGGCGTGTTGCAATGTATTCAGTAAAACAATGAAGAATAAAAATACCCCCAAAATAAATAATGACATCCAAATAAACAGAGGGTAGAGTTTACAACATGGGTAATGATACATTGTTGATGTATTTGTTGTTATTTGTTTTGTTCGCGAGGGTCTGTCCAGTTTCTTTGTAGCAAACTATAACATTGTATCAGGACAATCAAGGTTGATTCTAAAGAGAATGAATGGGAGCACATTATAAAATTGCAGCAATTATGATGAAAACAAAAGCACTCCCCTGCCTTCTTTCAACATGCAGACAGTAAACTATAAATACAAATCATAATTTTATAAACAATGGCTAAATCCTCAACAATTACTGAATCTACAACTATGTAAATGATGTGTGTGTGTCTAAAACAGCAAAAAAGGTTTTCCCTAAGATTGCTGTTGAATGCCATGAATTACTGCTCACTAGTCTGTGCAGTAGAGGTCGATGGTGATGGATGATGAAGGCATAGGGGTTCTAAAAGGGGTGAGATAACTCTGAAAACAAATAGACTCTCCTTTCTTCTTTTTAAGTAGCCTCCTTTGTTCTTTTTATGGACACAGAAGGCAGTATACTATCTAACAATAAATCTAGGACTTGCAGTAAAAGGGTATTTGCTGTGGAAGGCAATTACAGCTGGATTCCATGAAACAGCATTACTAGCACAGGTGTAAAGTGATGGATGACACGGACAGGTATCTAGGAGCAGATCGTGGTGAAAAATGTTTTTTGTTTGTAATGCTTGTGAGTGTTTTGTTGATTTCTGGTGAGTTTGAGTTCAATATTCCTCTGAAGAGAATAACATTCATAAATATGCTTTATTGATGTTGACAGGATATAGCACATAGAACAAAAACGTAAGAGTCTTCAGATGAAAGCCCTTCACTTGCTTCGGTCCACGGTCCCACGATTCATATAAAATATATTACCATCACTTAGATGTGAATAATACATGATACACAGCATTGTGGTTTTCCAGGGAAGTTATTAGCTTGCAGACAATGTGCCCACTGTCTTTTTATATATATATTTTCTATGCTTTTGTTTCTGATATCATATCACTGGATGCAAAATATAGGGCTCTATTACATTCTTCGCGCAAAAATGTGCGCGTGCGCAAAAACGCATTAACGTGAGGGGAAAAACCCTTCGCGCCGACCGTCAAATTATGACGTTCGCACGAAAAATGCGCGTTAACGTCTAACGCGAGTTACCCTGCGCGAGCAAAAGTTTGTGCGCGCATCCCATACGTAACCTTGTGAGTGCAAATGTGTTCGTGCGCTGGTACGTGGCTGGTATTACGATCGATGCGCAACTTTTTACGAACGACGTTTGCGCGCATAATTTTAACATCTTTTAAAAGCTGGTGGTAACTGCAAATCTGAACGTTCTGGCCGAAACCAAATACACCAGCACGAAAAAAAAAAAGATACGGCACAGTATATTTACACATTCTACACATACCCAAACAATAAAATGGAGAAGTTGTGTGTGTTTTTATTATTGCTGCAGCATATATTCTCAGATTGATTTTGACAGGCGCAAAAACTGAACGGGAGACAATTATGGTTCTTAATCCTGATTGGCTGAATCGCGTGAAAAAACAGTCTGCCCACCGATTTATGTACGCAGCGTTAATTTGCGCTCATTTTTGCGTCTTTTTTAAGCGCAATATTTTTGGACAGATGAAAAAATGTCGCTCGGATTGTAATACCTGCGTTAATTTACACGCGTTAACGTTTAATGCTGCGTGCAAATAAAATGCGCTGCGCGTACGAATTTGCGCAGAGAATGGAATAGAGCCCTTGGTGTTTTGGAGCTCAAACTCAGTTTCAAGATGAAAATTGTCGTCGTTTGCGTGAGATCTGTAACTTTAAGTGCTCAAAATATTTGATTTGGCTGAATGTTGTGAAGAAATTCAGAAAAAAATTATATTCCATTAAAAAAAAAATCCTTTAAAGAAGCAAATGTGCTGAGTAAACTCCAGACCAGCCGTCAGCAACCTTAGCCATCAGGATGTTTTCAAGCTACATTTCCCATGAGGCTCAGACAACCTAATAAGTGACTGAGCATCAGAGGAGATGTAATTCCAAACCATCTGGAAGTCAAGGTTGCTGACCCCTGCTGCGGCCAATGATATCCTCATTCAATAATCTAGGCACAGATTGCATAAACTGTAATAATTATCAAACCGGCCTCTGAGGCGTTAATAGTCCATTAATACTAACAGGGTTATTCAGAGAGAGCCGATCTGGCCCCGAAATGTCACCAAGCATGAAATTTCCCCGTACGGTGCCATTTCATGGCCATTCGGCTATCCAGAGAGCAGGTGGTTTGCCAAATTTTGGCGAACTGCCAGCAAGTACGGTGCCTGTTCGATGGCAGTGAAATCCCCCATAGTGAAGCAATGGTTAATCTATTCAGAGACACCGAACAGCAGTGAAAAGTTGCCGAAATGCCCTGCTGTTCAGTGTTTTCATTCGGCAGCTTTATTCAGGCAAATCCAATAGGCTTCAATGTAAAAAATATTCCCGTTTTTAACCAATATCTAATAAACAATTTAATATTTTATTCTGCAGTAAAAAGTCTCTTTATTTATTGATTTATTTTTTTAGGACGTTTTATGATTTTTTTCATTGTATTTTTTGTCATAATATACAGGCAGGACATGACGTATACATATAAAAATGATATATTATGAATCTGCGGAGTCTGCTGGAAAGAACGATATCTAATATGTCTGGGTCATTTAATAAAATGTGTCTTCAAATCGCGTTTAAACATGATGAGCGAAAGCGGTAAAAATGAGAGAAATGAACACTTCTCAGAAGCACAGGTGTTGTTTGATACATGTTCAGGAGACACCTCCAGACACCCTCAGTCTACAGACAATGTATCAAATTCATTAGACCAGACTAATTAAAAGCACATGTTATTTCCAAACACTAATTAACACCTGTTGTTTACGGCGTTTGAGAGCACATGTCATTTAGAGGTGAGAATCTTTGCACGTAGACATTATTTTTTAATTCAATATCTAATAAACCGTTGCTTATAATATTCTGCAGTAAAGAGTCTCTTTATTTCTAGATTTTTTAGTATTTTTTAAGCATTTTTTATACTTTATTTTTTAAAAAAAATAATTTTGAACTCGAACCGAACACGCCAAAAAGTTCGAAGTTCGCAAACTTTAGAACTGCCGATGTTCAAGTCGAACTCCGAACTGATCGAACCGAACAGCTAATCCCTAGTTACCATATGCAAATTAGAATGCTATCACCCAAAAAGGGCGACCAAAACTGAAATGCTGAGGAAGTCTCTTCTGCACAAGAGACACAGCAATTTATCCTAGGTTGCTTTGACCTACTTAGGCATCGTCATGACTGATACCTCTATAGGCACCATGATCAAGGAGTCTAGATCTGGATTCCCCCATAAACTCACATAGAACCCTATCAGAGCACCGAGAACGGGCAACGACATTACTTGCCATCCCTTTGGTAGACATTGCTCAGGTCTCATAAGGTTTTATCTCGATGGTGCCGTTAATTAGAAGATGTTACCATACGCAAATTAGAATGATACCATCCAAAAGGGCGGCCAGAACTGAATGCAGAGAAAGTCTCTTCTGCACAAGAGACGCAGCAACCTATCAATGGCTGCTTTGACCTACTTAGGTCTCGTCATGACTGATACTTCTATGGGCACCTTGATCAAGGAGTCCAGATCTGAATTACCCCATAAACTCACATAGAACCCTATGAGAGCACCGAGAACGGTCAATGGCACTACTTTCCATCCCTTTGGTACACATTGCTCAGGTTTCATAAAGTTTTATCTCAATGGTGCCATTAATTAGAAGATGTTACCATACGCAAATTAGAATGCTACCACCCAAAAAGGGCGACCAGAACTGAATGCAGAGAAAGTCTCCTCTACACAAGAGACGCAGCAACCTATCAATGGCTGCTTTGACCTACTTAGATCTTGTCATGACTGATACTTCTATGGGCACCATGATCAAGGAGTCCAGATCTGGATTACCCCATAAACTCACATAGATCCCTATGAGAGAGCACCTTGGACGGGCAACGGCACTACTTGCCATCCCTTTGGTATGCATTTCTCAGGTCATATAAGGTTTTATCTCGATGGTGCCATTATTTTGAAGATGATACCCTATGAAAATTAGAATGCTACCATCCAAAAAGGCGGCCAGAACTGAATGTAGAGAAAGTCTCTTCTGCACAAGAGACGCAGCAACCTATCAATGGCTGCTCTGATCTACGTAGGTCTCGTCATGACTGATACTTCTATGGACACCTTGTTTAAGGAGTCCAGATCTGGATTACCCCATAAACTCACATAGAACCCTATGAGAGCACCTAGAATGGGCAACGGCACTACTTTCCATCCCTTCGGTACGCGTTGTTCAGGTCTCATAAGGTTTTATCTCAGCAGTGCCATTAATTTGAAGAGGTTACCCTACGAAAATTTAGAATGCTACCAACCAAAAAGGGCGGCCAGAACGTCAGAATGCCAGCAGGTTAAAATTTTCACCTGATATGATGCCAAAACTTAAGCAGATGACAGGATTCTTGTATGCGAATGTGTTTATATGTTCCCACATGTGCATCTATGTTCAGGAGCAAAGGATGTGGAATGTTACTGCCCAGACAAACCAGGATGTCAAAATCCCATGCCGCTGTTGCTAATTGAAAACTGGTCTAGAAAGCCACAATATGGTAGATTTCATTGTAGTAAACATATTTGCACATTTTGCCTTAAGTGCAGAATTTATTTCATATAAATAGACTTAATAAATGATACATGAGTTTAAGATTCAGCTCTGTAACTGCCATTTCATGCTGAATGACTATTGCTAAGGGTAATATGTGTTGCCGCTTTGGAATCTCGGAATGGTGTCTAGTAATGACTTGCTTCAAATGAACTTATTGTAGAATCATCAGAGCTTTCAGCCTCAAGCAAGAAGCCTATTTCATAACAAAGCCTTTAACAATCTCATTTTAACATTAGAATCTCAGCACATTTACTGGCATATTCCCATGCGTGATATAAATCTGAGCTGCTATGCATATTTTTATATGTCAGCTTCTATAACTTATGTGAAAGATACCGATCGAGCCGCAAACGGACACATCAGCTTATTGTCATAAATGTTAGGCTATTATTTGCGGCATTTGATTTTTTTTCGATTTGTGTGCAGTGAACAAATCAGAACACGCTGTACGGTTGTTGAAAGGACTTTGGAATAAAATATAAATCAGATTTAACTGCATAGAGTTCTGGCGTAATGCCGCGCGCCAGTGGTCGCTCTTCGATCCTTTGACCATATATATGAATGTAGGGTGGTCCATTATCTTCTTCGCTCGTGATGCTGTACTCATAATGTTGGGAATTCTTGAGCTATGACAATCTGATAAATTAAATATTGAATTAAATATTGAAATAGTTTTCTTCTGGCTTAGTAATGTTTGAACATATCCGTGATCTACAGTAATCTTGCTTCATAGTGCTTGTAACACTCTATCGATTTTGAGCTTGGTGGCAAGAGTAACCTGCCATATCATACCAGGCTGCTCCAGTTGCTTCCTGTGCTTGGTTTGGTTTGAAAATTTTACTTTTTGGAGGGATTTTTAAATTAATATGGGCTCTTTTCCATAGTGAACACTATGGGCTCTATTACATTCCTCGCGCATCGGTTTTGTGCACACGCAAATGCGCATTTGTGCGAGGACAAATCCATTTGCGCAAAACGTCGTATTACGACATTCGTGCAAACGATGTGTGTTAACGTCCAACGCGAGTGACCCTGCGCGAACCCAGCGTGGGCGCAAGTTCATGCGCGCATCCCATACTTAACATAGTGAGCCACAATGCGTTAGTGCGCTGGTACGCGGATGGTATTACAATCTTTGCGCAACGAAAGTTTGCGTGCATTCTCGTAACGTCTTTGAAAAGCTGATGGTAACTGTAAATGTGAACGTTCTGGGCTAAACGAAATACACCAGCACGAAAAAAAAAATACAGCACAGTACAGTTACACATTCTACACATACCCAAACATTAAAATTTAGAAATTGTCAATGTAAATTTTTTCTTTTTTTGGCTGGTGGTTGTTGATTCTTTTTTTCAGATTTTTAGTTTGTAAATGTTTTATTGGAAATGGGTGATTGATGTTGGCTGAATCCCGTGACAAATCCCGTGACAAAACAGTCTGCCCACCGATTCCTGCACGCAACGTTCATTTGCAAACGGCTTTGCACGTCGGATTTGCGCACAAAGATCTTGAAGGAAGAAAAAATGCGCTCGGATCGGAATACCACGTTAATTTTCGCGCGATCACCTTTTTTTTCGTGCGCAAAAAAATTTGCGCTACGCGAGCGCAATTGCGCAGAGAATGTAATAGGGGCCTAACTGTAGCGTTCAGATGTGTAAACGTTAATGTCAGAATAAGTGACTTTAACGCATGCCTCCATATTACTATATAACCGGCTGGGTGGAGTAGAGGTAACATCACTGCTCAAATAGCCGTGGAGACTGTGGAGACGCAGGTTCGATCCCAGCAAGAGCACCTCTCCAGTAAGTGTCCTTTTTGAGCTTGGTATCAAGAGAAACCAGTGACATCTTTGCTGCTCTGGTTACTTCTTGTGCTTGATTTGGTTTCGGTCTAACAAAAACCTGACATTTGGGGGATTTTTTTTTAATTATTACATTGTTGTTTTAGTATATTATTAGGATTTATACAACATAAATTCTAGCAAAAAATACTTAAAATAGCTTAAACCTTTTCAAAAATATGTTTGTGAGAGAGGTCAAATAAAAGGTCCTCCCAGTTAGTGTTAAAAGACGAGGGGAAATAAACTGGTTAAACAATAACAGCTCTGCGCCCCCTATTGTTGTTTCAACACTTTAGCCTTGCTTTAAGCTTACATTAAATACAGTGCTGTTCAACCGCAGCACTGGTCCAAATGTGGCACGCTGCAGCTTCCTGCAAGCTGCAGCATATTACACGAACGCAAGGAGGCTGGAGCCAATCCAGTAATTTTCAATATCGGAGCACACTGAGAGTCTAGGTCCCAAAGGTTGTGAGATCTTGAACCTGAACCCAGCGCAAAACAAAAGGAAACGTATGCACTTTTATAAGGTGAAACAATATCATAAATAAAAAATAACTTTTGCAAATCAATTGGCATCTCACGTAACTCCTAGTTTAGTGAATACACCCCTGTGCTTAACAAGAAAGTACTGATTAAACCAAGATTAAGGAAGCTTTACTAAGGGGGTGATGATTTCCAACACTCTTTCCCCTGGTAGAAATACGTCTGTGTTATTCAATTGAGTCTGTTCACTACACTGCACAGAACGAGGCTCCCTAGAACACTAACATTAAAGAAGCGAGCTCTCCACCACATCACCAGCTAATCTCTGCTCAATGTACCTTTTAAAAATAACATGCTAAAATGCTTATCTAATGAGACAGAATACATCGGACATGGATGAGACCTCGTCCTCCTTCCACTTACAGTGTAATGTTAACAGGATCATAATTACGCGTTTTTTTTCTTCTTCTTCGATGTCTTTAGTATGTAAAATATGACATTAAAACGCACTAATTGTTATTTAATTATGTTACTAAGCTGATAGCAAGAAGGATAATAGATAGAGAGCCAGGCAGATAGATGGATAGATGGATAGTATTGTAACAACGTCTATATTGTGCCCATTGTGCAGCGCTGCTGAATATTCTGGCGCTATATAAATAAAGAATAATAATAATAATAGTAGATATGGATAGATAGATAGATGTGGATAGACAGATATGGATAGATGTAGATAGTTAGCTAGATTGATATATACTGTAGATATAGATAATAGATATGGATAGATATAGATAAATAACTAGATTAATATGGATAGACAGATAGATATGGATAGATGGATCGATCTAGATAGTTAGCTAGATTGATATAGATAGAGAGGTAGATATCGATAATAGATATGGATAGATATAGATAAATAGCTAGATTAATATGGATAGACAGATAGATATGGATAGATATATGGATAGACAGATCAGGACATACTTGAAACCCAGGACATACTTGAAAACGAGAGAAATCTCAATGTATCCTTCCTGGTAAAATCCTTTATAAATAAATAAATAAATATGGATAGATACAGTAGATAGATATATAGATAGAGATAGACAGATAGATATGGATAGATATAGATAGATATGGATAGATAGCTAGATTGATATCGATAGAGAGATAAAGAGGTAGATATGGATAGATAAATAGCTAGATTGATATGGATAGACAGAGCGATATGAATAGACAGATATCGATAGATATGGATATATGAATCAATATAGATAGAGAGATAGATTGATATAGATAGTGAGATAGATATGGATACTAGATGTGGATAGATATAGATAAATAACTAGATTACTATGGATAGACAGATAGATATGGATATATAGATATGGATAGATAAATAGCTAGATTGATATAGATAGATATGGATAGGTATGGATCAATCACTAGATTGATATAGATAGACAGATAGATATGGATAGACAGCTAGATTATTATTATTATTATTATTATTACAGGCATTTATACAGCGCCAACA
This sequence comes from Leptobrachium leishanense, assembly GCA_009667805.1. Classification (NCBI taxonomy): domain Eukaryota; kingdom Metazoa; phylum Chordata; class Amphibia; order Anura; family Megophryidae; genus Leptobrachium; species Leptobrachium leishanense. The sequence continues at coordinate 374,466,882 of CM019066.1, forward strand.
TATTCCGCAGCGCTTTACAATAGGGGAGCACAAACAGGAGACGTACATGATACATAATGAAAAGATGACCCTGCCCGTAGGATGACTGTCCAAGTAGTGTAGCACTTAACCAAGTGCTCAGTCAGACATCCCGTGAGCTAGGTGAAACAGATAGGAGCAGAGGGAATGTAAAGATGGTTAGCAAGGCAGCATAGGAAGAACCAGAAGCCTGGGCTTAGTGAGAGTAATTAGAGAGAGAAGTGGAGACAGCTGGAAGAGAGACCTTAAGTTATGGACCTGCCCTGGGTGGGAGGGTGGATGGGACAGCAGAGGGGAAGGAGCCAGCAGTCTGTCTTGTGTTTATGTTGTGAATAGAGTGAATAAGGTTATGAGAAAAGCACACTGTGTGACCGTGCATGGGGGAGGGAAGGAGGAGGGGAGGAGGAACAGAGGATTTTTTCTAACATAAATGGAGGGAGATTTTAAAATAAAAGCAAACATAAAATACAATTGCATAAATATAGCGGTCAGGAAAATAGGGTTGAGAACAGGGGACGTCGTGATGGATCCGGATACCTTGATGCAGGTTTAGGGGCGCAGAGGGGAAGGAACCATGCAGTCTGTCTTGTGTTTATGCTTGATGCAGGTTTAGGGGCGCAGAGGGGAAGGAGCCATGCAGTCTGTCTTGTGTTTATGTTGTGAATAGAGCTAGATAGATAGAGAGCTATGGATAGATAGATGAATAGTTAGATAGATAAAACAATGTTTTAACCCATAATGTACAGGGTTGATGTAACATAATAAAATTAAGTTAAATAAATTAAAAATAAGTTAAATTAATAAATTCAGCCTAAAACATAGCAAGGGTTATTTTGCATTGAGAACAATAAAGCTGTGGAATTCTCTGCCTGTTGAGGTGGTTGGGTCAGAGTCTGTACAGACTTTTAAACAACTACTGGATGACTTCCTGCAGAAACAGTATATTAAGGGTTATAATATTTAATATGTGGGTAAAAGCTGCTTGATCCAGGGAGAAATCTGACGCCATCTGGGGTCAAGAAGGGATTTTTTCCCAATGTGTTGCATGTTCAGCGACCGTTGTTGTTTTTTCCTTCTTTTGGATCAACAGCAGTAGGTGTTGTGTGAAAGGCTGAACTCGATGGATGCACAGCTTTTTTACGGCCTATATATCTATGTAAGAGAATGAGCTGGTTGGAATAGCCCGTTCTCCATCTGCTAGAGGCACAGTAAGGCCTATACAAAGTACAGGAGATGTTCATGTACAATAACCTGTTCTGAAACGCAAACTGTGCTTGAATCTCGGATGGAATAGGAAGTGTTAAAATTACGCACAAAGCTCGAGCCACTATGCCGTTGTGCCATTGTGCTTTGCGTCCTGGTTGTGATCTGGCCCCAAATTTCAGAGACGCAGACTCTCCTAACGCCAGTATTTGGTCATCGCATACACGTAACCTGATCAACAACAAGCAGCTTGCGCTCCCAATGATTACAAGGGATAATGTATGAGTTTTGTATAAATTTGTATAAATAGACAATATTTTATGCACCTGTAATAACTTTGATAAATGAAATGTCTGACACAGTCATCGATTTGAAAAAAGAAATAGCTCTAAACCGTATTTCCACTCGCTTACAAGCACAACGCAGGCAGCACATACATTTTCTGCTTGATTACCATCAAATTAACACAGAGAGAAAAAATTATGATAAATTATCTGTAATTATCACCACTGCATATAATAGCTTTTAATTTTCCCACCGTCAATTGTTTGGAAGTAATGATATCCGTTTCTTTAACATATTTTCGTTGCATCAAACTAAAACATTACACTCTTTTTTTAAAAAACAAAATGTATCCACCATTACCGGTGCAAAACGATGGACAAAAGGAATGTTGTGGTTTTTGGAACGGCAGAATTTCGGAACAATAATTATTATTATTATTATTCTTTATTTATAAAGCGCCAGCATATTCCGCAGCGCTGTACAATAAGCACAGTATAGACAGGGTTACAATACATTGAACAACATTTGACAAACAGTACAGGAGGAGATGAGGGCCCTATTCCCGTAGGAACTCACAATCTAGGAGGGTTGGGGTTGGAAACAGGAGGAGAGGACTGTAAGGTGAGAGTGATTGATGGTTGTGTCAGTGAATTGGGTGGTAGGCTTCCCTAAATAGGAATGTTTTAAGGGAGCGTTTGAAGGAAGAGAAGTTAGGGGAAAGTCTGACAGTACGAGGGAGAGCGTTCCAGAGAGTGGGGGCTGCGCGTGAGAAATCCTGCAGTCTATCATGGGAAGAGGTGATGCGGGGAGAAGCTAGGCGCAGGTCACTGTTTGACCTTTGGGAGCGGGCTGGGGTGTATTTGGTGATTAGTGAGGACAGGTAGTGGGGCGCTGAGTTAGTGAGGGTTTTGTAGGTAAGGATAAGGATTTTGAACTTAATTCTGCAGTGGATGGGGAGCCAGTGAAGGGACTCGCAGAGGGGAGCGGCAGAGACAGAGCGGCGGGTGAGGTGAATTAGCCTGGCGGAGGCGTTCAGGATGGATTGTAGGGGGGAGAGGTGGGACAGAGGGAGGCCAGATAAGAGATTATTGCAATAGTCGAGTCGGGAGATTACCAGGGCGTGTATGAGTTGTTTTGTGGTGACAGCGGTAAGAAATGTCCGAATTCTGGAAATATTACGCAGTTGGTATCGGCAAGAGGAGGAAAGAGACTGGATGTGGGGGATGAAAGAAAGAGCAGAGTCAAGTGTAACTCCAAGACAGCGAACTTGGTTTGATGGGGAGATGGTGATACCCTCCACCGTGATAGAGAAGTCAGGAGGTGGGGAGGCATTGGAGGGAGGAATAAGTAGGAGCTCAGTCTTTGACATGTTGATCTTTAGGTGGTGGGAGGCCATCCAGGAGGAGCTGCCAGATAAACAGTCACTGACTTTTGAAAGGACAGAGGGAGAGAGATCAGGGGTAGAGAGGTAGATCTGAGTGTCATCAGCGTAGAGGTGGTAATTAAAGCCAAAGCTGTTGATGATTTTGCCCAGGGAGGAGGTGTAGATGGAAAAGAGCAGAGGACCAAGGACAGAGCCTTGAGGTACACCAACAGATAGAGGCAATGAAGAGGAGGAGTTATCAGCAAAGGACACACAGAAGGACCTGTTGGATAAATAGGAGTCAACCCAAGCAAGCGCAGTGTCACCGAGACCCAGAGAGTGGAGGGTCTGTAGAAGGAGGTGTTGGTCAACAGTGTCAAAAGCAGCCGAGAGGTCAAGCAGGACCAATAATCTGAAAAAGAGTCATTCATTTTATTACGTCTAGTATTCGCGTTTTAGAAACTTAGACATGAGCTAGAAATGGGGTTATGGTAACATCAGGACAGGTGTTACATATGAGAAAGAAAGAAGGGATCAAGGAGGGAGAGAAGGAGTGGAGGGAATGAAGAAGAGATGCATTGCATGCATTTTTTTTGTTTTGTTTCATTTCGGCTCGTTCGGTTTTTTAAAAGTTTCGTTTCGGATCGTTTCGACCCATTTTCATTTCGGTTTGTCTTGTTTTGGCTCGTTGTTTTGTATCTATTTTTGTTTGGTGAAATCAGGGAATTTCGGTCTTTCGGACTGTCTGTTCTCTTCGTTTCAAAGGGTCGATTTCGTTTTGACTTTAGACGTATGGTATTTCGGATGCTCCGATATTTCGGTTGATACGGTAATTCTGCCGATTCGTTCATTCGGACGTATCGTTTTTTCTGAAAGATCCTTTTTTTCCTATGAATATGCATTGCACAACTTTATTTAATCATATAAAATATCAATATCTTGTACTGTTAGACTGAGGATTTAGGGAAAAGCTAATTAAATATTTAAAATAAATATATTATTGATGCAAAAAGAAAGCACCGGAACAAGTGAAAAAAGTGACTGACGATACTAAATGACGAAATCAGCAACAGAATTGAAACAGACTCGAAACAATACAAAAATCCGTTGTCCGAAATGAACCGGGATGGAACTGAAATCGCAAATAGAACGAAAATGACTTGCGATTTTACAAATTTCACGTCCATACGAAATAACGAAATTTTTTAGTTTTGTATCGGGAAATATTTCGGATGGTGTGTATTTCGTTGCCGGTCCAGTTCGGAACATCAGCCGAATCTGAAGCACCGAATCGGCCTGTTTCGTGAGTAAAACGAATCGATACGAAACGAAACGCATATTCCTAGAATGAAGGGAAGGAAAGAAGAGAAGGTGGAATACAAGGTAGGAAGAAAGGGAAGGATGATGGTATACAGGCTTGTAGGAAGGAAGGGAGAAAGTGTAAGAAGGAAGCATGGAAGGTGAAAGGCAGGATAGGAAGAAAGGGAGAGATGGAGACAAGAAAGGATGGTGAGAGGCAAGGAAGGAAAGGCGGCAAAGGAACGAAGGGAGGAAGGTAACAAAGGAAGGGACAGAAGAGAGGAGAGATAGGGAGGGAAAGGAACATCGAAGGAAGGAGGTAGGGAAGGGAGGCAAGGAAGTATTATCACATCATTTCCAGTTTGATCATAAATGTAACAAAGCAAGTTTTAAAATAATAATCATCTATGATATCATAATAATATATTTAATAATTTATTATATTCACTTCATGGTTTGTGCGACACATCTGGTGGTTCTGATTTGTCTATTCATATGTAACATTTACAGGTATTTTTATATATGCAGTTTGGTTAGTGTTTGAAAAAATCACATCGATAAAATATATTAAATAATCATTATGCGCATAAAACAAAATAACATACATCGGTAAAAGAAAGACTGTAAGATTTGACCTGGATTGACAGGATAAAAAAAGTGTGAAGTATCCTGTTTGTTATTGTTCGTAAGTTTTGATTACATTCAACACCTTCAGAGAACAGCAGAGAAAAGTTGCCGAAATGCCCTGATGTTCAGTGATTCATTCGGCAGGTTTATTCAGGCGAAGCCCATAAGTTTCAATGTTAAAAATATTTCCGTTTCAATCCAATATCTAATAAACCGTTTATTATTTTAATCTGCAGTAAAACCTCTCATTATTTATTGATTTTTTTTGTAGGATCTTTTAGGCACTTTCAATCGTATTGGTTTTTTTTTCCGACCAGCGACTTGTCAGCTTCTTTTTGCAGCTGGTTGGTGCTGTGAGCAGCGGCTCATCAGCAGCATTTGGCGTTGGGTGATGGGTTTGCAGCGGGTTTGCGGTGGCATTCGGTGACCAATTCCCTGCACTTAGGGGACCCAGTGGTGAATGCTGAATTCATCGCAGGGTGGGGAAATTTGATTCCCCTAAGTGCGAGGAACGACAGAGCACCGAAATATCACTGACATTTAGATGCTCTCTGAATAACCCCCTAAGTGATTTTCCATAACACCACTACTGGACTTTTCATTACCCAGGCAGTAAATATATACAGAGGCATCTCACTGCATGTGGTCACTTTACTGTAGGTCAGCACTTTTTGACAGTCAGAGGGCCAGAAAGTACTATGATACATTTACATTATAGACAGAGTTTTGTGCCTCTATTTACGTAAAAAGAGATCTCAAAGCTTTTCAACACATCGGCTGTCATGTCTGATGTGTCAAAGTTTTAGAGGTACATTATGTAACGAGCAGAAAAAAAAATCAGGGTTGCACCATGTCACACACAGGCATCATTTTCTGCGCAGTGTGTCAGATTCTAAACGCAGAATTAGTGTGTTTTTTTTCTCTCGTCTTTGCAAAGGAGTTTGCCAGGGAAGACCTCGGTATTTACAATACCTTATCTGATATGCTCCCTTGGGCTGAATGGAAACTTGATCTGGGAACCAAATGGGTTGGGGAGGAGGGTGAGGGGCAAGCATTTGTAAGAATACTCATCCAAAACTCAGGGTATTTCGGCAAAGACTTGGAGTGAGTAATATCCAAGAACCTTCTGGGACATTTGAAATCTGGAAATATCCATGGAAGTTGCCTAATCAAGTTAGGTTTTCTATGTAAGTCCCATTTTATTTCAAGAACTGTATTTGCACGTTTTCTTATGTTTTGTCTGTTTAGGTAGCTTCTTTCTATCGAGACACACCAGAAATAGCCGAGATTGAGTGTATTCCGTTTTTAGGCACCTACAGGTACTTTTGAAGAACGAGTATACTCTATAGTGTTAGTGAAGGGGTTAGCAACACTGTTGCATTAAGGGTTAAACTATATTCAAAGAGAAAGCGACATTCCTCACTTTCTAAATAGGCGAGCGGCCAATCATCTCACCAGTGATTCGGGAAATATTTAATTCAATGAAAGCGCAAGACTTGCTCTTGACAATGATATATGTTCTTCTCTTCCTACCATGCTCAAGTACATCATTGAGCTTGACATGCATATGTACATATTTCAAGCAAGCTCTCTGGGCACCTGGTGCAGTCGCTAAACTAAATTTATACTTGTTCCTCCTATGAACATTGGTTAGGAAAGGAAAAGGACACATGTTCCCTTGGCACACGGCAGCTTGCCGTAGTAGTCAAAGATTTCAGTACAAGCTAAGTGTGTGCACAGAGGCTCTGACACAAAATTAATTAAAAGAGAATTTGACTGTCATCCACACTTGCATTCTTCTAACTACAAAAGACAGCATGGCAGCTGCTAATCCTATAGGTCAACAAGTAATCATGTAATTTCCCGATGCCCCGGCATTCCGAGGTCTGTTTGATGCAAATACACAGAAACAGGAGTCACCTATGGGAGCTAAAGTCATGACTGCTCAAAATTCTAGGAAGACAGCCAACCTTTTAAAAAGAAGGGGAATAAATATTTTTTTCATCAAACTGAATGTGCTGAACAAACGATACAGGTCATGTTCAGCTGATAGGTCTCGCAGTCTTTTATGGATTTTTTATTACACATATAATGAGCAACAGCAGAATATAAAGTGACTCCAAATAAAATAATGTGCTGAGCTGTTATTCTTTTAAATGGATACAAATTTAGTTAAATTTAGTTAAAGTCTAATGTAAATTAAGTGGTTATGGTGCCCTTTCCATTGTCCCCCTTCAAGTAAGGAGGAGTGGAGGCTATTGGAGGGTTGATTCAATCCTCAAAGTGCAGGGACTTAGCTCCTCCTTGAAGCTGAGATCAGGATCAGAGGATCAGGATTCAGAAAGCAGGACCAATTTGGGGACCAAGCTCCCTCTGCTGGCTTTTAATGTGTTTGCAGTAAGAGCCATTGGATTGGCAGGACACGACAAGCAATTCCCCAATGTAGAGCAGCACTGTAGGCCAAGCAGGTGTCACCATGATCCATGGGTCACCCACCACCAAATTATCGATAGAGTGAAAGAAGAACTGGACCAGGAACTCAACCTCATTTTAGTTGGGTTTATTACACAACACACCTACAGCAGCATTTCAGCTTTAAGATAAAGCTCGACAAATACTTTTTTGCCAAAGTGTTGCTGTAGTTGTGTTGTCTAATGACCCTGTTTAAAAATGAGGTCGAGTGCCGGGTCCAGTTCTTCTGTCACTTATTAGACTGGCTGGCCGATCGCTGGAGTGTCCAGTTCCCCAGTGTTCATGTGCAGCAAACCAACAACATTTGACATCCGGAGGAGCTCAGAGGGAGCCGTTTGCTGGGTTCCAGGTATGTTTTAAAAATCGAAATCTAAAATCTGAAGGGTTAGGAGGGAGGTGAAAGGGGGATTTTTAAACCCTCTTTACCAAAATTCAGGAATTCACTATTTATCGAGTGGTCACCGAATTTTGCCAAAATTTGTGTCGCCGAAACATTATCAGATATCGGCAAAAAGTCTGAATCGTGCCGGTAATTGCTGAATTGCGCCGTAATTGCCGGAAGAAAGAAATGAAGTCTTCTATTCTCTTAATGGGAGCTTAAAACAATAAAAATGTAGTAAAAATGTGTCTAAATAATAATTTAAGTTCTTGAAAACATAATAAAAAGATCTGTTACAAAATAAAAAAGTATTTTAAAAAATAAACAAAATGTCTTTAATAAAATACTAACAATACAATAAGGGACTTTTTAAAAATAAACTACAAATGGTTATTGAATTTTTTTAAAAGAAAGATATTTAATTTATTACATTGTAACCTATTAGATTTGCTTGTTTAAGCATGTTGAACTGAAACACCGGAACTCTGGTAATTTTGGTGAATTTTCCATGCAATTAAGTGTTCTGTGTATAGACAAATCGATAGTTCTCAATGGTACAATTTTGGTGCTGGCGAATGCCACCAAATTGTGGAGAAATGCACTGTATTTTGCTGTCAATTTGCCTGTATGTGGCGAATTAACAGATTTGTGAATACACAAAATGCTCCAAAATTGCACTTATGGTGAAAATCACCTTTCGATGCAATTCGGTGGCAATTTCTGAGGTTAGTGTCTAGTGAATAGCCCTCTAAGAGACAGTACTCCGATTTTAGTCTGATACATTTCTACTGCCCAACCTATGCAACTAGAAGCATCTTTATTAAAATAATCGACTTCTAGGCGAGGTAATCTAATACTCAGCTGAATCAGTTATTTATTTTTTTAAGCTGGGTTATTTTATATAAATACTTTATAATGTATAGTATATTGTTGTCATATTCACAAACTCTTTAGATTAAAACAGATGACACGTTGTAGTCATAGCGCTGCTATCTGGCTGTACGTATGTCCCTTATGGTCTCAGCTCCAAAAGGAACTCAGGGAAACAGTTCTCACATGCTGCATGTTCAATCTTATATAATTCACCAATCACTGCTCACCTTTAGTGGAATTATCACAGTATACATTTTACCAAATTCAGCTACTCATTTAAAGAGTATACTGTATACACACAATTATATCCCATATATCCTACCATGCTAGAATAATATTTTATGGAATTTATATCATTTTTGATTTATTATATACCCATACAATATTATTCCAAACATATATATATATATTATTATTTTTTATTTTATTTTTTTTCTAAATAGGAACATGCATGTGGTTTAGTATTACCTAATGATGCGTCATAGTGATTTAGGTGAACCATTACATGAGTCAAGGTCATTCCCCTTCACCTCCCTCTGTGGAATACCCACTTGTTTTCTCACAATTGAGTTATCATTAATCTTTTTTTTTCCTCTTTTCTAGAAGCCAGTTTCATGAGACTATATATACCATATATATATATATATATATATATATATATATATATATATATATATGTTATTTATTTCAGGAAAAAAATATGTTTGCTAAGACTGGCAACATATTGATAAGAAGCAAAGCAATTATTGTATAAATTGTTGTAAAAATGATATATAATTATATATAAAAATATTTAAATAAGTATTATTTAAATTTAATTTACGTTTTAAAATTTTAAATATACTTAAAATAATTTTATTATTATTAAGGTTATGGTTAAAAATGAGCATTATAATGTTAAGCTTGTATTTAAAAATATTTTCAAAAATTCACCCCAGTCCCCTTTGTGTAATTGCTCCATTACACCTACATTGTAAGCTCCTATGAGCAGGGCCCTCTACAGTGCACCTCTTGTTTCCATCTTATGTCCGTTTATATGTATTTCGTTCCCTTTGGTTATTGTAAAACGCTGCGGAAACTGTTGCGCTATATAAATGATGACAATAATAATAATTATGCCACAGTCATGTCATTCACATAAGTCATTCTGCCATGGGACAACAAATTCCCACGGCGCACCCGAGGACCATTTATGGCACCCTAGCAAGCAAGGTGAAAATATAGCAGCTAGATATATTTTCCACTTTTACAATGCCATAAACAGCAGGTTATTGCCTGAGTAAACTATAGAATAATGGGAAGACATTCTATCCAGAGGCAATGATCTCTGTGCATAATTGAATATGAAAGCAAAGCATTCTGGGAGCATTACAGATTCAAACTTTCACAAATGTAGTATCCGATTCCAACTGCACCCTTATCCATAATGGCTCCAGCCGTTAGCTATAGCTAAATGGCTCGAGCTGTCATTCATACCTAGGATGCAAAAAAATGGGAAATTGCAGACGTCATTTGCATGTCTTACCCAGAGTTCCTTGCTGCATAAGGGGAATATAGCACAGGAGCTCTGTGATGCAGTTCTTTGAATTGCTGTGATTTGCAGATGGCTTCTGCAATAATAAACTTTATAATTTGCAGTGTGGAGGCTTTTAATCTAATTTATTTGGTATTCCACCACAACCTAAATAAAGTACTGATTTACCCTACGGGCCAAGCATCTGCAGCTAGCTCCTGCTGAAGGGATGTGCATGGCTTAAAAATTTTTTTGTTAACAGGGTTATTCAGAGAGCGTGAAAAGCAGGAGAATGACTGGAGAATGAAAAATTCTAGCTCAAAATAGCCAAACCAGAAAAATTCTCCCTTTCATCTCACTTTCCAAATCGGCTATTTTGACCTAGAATTTTTCATTCTCCAGTCATTCTCCTGCTTTTCACACTCTCTGAATAACCCTGTTAGTTTTGTTACGTTTTTAAATAATTTTGTTTTTGTAATTTTGTAACTAATTTTGTTTCGTGTTTCGTTTCGTTTTGGATCGATTTGTCATTTTCAAATTGATTTGAAATTTCGAATCGATTGGATAGATCATTTCAAATTCGATAGTTGATATCAATTATTCAAATTTTTCTTTTATGATGACAGTGTAAAACGAAATAAATTCTTTATATACCGTTTCGTTTCGAATTCGTATTGATCCATTATTCGGAAATACTTCCGAACTGCGAATTATCAAATTTCGTTACAAATTCCGAATTTTTCCGGAACGAATGCACATCTCTAAGAGGGTCCAATAAACCCGGAACAGCGCTGTCCAGGAGTGGCTTTGACCAGTTACATAAACCTGATAAAAAAAAAAGCCATCTAGTATGACATGACATTGATTGAAGGGTGCTGTGTAAAAGCAGATCCAGGGTGCAAAAAAATGACATACAGTATATATATATATATATATGAAAATTGCATACGGAAAGTGCATAAGTCCCGTTGCAGTGTGGTGTAGGAGCTTAAATCGCATAGTAAAGTTTCAAGAACTTCCGGATCTGGAAGGCTCTGAACTAAAGAGAAGGAGCTGCGCGCGGCAAGGGACAAAAGATGACTAAAATCACCTAAAATAAAAAAATATTAAAAAAAATTATTTTGCTGTCAGCAACATCCAATTATTTAAGGGCAAAAAAAAAATCCCTATTTTTAATAGAGTATCCCTTTAAAAATCACTCTAATAGATATAGATCTGTCTAGCATTAACACATTAATAACAAACTTCAGCGTGGGCGTTGAGTTAACAAAGATATCAATGGTTTAATGAGGAGCAGAAATCTTTGTGAGTTACCGCATTTACTTGACCCTTGAAAACAACAGACGCAGTCATCCATTTGTGAGCTGCTTTTAACGACCGGATTATGATGCGGCCCGTGCTTCGCGATACATCCATCAGTCTGATACAAAGTTTACATGAATCAGCCTCTATCGGCAAACAGCTTCTCAACATTCTATTTTTACCTCGTCACTACTTAATTAATAAGCGTGTATGTATATACTTGGAATATCTCCGTGTATGAGGGAATTGAAGCAGTATCCCCGAAAAGAATATGAACTTTAATTTATCAAAATGTTTATATTCCGCGCTGTTCAGCAGATGTTCTGCATGGTTGGAGATAACTTGACAAGTTCTGCCTATTAGCCATTCCATGACTCTTTGGCACCAAAGAAATCAAAGTTATTGCTAATTTGTTCTGGGAGCCGATTCGTACTTTGAAGGATGAATATTAATAATCTTCCGCCTTATTATTTTGACAAAAGTAAAATATAACTCTGTGCATCAGCAGATAATAGAACCTATCTTCTAACTCCCAGCACCTTCACTGCAATTTATTCTCGTCAAATTAGCTGTCTCTTTCCCACCAGCCATCCAACCCGAGCGCTCCACCTACATGTTGGTGATTTTCTCAATTTATTATGAACAACTCAATGCGTTTAAGTCAGGGCCAGCGTTCAAGGAATAAAAACAATATAGATAAGAAAGAAAGTCATAAAGCACTGTGTATGATGAATGTAAATATGCTCAGCACAGACCACACACTGCTTATATCTTTGAAAAATATTTTTTTTTATCTTTTGTTTTTTGTGTAAAGGTCATGATGGTTACAACCAGCAGAGATTAGTTTATATTGTGTATTTTAAGCTTTATAACCTGTTTTCTGATGTTTTGACAAATTCTTTCCTGTAAGAGGTTTTTGTCTGTTGGTTAGATACATTTTTTCTTAACTCCTTCACCGTGAAGTTACATAGTTACATAGGCTGAAAAAAGACATGCGTCCATCGGGTTCAGCCTCTCACACATCACCTAGTGCTGTTGATCCAAAAGAAGGCAAAAAACCCAGTCTTGAAATGCTTTCCAATAGGCAACACACTGGGAAAAAAATCCTTCTTGACCCCAGAATGGCATCAGATTTCTCCTTGGATAAAACAGCTTTTACCCACATATTAAATATTATAACCCTTAATATTCTGTGTCTGCAGGAAGTCATCCAGTCACTTTTTAAAAGTCTGTACAGTCTCTGACCCAACCACCTCAACAGGCAGAGAATCCCTCAGCTTTATTGTTCTCACCGTAAAATAACCCTTCCTATGCTTTAGGCTGAATTTTCTTTCTTCCAGTCTAAATGGGTGACCTCGTGTCCTGTGTATAGTCCTGTTAATGAATAGGTTATCAGACAATGGTTGATAATGGCCCCGTATATATATATGTATATGTATATATATATATATAAGTTGTTTTCCATAAAACCACTGCATGTACCTGATTTATGGAAAACAACTTTCCATTGCAGACAGTGTAAACAGTAATGTTACCTTAATAAAATACATTTTAGAGACAGTAAGCTTATTTGACAGGCAGTGCGCCCCCCCAACCCCCTGCTGGCAAAAAAGTGCTACTACATCTTTAATAATAAAGCTGATCTCTGTCATTTTGTAAATGATAAAGAAATGTCTATGGTGACCAAACAGCTTCAACACCTCGGCAGACATGTCCAAGTGTCACAAGGGAACCCTGCATGAACCGAGGTGGGACTGAATCGATCAGGATCACCGAACAGAAACAAAACCTGACCGAATTGACCCAAAATTTTAAAAAAAGACCTGAAAAAACCCGAAACAAAACTTAAAAAAAGTCATACACATTCCTACATACACACACACACACACATACAGACACACAGATTTTTGGCTTTGACTGAAGATAACCACATGTACTGGAAAGAGATCTGCAGCTCATTTCTTAATTCTTAATTTGGTGCAATTTTGCAGAAATGCAAAATAATTTTGTTTATTACAACTAAAATTAGTTTGTAAATGGGCTGCAGATCGTGCCTTGAAAGGTTTGGCACCTCTGGCACAATATCTGAGGTGCTAAAACAGTTTGAACAGCTGGGACTCTGTGTCCCAGCACATCCCCCCCAGTTGGTTCAGCATCAGGCCTCAGCTGCAGTAGAGCTGTTTTAGCCAGCAGATGGCGATGTCTGCCTGTCAAATTGGACTACTGCTTTATTTCTTGCTGTATAAGTCTTGGAAAGTGATTTTCCTAAAAACCACTGCTCCTGAGTGTGGTTTTATGGAAAATAACTTAGTAGTGAATGCCGTTAATGTGGGACGGAAAAAGAGGTGAAAAAAAATCACTGTGGGGCATCAGTGAGGCATCTTACCACTTGGCATGCTGATATTAAAAGAAGACACTGTTATTTTGGTTTTTAATATAAACTCTTGCTATATTGACTTTCACAACACACTGATATCATCAATATCTGGAAACCTTGACGCGGTCAACGTAAATCAAGTAAGGTGCCATTAAATGACAGACTGAATGCTAAAGCAATATACAAACAGATAACAGAAGGGAGGTATATGTTCAATTGTGCCACGTCTAACCATTTAGGCTAGGGTCAGACGGGCGTGATTTCTACGGACTGTACGTCCGTGCACACGGATGTACGTCAGTACGGAAGACACAGTAATGGCTATACAGTCCGTTTTTTTCACTGACGTTTATTTTTTGACGGATGTAGGAGGGAAAATAAATTAAAAAGCAAAACCATTTTGTCCGTGAAAAATGCTGGACGTATAAATGCAGTCCGTCTGACCACGTTCCATCACTCACACACAAAGCTATGCAGACGTTGCGGACGCAGCACACTTTGTGCGGCCGTTCTAGGAGATGTACGTTCTTGCCTGCCTTGCGTCCGTGGGCCGCGGCCGTTGTGCGTCCGCAGTTTAGTGCGGACGTACTTCGTGTGTCAGGCTCCGATGGGCTTTCTGTCATGCTATCACGGACGTACTTTCAGGCGCAATCACGGACGTGAACACTACGCTCGTCTGACCCCAGCCTTAATGTCCATTAAATATGACCAAAAGCTATACATCATACAGATATATATATAAAGATGTGTGTGCGTATAATCATAATGTGCCATTAATAATACCGAGTATGAGCATTGTAGGCGAGCATACATTGATATGTCTGCTCATGTGAATTCTTTTGGAGTCCTGTTTAGAATTTAGTAAATGTAGTTGCTAGGGGAGCGGATACAAAAATGCTGTGAGTAGTCAGAATTTATTTAGCTTGACTCAGAGTCAGGCACAGAAAAGATGGATAACATATTCAGGGTTATTCAAAGAGAATCAAAAAGTCACCACACGTTCGATGACTTTTCGTTCTCTTCAATTCGGTGCGATTTGGCAATCCCTTGTTCGACGACCCTGCGGTGTATTCAGCAAGCACCACAGGGCCGTCATAGTGGAGGGAAAAGCTGCCGCAAACCCGACGAACACTCCCTGCAAAACCCGACGAACGCACACCGAAACCCACAAAAACATCTGGATTAAGCTCGCCGAACACGCCGGAGAAACCCGAGCAGGAGCCAATCACAGCGCAGGGCATCCGCCAGAAAAACCCGACACCAAGACCCCTTATTGTTCAATTCTAGGATACTGATTAGTATAGCGTCTTTTAAATGTAACATTAGCCCAATAAAATAGGTATCACTACAGACTGCTATACTCTGGTGTGGAGATATATGTATATATATATATAATCTACATATAACATATAACATATTGTACATTCTCATATTAAATATGTCATCATTATTCTGGTTACGTTTCCATTTCCAGTCTGAATTGTATGCAAGTTCTTTAAACTATTTTATTTCAGCATTGCCAAAACAATAAATTCTAAACATAAACTCAATATATGGCTCAATAAATCATCAGTGGAATTCTGTAATTATGATATAATGGAAAGTAATAAATTGGAGGTACCTCCTAAAATATAAGAACTCGCTGAAGATTGATTTATGGATCTGAGTCATATTTTACACGGTTCAGTAATTTCCTCACAGTTTTTCACAACTACATCTTGCAGTCTTTCTTTGATTAGATGGGGAAAAAAACAAGCAAACAAACAGTCTTTAAGACCAGAGATCCTGAGATGATAACGTGTAGATATATATAGCAATACCTATTGAGCCATATATATGTAGACACATATATTATTATCGCTTTATATATATATGTTTTTAGAGAGAGATTTATTGAACTACACAATCAGGGTTATTCAAAGAGATCCGAATTGCTGGAGAAAGGTAACCGAACACTGAAAATCAGCGTTTGGTTACCTTTCCTGGCCATTCGGCTATTCAGAGAGCAGGCAATTCGCCAAATCCTGGCGAATTGCCTGCACATTCGGTGCCTGTTCGAGGGCAGTGAAAATCCCATGAAATGCACTGCTTCGGCTATTCAGAGAACACAAACCAGCAGTGAAAGGTTCCCGAAATGCCCTGCCATTCAGTGGTTTAATTCGGCAGGTTTATTCAGGCGAATCCCATAGGCTTCAATGTTAAAAATATTCCCGTTTTAATTCAATTTCTAATAAACCGTTCATTATAAAATTCTGCAGTAAAAAGTCTCTTTATTTATAGATTTTTTAGGATATTTTAAGCATTTTTCTGATTTTTTTTTATTTATAAGTTTACTTCTTTTTTCTGTAACAGCCCTTTTTATTATCATTCCCTGGATCATATGTAAATTTCAGACATTTTCGCTCAGTAGTTTCTTTGCAAACAGCGTTTCACTTTTCACACATTCAAGCGAACTGTTTTCCTAATTTATTCACTCCATTCATCTGTGGTGTCGGCTTTTTCCGGTGGCTTCGCTGCGTGTGATCGGCTCCTGCTTGGGTTTTTCCGGCGTGTTCAGCGGGTTAATGAAGATGTTTTTGTGGGTTTTCGGTGTGCATTCGCCGGGTTTTGCGGTTCGTTTTCGTCGGGTTTGCGGCAGCCTTTCCCTGCAATTCGGGGACCCTGTGGTGTTTGCTGAATACACCGCAGGGTCACCGAAATGGGATCGGCAAAAGAAACCGAATTGAAGAGAAGGAAAAGTCACCGAATGTGCGGGTGACTTTTCGATTCTCTTTGAATTACCCTGTGTGTATAGATAATCACTTTTTGAAGGTGTAATTTGGACAGGATTTCTTACTAGTTTATGCTTTTAACCCTTACCATTCTTATCAGTTAAGTATTGTTGATTACCCTGTGCAATAATAACAATTAAGTTGAAGTGTAAAATGATGAACAGAAACAAATGCAAATAGGTTTATGAAAACAGATGTTTCGAGAGCTCTGCATTGATGAGCTTCAAATCTGATCAAGAGGAGTTTATTTGGTAGAGCACAATAAGAATGCCATACTTGTACATTTAGAAAAATTTTGAGAGCGGAGGAAGAACATTGGAGATTACTGAGTGGACACGATCATGTCTATTCAAAGAAAGGTGAAACTCAGGAGAATGGCTGGAGAAGTGAAAATTCTAGGTCAAAATAATAATTCTCCTTGTTTTCACCTTTCTCTGAATAACCCTGTAAATAAATGAAGTGGCAGGAGAAGACATATGGGTTATTCAGAGAAAGGTGAAACCCAGGAGAACTGGGAAGGAGAAGAGAATAATCTAGACCAAATAGCTGATTTGGAAAGTGAGATAAATGGGAGAATTTTTCTGGTTTGGCTATTTTGACCTAGAATTTTCACTTCTCCAGTCATTCTCCTGGGTTTCACCTCTCTCTGAATAACCCTGATAGATATGTAAAGTGAGGAGGCATGAAGGCACACATTTATGGATAAAATGTTAAGCTAACCTATAAGAGATACATTTTAAGGAATCTTGATTGACCACATTTTAGGGGACAGCTTAAAGTAGTGCTTCCCAAACCTGTCCTCAGGACCCACTCAGATTTTAACACCTTCCATGCGGAGGACGTGCTCAGCGCATCCTGCCGCATGGCCTCATCTGAGCGATTCCGGCCGATCACAGCGGCCCCCCAGATGTCAGCCCAGCCTCTGGGACCCAGGCGGGCACGATAGACGTCATCGCGCCTGCGCGATGATGTCTATTACAGGCAACCCCCGCTGGTGCGGGGAAGGTGCCTGAAGGGGAGGGGGAAGGTCCTTTGGACCTCTCTCCGTCCCCATCTGGGCAGGCCACAACTTAAAGGCAGCCACCGTTTGGAAGGGCACAGACTGTCCTTCCAAGCGGCAGCTGTCTTTAACCCCTAGGGGGCTGGATCGCGATATGGCGCTAACAGGCGCCGTATCGTGGTCCCCTCCCGGAGCTGGCCGATATCTTGGATGTCGGCCAAGCTATCGGGATATCCCCCTGATGACTGGCGTCATCGCGCATAGCGCGATGATGTCAGTTCTGCAATTAACCTCTAACTGGCACCTATGGTGGAGATAGGGGGTTCCAATGAACCCCTATCTCCCGATCCGTGGGAGCAAGGGGTTAATGTCTGGTATCATTGGAACGGCCCGATCATGGCCTTTCCAATGATACCAAACATGGCCATGTAAAATGTAAAAAGTAAAATTAAAAATAAAATTAAACAATTTAAAAATTAGGTTTTTTTGTTTTATTAATGCAGCAATATTTTTCTCATTTCAATTATAATGTGAACAATGATGCTGCACAAACGATTTTTTCTATGGGGGGGGTTTGCTAAATAACACGTAATTTTCCCCAAAAGATTGTAACGAGTCCCCATTTCAAATTTTTTTAACAAGTGCACCCCATAGAAAATATAACTGAAAAGGCTCGCATGATAAAATGTGAAAAAAACCATTTTACACAATGTAGATGATTGAAAATTCAATTTGTGTTGCATATTTTGTTATAATATTCAGGCAGGACATGACGTATACATATAATAATGATATATTATGAATCTGCTGAGTCTGATGGAAAGAACGATATATAATATGTCTGGGTCATATAATAAAACGTGGCTTCAAATCGCATTTAAACATGATGAGCAAAAGCGGTAAAAATGAGCTCAGCACAGAGGTGTGAAATGGCTCAGCAGCGAAAGGGTTAAGGATAACCTCGGCGAAATGCAGACTAAATCCTGCAATCACTGAGCAGCAAATCATATCACCTGTGCTGTGCTTCACATATCTGGCAAACCTGCTCTGTGCTTAAGTCGGGTGTACAAGTATGGAAGACACCATCTTAAAAGACCACTCTATGTAAAAATTGCCTCACCACCCTCCCCCCTTTCCCTTTTTGGTCTTCCCTGACATCACGGTCCATAAATTGGTCCTGGGCAGGTGGGATATTTAAAATCCCATCTGATGAGTGACAGGTACAGTTACAAGTTATTATAAAGCGCAAACAAGTTACGTAGCGCTGTACAATGGGAGGCAGAACAAAAAATATACATACAGGTTCAATACACAGTACAGTAGGAGAGAGGACCCTGTTCAAGAGCTTACAATCTAAATGGGTAGGGGTGGCACATGAGGTGAGGGTTAATAGAGTGAAATAGCGGAGTGCTTGTGGGCTGGGTGGGAGGATGCAGTAGGAAATTAACAGAGGGGGATTAGGGAGTGAGATGATAGGCTTCTCTAAAGTAATGCATTTTCAGAGACTTCTTGAAGAACTGGAGAGATGGGGAGAGTCTAATGTTGCGGGGGAGGGAGTTCCATAGAAAGGGGGCAGCTCGGGAGAAGCCTTGAAGGCGGGTGTTGGGGGTGCGGGTACGAGGAACTGATAGCATCAGATCATTGGTAGAGTGAAGTGGTCAGGATGGGATGTACCTGCTAATAAGAGAGGAGATGTAGTCAGGGACGCGGTTATGGAGAGCTTTGTATGTGAGCATCAGTATTTTGAATTGGATTCTAACAGAAACAAGAAGCCAGTGTAGAGATTGACAAAGGGACGAGGTATGAGAGGTGCGGGAGGTGAGGTGTATGAGTCTGGCACAGGCGTTCATTACAGACTGCAGAGGGAGAATCTGGAATCTCTTAAGGCCAGAGAGAAGGAGGTTACAGTAGTCAAGGTGGGAGATAATAAGTGCTCGGATGAGCATTTTAGCAGAGTCTTGATTAAGACAGGGGTGGATGCGTGCAGCTGTGTGGGTGACGGAAACTGGATCGATGGATGAGGGGGAGGCAGGGGAAAGCTGTACAGAATGGCCACTTTAATAACCTAAAGTGCTCCAGGGGTGCGTAGAGTATCCCTTTAATAGGGTGATATTGTGCATTTTATAGTTTTGGCGCTGCCTGGAGGTGACCGTAATGCAAGTGATTGCGCAGAACAAGTGAGGTCACTGGAAGACAAGCGTGACTCTTGATAATTCTAGATGAGATATACGGAGAGGTACAGCTGTGATAGGTATTGTTATTCTGTATCCTAAAAGGTAAAGGAAGCCAACATAAGAAAGATGGTCTAAGGGTGCATGCTTGAAAGCACCATTCATTATAGATTGTAATGGGACAATGTGGTTATTGGACGAAGAACAATTAGAAAATAGTGATAGTAACTGAAGCAGGAAATAAAAAGTATAATAATAATAACAGTTTATTTTTTTTTAGATGCAATTTTGCCACAGATAATTATATTTATTGCCACTTATTTATAAAAAGACAATCTGAGAGAGGTAACGTGTGGGGCCCACTGTGGAGATACTCTGTATTGGTTCATACTTTTAGAATTTTGCCCCTAGCTTGTTAATCTTCATATAATGCAGTTCTTCCCAGATACACAATATGCACGCTGTGAAAGCAAACTATCAATCCGTGGCCTGCAATGGAGTGTTGTGTTCATTTGCTCTGTTTGGCTCCGTGAGACCACGTAGCCCTTATGTTAGAGTGTGTCCACATGACACGTTTATTACTTACAAACTGTAAACAATCATAAATTGTTACTTTTCACGTTCTTTATCAAGATGCAAAAAGAAAAAAATAAATAGAAGTCTGCTTGGAAATCTGTCACACTTTCTGGTGGTTCAGAGGTCTCTGCACCCTGATAGGTCTCCTATCCTTCCTGTGGCCAGGGGTGCTTCTGTTTTGGTGGATCGTCTCTGTAGATTCACGACTATGCCTCAACCAGTGAAAAAAATCGTTTCTATGGTTTCCTAGTAAGGACAGGATGGGGATATTGTGCCCCATTCATTTCCTGGCCAGTGGTGTTCCTAGTTCATCCCTCTTGTCTGCATGCCAATAGGGGTCCTAGTCAGGGTTCATAAGTGTTCCCCTACCTCTAGTTATTGCTAGGTTTATCCCTTCAGCACCTTATACTTCTTTTCTGGATGCAGTCTTTGACTTGCCTTATGTTGTTCCATCTCTCTCCTGCCCTTGGCCTTGACTAGTTTAAGTGTGTGTGTGTGTGTTACTGTTGCGTTCATGGTCCTCAGGTGCAGGCTGAGCCCAAGTCCAGGAAACAAATGGCACAGGAGGTAGTTTATGGTACAAACAGGTGGGTTTATTCAGGCATAGGTTCCAGATTACATTGACATATCAGGAACAAGACAGGAAACACAAGGGGTCTCACACTAGGGGAAAAGCAGTAAAAGGGAACTCGTTGGGGAGCACAGGAACCACAATCAGGGGAGCAAACAGGTAAAATATCACAAAGTCAGATAACACCATGAACTAAATGATGTCAAGGCAAGGAGTCTATGGGGTACCACCCTTATGTAACACCTGCACAGAACACCTATGGTTCTGCTGAAGATGTACCTTTGAAAAACTGGACCAGAACTGGGCAAAAAAGGTGCTGGCTGGGTTGTGCTACTGGAGGGATAGCTTTGGCACAAGTCTTTTTCTGGACCTTGCTCATCCCTTGGTCAGATGCATTACAGTTACCTCCAAACAATTGCATATTTGCCAAAAATGCTAAGAATATCTATTGATTTTATTACATATTGGCAAAAAAGTTTTAGTAAAAGATAAATTAGATCAGTGTTTCTCAACTCCGGTCCTCAAGTACACCTAAAAGGCCAGGTTTGCCAGATATCAGAAGCACAGCACAGGTGATATGCTTCACTGCTCGGTGATTGCAGGATTCGGTCTACATTTCCCCAAGGTATTCCTTATAATCTGGCCTATTGGGATACTCGAGGACCGGAGTTGAGAAATACTGAATAAGATGATGACTAAAGTAACCCACAATTGGTTAATATTGCATCTCACATTGACTCTAATATTTGACCACAGGTTCTTTTCATTCATATAGAAATGTCTATCCAAATCAGCCATGTTCATACATATATAAATCGGTAGTGATTTCAGACGAGATAATGTAAGGGCTCGGTTTCTATTTTTAAGATCTGCGTATCACCGTAGACGAGTCTGCCACTTGACCTCTGTAGAAACATCCTTGTTGAGTGATGTATGTGGAGACATTACAAAGGAAGCTCCTAAAGAGTTACTAGGGAATACTAATGTATCTCTCGCTACCCAGGGCTCTCTTCCAGTCTAGACATTAATGGTAAATCAATATTATTTATTTATCATCCTCGAGTGTGCACCTCTCATTTCATGTGAATTGGAGATGAACAGATAAGCCTGGGGCCGTTTCCCCCTTTTTTAAGAAAACACAGAATACATTTGTTTCCTAGTAAAATAAATGCATGAGAACAAGACAATTTATATGCAATGACGAGGTTGTTTAGAGACCAAGACGTTTGCATTGTGAGAGTGAACTCTGATGTAATAAGTGCTCTAATAAATGTATTAATAGCATGTAGGACTAGTTCTTTGTGGAGAACACCAGGGGGATCTGTATAGTGTGAAACGGGAGCCACTGCGGGTAACGTGAACATTTTGTAACTCTATATTACTAGCTCTTACGAGCAAGCTGTACTATGAGTAGCTTGGCTCATAATATTAGTGGAGCCCCTACTAGTTACCCTAGGACTCCATGGAAACCTTGCACAAGCTAACGCATGTGAGATCAGTGGAAGAACACTGGGAACTATTTGTCCACTGTTTCCTTCTGCTGGTGGTGAGAGAAGAAGTTGGCTCATGCCGTCCCCTCTTCCTTGAGAGCCGAGACCAGACGTATGTATAGAGGTTTTCTTAACAGTTTGAACAGCTGGGATTCTGTGTCTAAAACTCGGATCCCAAACTGATTCAGCCTGGAGCCCCAGCAGCAGCACTTATGGGAAAAAAGATGGCGATGTCTGCATGTCAAATAGAGCTACTACCGTAAAAAAATACTTTGAAAATATTTATACTTTAACGTATAACATATATTTATACTTTAACGTATCATTAATTAAAAGTGACACACGTTAATCTTCCCATTAATTCCCCTGTATACAGTCAGGTCCAAAAATATTGGGACATCAACCCAACTCTAACATCTTTGGCTCTATACACCACCACAATGGAGTTGGAATGAAACAAACACAATTTGCTTTAACTGCAGACTGTCTGCTTTAATTTGAGGGTATGTACATCTAACTCTGGTGAACGGTGTAGGATTTACAACAGTTTGCAGATGTGCCTCCCACTTGTTAAGGGACCAAAAGTAATGGGACAATTGGCTTCTCAGCTGTTCCATGGCCAGGTGTGTGATATTCCCTCATTACCCCAATTACAATGTGCAGATAAAAGGCCCAGAGTTCATTTCAAGTGTGCTATTTGCATTTGGAATCTGGTGCAGTCAACTTTCAAGATGCGATCCAAAGAGCTGTCACTATCAGTGAAGCAAACCATCATTAGGCTGAAGAAACAAAACAAACCCATCAGAGAGATAGCAAGAACATTAGGCATGGCCAAAACAACTGTTTGGAACATTCTCAAAAAGAAGGAACGCACCGGTGAGCTCAGCAACACCAAAAGACCCGGGAGACCACGGAAAGCAACTGTGGTGGATGACCGAAGAATTCTTTCCCTGGTGAAGAAAACACCCTTCACAACAGTTGGTTGGTCAAGAACACTCTCCAGGAGGTAGGTGTATGTGTGTCAAAGTCATTAATCAAGAGAAAACTTCACCAGAGTGAATACAGAGGGTTCACAACAAGATGTAAACCATTGGTGAGCCTCAAAAACAGGAAGGCCAGATTAGAGTTTGCCAAACAACACCTAACAAAGCCTTCACAGTTCTGGAACAAGATCCTATGGACAGATGAGACCAAGATCAACTTGTACCAGAGTGATGGGAAGAGAAGAGTATGGAGAAGGAAAGGAACTGCTCATGATCCTAAGCATACCACCTCATCAGTGAAGCATGGTGGTGGTAGTGTCATGGCGTGGGCATGTATGGCTGCCAATGGAACTGGTTCTCTTGTATTTATTGATGATGTGACTGCTGACAAAAGCAGCAGGATGAATTCTGAAGTGTTTCGGGCAATATTATCTGCTCACATTCAGCCAAATGCTGCAGAACTCATTGGACAGCGCTTCACAGTGCAGATGGACAATGACCCAAAGCATACTGCAAAAGCAACCAAAGAGGTTTTGAAGGGACAGAAGTGGAATGTTATGCAATGGCCAAGTCAATCACCTGACCTGAATCCCATTGAGCATGCATTTCACTTGCTGAAGACAAAACTGAAGGGAAAATGCCCCAAGAACAAGCAGGAACTGAAGACAGTTGCAGTAGAGGCCTGGCAGAGCATCACCAGGGATGAAACCCAGCGTCTGGTGATGTCTATGCGTTCCAGACTTCAGGCTGTGATTGACTGCAAAGGATTTGCAACCAAGTATTAAGAAGGGAAAGTTTGATTTATGATTATTATTCTGTCCCATTACTTTTGGTCCCTTAACAAGTGGGAGACACATCTGCAAACTGCTGTAAGTCCTACACCGTTCACCTGAGTTGGATGTACATACCCTCAAATTAAAGCTGACAGTCTGCAGTTAAAGCACATTGTGTTTGTTTCATTCCAACTCCATTGTGGTGGTGTATAGAGCCAAAGATGTTAGAATTGTGTCCATGTCCCAATATTTCTGGACCTGACTGTATATCCCATACACCAACCTATTCCCAGACCCTAACTGTGCCTAGTGAACTGAATGTGGCAGCAGCAGCAATGCAGGGCTCTCCAGCAATTAAAAAATGAAAACCTGATTTTGCAGGGGGAAAAAAATACATACAGTGGATAGAAAAAGTCTACACACCCCTGTTAAAATGTCAGGTTTCTGTGTTGTAAAAAATAAGACAAAGATAAATCATTTCAGAACTTCTTACACCTTTAATGTGACCTATAAACTGAACAACTCATATAACTCGGGATGTAGCTGTGTATAAGTGTGCATGAGGATCTATTGTGTTGTCTATGCTACCCAAGCTAAAAGATAGCAGCTGGATGAGCTCAGATAGTGGACTAATCCACCACCTGGTGATGTCCGTTGCATACATCCCACACAAGGAAATACTTATGAATCAGATTTTTGGAGATCTGACCCATTTACTCCATTATATGGCCAAAGCCACACAGTGAGGAACAAGTGATGTAAATGTACACTGTGTGGGAGGGGGCAGTATGCAACACAAAAGATCACACAGTGGATGCACCCGGTGACACATATATAGTAAAATAGTTTCTTAACTAAACAAACAAGAGAAAACCAAAGCGCATGTAAGATATCAGCAACATCAAATAAACACAATAAGGACATTCCATTTTTTGGTGGTACTGGCCCTTTAACTGCGTGTGTTTATTTTATGAAATAACAATAGGAAATACAGAAAACTTGGAATTTAAAAAAAGACAAAATGGCAACAACACGCTTCCAAACATTAGTATGCGCTGTGATCCGGGGTCTGTGTGTTACTTTATATAGTGTATATATAATCTTTTCATTTTCAAGGGCTCACACTGGCGCGTTCCCTTAATTATAATATTTCCCTTCTTCCCCCACGCACCATATGAAACGTTCCCATATGGTATCCCAGATGTGCAGCGTCTTGTTTCTAGAGAGTTATGGTAGATGGCATGTACAAGAGCGCAAGAGAGAAATATAAATATCTTAAGAGCTCTGAATAATTGCCTACCTATTATTCCTTATCCTTATGAAAGTGGGGTTTTTTTTGTTTGTTTGTTTTTTTACAGGGTTTTGTTGTTTTTTTTTTTTTTGTACGTTTGTTACTGCTCGGTTACCCCTGTTCCTTTTAAAAAAAAAATAAGTAAGTAAATAAATAAATATGCGCCTGCAAAACATGCAATTATAGAGGAATACGCGGGCACCATAACAATCAATCTTTGCTTAAAACAGAATATTAATGTATTGAATTAATGTTGTGTAATTGCCATACAAAGATGTCTCGTGAAATTACATGACTTAGAAAAATTGCCATCCATTAACCTGGGAATACATTTGTAATTGCACTTAGGTACATTTGAAGGCAGCGCTGCGAAGTGATCAGTATGTTAATTGCCCGGCTTTTTGGGCTGCAGATATGAAATCAGACTGAAGAATTATAATAATCAGCATCCCACTGAAACACGAAAAGAAAAAAAAAAAAAAAATAATAATAAAAAAAAATAATAATAATAAAAAATAATAATAATAAAAAATAATAAAAAAAACTCTCTGGATATTTACATATATTCATTTTCAGATAAAAAAAATTCTGTATCGTATGTGAGAAGTCAGAGTTACATAATGGCTACCTCCAAGTGGTACAGCCTCCTAAAAAGAACAAGAACAGCTATGTGTGCATTAAGACGAAAGGCAGGCGTACTGTAAGGGCAGGATTTTGTAGCTGAGCGCATGACTGTCATAGGCAGCCGTTTTCATCTTTCTAAAATAAACTGCAGCATCTTTTTTTTTCCCCCCGCAGCTCAGTAGAGTCAGACATTGGCTGGTCTGTGACACGTGGCGGATGGGAAAAGGGGGGGGGGTGTCTTTTTTATCCTTCTTTTTTTTTTTTTTAACGTGTCTTTCCTCGCCAATCTGTGTTCAGGGCACCGATAGGCCAGGCTGATGCGCAGGCAATTTATCATCTTGATCTCCCACTGAGTAAGGGAGCTCTTCTGTCACCAGTATTGATTTCAGAGGATGGACTAAATTTCCTAGGATTTCCATTAAGAATTAAGGAAAAAAAAAAAAAAAAAGCAAGAAAAAAAAAAAAGCTATAAGCGCGCAGGGTAGCCAGGCAGACATGGATATGAGATGGCACTGTGAAACCTTTCAGGTAGCTTCTTCTATCACTGCCGACACGCAGAGCACAGGTTCAGCATTGCAGCATGCGGGGTCTAACCAACCCTTTGTTTATCACGATTAAAAAAAAAAAAAATAAAATCCAAATTTAACGTTTATGCTTGCCGATTACCACGTTCACTGTTTATGAATTTTTTATTATTTTATGTTCGTTTTATTTTGTAAAATAGAGATCGAATGCGCACCGATTGCATGTTCTAAATATTCTACGTTTCACGTCTCTCCGCATGCCGATTGCTAAAGATGGAAAGCGTTTTCCCGTATGTATGTGTCCGTGCTTTCCGTCAATAATGCCCGTTCACGCAACGAAAAAGATTCTCTCTGTTCTCCTTCTCTCTTGCTCGTGCGTCTCTCCAGCCTTCTCCGACAACATACTGTCAATGACAATCCCAGTAAAACACGAACAGACGCCGTGCCAACTATTTGACAGGCAGCCGGCGACGGTAATCTAATTATTTGGACAAAAAAAGAGCCAGAGAGAAGCTTTATCCCTTCATCCCTTTCCGCGACATTCCGTGTGCTTTTTTTATTTTTGTTTGTTGTTTTCCGCTTTTTCGCAGGGACGAAATGGCTTTTTGGAGTTTTGTGCACGCTGAAAATGCAAAACAAAAATGATTTATGAATATGCGTACTGTTGTACATTATATAGTGTGTGTATATATATATGTGCTACATATACGTTATAATATGTATATACGAATATAATTTATTCTTCGAAATAAAGTTCTTTGGCATTTTGCATAATATTATTGTGCATGAAAAGGAATAACTAGTGCTACATCACAAATGCTGCTTTACGACTATACCGCAGTTGATTTATGTTGAAATCGCGACAACACCGTAAATATGTTATATGGTCAATGCGCGTTTCTTCTTTACAAGCCTTTGTTGTCGTTGCTTACCTTAACAGTTATATTGTGATCACTTCTTCAAGACACTGCTGGGCATAGATTGTCATATATATATATATATATATATATATGACAATTTTTTTTAAAATTATATATTTATTTATATATATATTAATTTAAAAAAAAAAATATATATATATATTAATTAAAAAAATATGTATATATATCATGTTTTTAAAATTAATCCTCTATGGTTCTGCTGAACAATGTTGGGGTTTAAGCGTGCAAATCATGTTTTTGCACACTAAAATCTCTGGTCACAACATGACTGTTTTAAAAATATGCGCTCGTTGTAGAACTGGAAGCGAGAGCGCACACACAAGCCACAAAAAAAATAAAAATAATAATAATAATGCATAAGAACATATTCTTAGGGAAGAAAATGCAACGACTGGTAAAAATATGCTGTAAAACGTCCCTTATGGTAAGAAAGGAAGATTATCTAGTGCACGTATATAGAGATGAAGCCGGGAAGATATTGCAGAACAAATTGTGCAAATGGACTTTGATGTATAAATCATAAGCTGTGCAGGGCTGATGTGTAGCTTTTCTGGACATGCTTTTGAAAAGGTTGTGTAAAGAATTGAATTTAAGCTATATAAATCACATACATGCTGGCATCTTTACTTGGTTGACATGAAATGCAGTTTTCTTTTATATATATATATATGAAAACACAGTAGTGGAGTTTTTTTCTTTTTACCGGCTAGATAAACACAGTGGTGTATAATATGCCAGTGTGTGTGTGTGTATATATGTATATATATATATATATTTTTATATGGGTCTGGGTACATAAATGACGATTTCTACTATTGTTTAACATTTTATGACAGATATGACAAATGTGAAGAATTACTTCTATCTTTATTGAAAGTGATTGTAGGGGTCAACGTTTCTAACATTTCAATGTTTTCAATGTGTCCATTGAACCTGAATTGTGCTCAACAACTCTGCACTTTTTATGTTAACTTATAGGTTAATAATTTTAGATGAAAAAAATAATAAGTCATATATTTAATTTTTCTTGCCTTTATGCCATTATTGCCAAGACTGATGACTTGCCCCTATTTGAGACATACAGGTCTGCACAAGCTGAAAATGATCGGAAAGGAGCATATTGCTTTAATTTAGTACACAAATAAAAAAAATGGCGGCATAGACGTTACTCAGAAATGTAAACAGGAAGTGCCTGAGCTTACATCATGGTGCCTATACCAGGCCACACCCCCTCCAGGCCCTTCTGCCTTTGCAGTTTCTGTCTCTTTGGGTGATGCCTTGATGATCAGGTAGCATGAAACCCTGGGTCATGCCCCCTTAAAACCCACATTTTGGTGGGTTACTGCTCGGTATAGCATTCATCCTGGCAGTGGCTAAATCCATAATAATGTCTTTTGCGTAGACTGTGGTGTAAAGATGTGCCCTGTCTATGGACAATAGTTCTATTCCTCTTATCTGATTAATAGCAACTGCTTGCTAATGTCTGTTCTACATATGTCGTAACCCCTTGCTAATTATTGGTCTTGTCAAAGCTCACTTCAAGAAAGAAACATCAACAGATCTGCAGCGTAAGCCAGTATAGAACCTCGAATTGGCCAGTTTTGTGTCCATAGAAACGCAGAGCAATGTCACTGCAAACCATCTGTTGTCATGCCACTCAAATCTCATCCATGCCTATTCTGGACCCCAATTTATATAGGATATATAATATTTAACAACTAATTAAACTTTATGTTTTGAATCTACAGTATATGTCATACTTAGGAGTAGCAATGCTGGTACCTGGAGTGCCCTACTATCGACTTTAAGTCAGAGGCGTAAATAGAAACCTCAGGGCCCAGGTGCAGGAATCATGACCCCCCCCACCCTAGGCAAAAACATATTTTGTCCCCCCTCCCGTCAACATGCATTGGTCCCCTACAGGTCCACAATGTTGACTCTAGACAATTAGAGTCACATTTTTTCCAGGTCCACTATGACCTCTTTTCTTTAGTCCATCGCAATTTTAATGTAATGTGCACTATGTGTATCTCACAGAGCTCTACAGCAATAAATCTCCCAGTAATGTGCAGTGTGTATGAGTGAATCTCAGAGCTCCACACTCCACAGCAATAAATCTCCCAGTAATGTGCGGTGTGTATGAGTGTATCACAAAGCGCCACAGCTACAGTATAAACCTCCCAGTAATGTGCGGTGTGTATGATCGTATCACAGAGCTCCACAGCTATAAAACTCACAGTAATATCCAGTGTGTATCAGTGTAAATCAGAGTTCCACATCAATAAAACTCACAGTAATATCCAGTGTGTATCAGTGTAAATCAGAGTTCCACATCAATAAAACTCACAGTAATACGTGGTGTTTATGAGTATATCACAGAGCTCTAAAGTAAAATTCACACATAAGTATAATATAAATTTTAAAAAGAATTATAGGCAAGTCCCCCAGCCCAGGCAGGTGACTTTGGGCCCTCCGGACTCAAGGACCCGGGTACGGTGGCACCCTCTGCATCCCTGGTAGTTACGCCCCTGCTTTTAGTCATCACCATTTATAATATTCCCCATGTTCTTATGGCTGTTACGTCCCATATTAAGGACCTCAATAACAGACTATTCAGACACATCATTGAATGGCAGTTCATTAGGCAGGGTTAGGATTAAAGAGGACGGCAGCAAACGGTTACAGGCTTGGATCTGTTTCAAGGAACATCAATATTTGCAGTGCTGGGTGGAAGTTACCCTCTCATGCCCAACACAGGCTCAGCTCATATGACAGGGAATCACTCCCCAATAGTTTTACTGACACATATAACTAACAAAGGGGAGTTATGTCCTGTTTTTCTTCTGCCTCATTGGCCCTTTGGCATGTTGCATGTGGGAGTGGTGGTTTTGAGCACTGGACAGCCCTGTGATCAGTCCGTGTGCCTGATTTACTATCAGCATGCCAATGTCATTAGTGAGGGCTAATCATTCATCGATGCGCGATGCCACCAAGCTAGCTCTACTCACGGCACGGGAAAACATGGTGGATCGAGGTGAGGACAAACTGTTATATCACATCAAGGAATGATCTACCTCTCTATGGGATATCACAGCAAAAGTGTACTTGAGCATAATGGCTTTAGTATAAAGGCTCCCTGACCTGGAGTTGAATGTTTTGGTGGGTCTCTGTAGCATCAACCTCACCTCGATATGTCTCTGCCCTTCTTTCATCTCAGTTTTGCCTTTATTTCATTCATTTGTCTCACTCTCATTGCACACCTTTCCAACTATCAGGGAAAGATGAAACTCAGGAGAACTGGCAGGAGAAGAGAACAATTTACCATATAGCCGATTTGGAAAGTGAGATAAATGGGAGAATTTTTCTGGTTTGGCTATTTTAACCTAGAATTTTCACTTCTCCAGTCATTCTCTTGAGTTTCACTTTTCTTTGAATAGACCTGTATGTCTTTGTCCTTCAACCGACAGTGCCCTTTGCTTATTTCATCCCTCTCCTCCCATCCACCTTAATGTGCCTACATTAACATTACACACCACAGTTACACATTTTCCAAACTCCTCCCATCCTCATTGTGACTGTCTCACTCATCCCACCCCTCCTATCAATCTTCATTGTGGCTTTGTCCTTTTCCTTAAAGGGACAGTACCAGTTATATAAACTGAAACACATAACATACATGCTGCTGGTTTTTCTTTGTTTGAAGTAAATGAATGTAAAAAGAAAAAATAAAGTTGGGTGTTTTTTCTCTTGTTTACATTTTGTGGATATTCCCCATGATGCAACATTTACCAAGCTCTTATGGTGAGTTTTATATTGTGGCAGTGCTTTTTTCTTATACAGTATTTAACATTAATGGGGTTGAGGAGTGAATGTTTAGATAAGGCTATTGGGTTCTCCAGACTACTCAAGATAAGAGATGGCAGCTGAATGCGATAAGACATGCTATTTTTTAAGACTTTTAAGCGACACTCTGGTGATGTCCTTTGAATACATCTACAATGATTCGTGACAGTGATCGGCCCATAGACTCCATTCTATGGCCAAAATCATACAGTGAGGACCAAGGAGGTTATTCAGAGAGCACCGAAATGCCGCTGACATTTCGGTGCTCTCCCGTTTCCTGCACTTCAGGGAATCTAATTTCCCCACCCTGCGGTGAATTCAGCATTCAACACAGGGTCCCTGGAGTGCAGGGAACGGACCTGAAATTCCATCGCAAAACCGCCGCAAACCCGCCGAAAAACACATCCGATACAATTCGAAGTGTTGGATCACTCAAACCGTTGCAAAAAACACGCCGAACACATCCGGAAAAAGCCGCCGAGCCGCCGAACACAGCTCAGACCAGCCACCAGAAAAAGCTGACAAGCTGACGAACAGGGTAAAAAAACCAAAATGATTGAAAGTGTCAAAATTGAAATGTTGTTTGCAACAAAAACTACTCAATGAAAATGAATTTACATAGAAGATTCTATGAATGATAATAAAAAGGTCTGTTACAGAAAAAAGAAAATTTGCTACTAAAAAAAATTGACGAAAATATCCTCAAAAATGCCTAAAAGATCCTAAAAAAAAACAATAATTAAAAAAGACTTTTTACTGCAGATTAAAATAATAAGCGGTTTATTAGATATTGAATAAAAATTTTAATATTTTTAACAATGAGGCCTGCTGCCTAGAAGTCATAACGCCGTGGGACCCCGGAGGAGAGAGGGCTCCGGGCTCCTGCCGAGCGGATGCCGTGTGGGGAACGTCCTCCGCATATAGCGGGAGTCAATGAGGACGTTCACCACACGTCCTCCGCAACCAAGGGGTTAACTTAACGCTAACGCTCACATATCTGAGCTCTAATGCTACCGTTAAGAATGTAATAGCACCCTAAGATAGCACAATGTGAATGGTAGAGGATTCGTAGGCAGAAATTGTAGTGGTAGTCCAAAATACTGTAGAAAATGTTGAGAAATCCAAAATGTTACAGAGAATGAAATTCGTATTGCCCTTGTAAGATTCAGATGAAATATCAGAGTACGAGATGTAATTATGGATTCTTACCATCGGCAAGCCTAAGGCATGATACTATCAATAGTAGATTTTCTCAAGACCTGCGTAAGAAAAGCAAACCTATGGGAAAGTCTGGAAAAATTACAGTGAGATCCGTGATATTTGTTATTATCATCAGCATTGTGTGAATCTAGGGCAAGAATAATGCTAAATTACAAAATTTTAACACTCAAAAAATAAATAATGAAAAAGAAACTCGTTCCAAAAGTTTTCTTGGAGTAAAAAAATGGGTCAGGTCCTATGTTACAAACCAGTCGAGGGAAAATATGATATAAACCATTAATGTACAGTCATGGCCGAAATTGTTTGCACCCCAGACATTTTTCCAGAAAATCAAGTATTTCTCACAGAAAAGTATTGCAGTAACACATGTTTTGCTATACACCTGTTTATTCCCTTTGTGTGTATTGGACAAAACAAAGAAAGGGAGGAAAAAAAGCAAATTGGACATAATGTCACACAAAACTCCAAAAATGGACTGGACAAAATCTTGGCACCCTTAACTTAATATTTGGTTGCACACCCTTTGGAAAAAATAACTGAAATCAGTCGCTTCCTTTAACCATCAATAAGCTTCTTACACCTCTCACCCGGAGTTTTGGACCACTTTTCCTTTGCAAACTGCTCCAGGTCTCTCTTATTGGAAGGGCGCCTTTTCCCAACAGCAATTTTAAGATCTCTCCACAGGTGTTCAATGGGATTTAGATCTGGACTCATTGCCGGCCACTTCAGAACTCTCCAGCGCTTTGTTGCCATCCATTTCTGGGTGCTTTTTGACGCATGTTTGGGGTCATTGTCCTGCTGGAAGACCAAAGATCTCGGACGCAAACCCAGCTTTCTGACACTGGGCTCTACAGTGCGACCCAAAATCCTTTGGTAATCCTCAGATTTCATGATGCCTTGCACACATTCAAGGCACCCAGTGCCAGAGGCAGCAAAACAACCCCAAAACATCATTGAACCTCCACCATATTTCAGTGTAGGTACGGTGTTCTTTTCTTTGTAGGCCTCATTCTGTTTTCGGTAAACAGTAGAATGATGTGCTTTGCCAAAAAGCTCTATCTCGGTCTCATCTGTCCACAAGATGTTTTCCCAGAAGGATTTTGGCTTACTCAAGTACATTTTGGCAAACTGTAGTCTTGCTTTTTTATGTCTCTGTGTCAGCAGTGGGGTCCTCCTGGGTCTCCTGCCATAGCGTTTAATTTCATTTAAATGTTGACGGATAGTTCGCGCTGACTCTGATGCTCCCTGAGCCTGCAGGACAGCTGGAATTTCTTTGGAACTTGTTTGGGGCTGCTTATCCACCATCCAGACTATCCTGCGTTGCAACCTTTCATAAATTTTTCTCTTCCGTCCACCCACAGAGAGATTAGCTACAGTGCCATGGGTTGCAAACTTCTTGATAATGTTGCGCACTGTGGACAAAGGCAAATCTAGATCTCTGGAGATGGAT
Source organism: Leptobrachium leishanense (assembly GCA_009667805.1). Taxonomy (NCBI): domain Eukaryota; kingdom Metazoa; phylum Chordata; class Amphibia; order Anura; family Megophryidae; genus Leptobrachium; species Leptobrachium leishanense. The sequence goes on from CM019066.1 coordinate 374,500,822, forward strand.
TTGTAACCTTGAGATTGTTGATATTTTTCCACAATTTTGGTTCTCAAGTCCTCAGACAGTTCTCTTCTAATCTTTCTGTTGTCCATGCTTAGTGAAGCACACACAGACACACAATGCAAAGACTTGCAGGGTTATTCAAAGAGATCCGAATTGCTTGTGAAAGGTAACCGAACGCTGAAAATCAGCGTTCGGTTACCTTTCCTGACCATTCGGCTATCCAGAGAGCAGGCAATACGCCAAATCCTGGCGAATTGCCTGCACATACGGTGCCTGTTCGGTACCTGTTCGAGGGCAGTGAAAACCCCATGAAAAAGCACTGCTTCGGCTATTCAGAGAACACAAACCAGCAGTGAAAGGTTCCCCTAATGCCCTGCCATTCGGTGGTTTAATTCGGTAAGTTAATTCAGGTGAATCCCATAGGCTTCAATGTTAAAAATATTCCCGTTTTAATTCAATATCTAATAAACCGTTCATTATAAAATTCTGCAGCAAAAAGTCTCTTTATTTATAGATTTTTTAGGATACTTTAAGCATTTTTCAGATTTTTTTTTTTTTTTTAAAGTCCGATTTTTTTATTTTTTTTTCAGTTTACTTATTTTTTTTGTAACAGCCCTCTTTATTATCATTCCCTGGACCTCCTGTGAAAATTTCAGACATTTTCGCTCAGTAGTTTCTTTGCAAACAGCGTTTCATTTTCCCAGATTCATACAAATGGTTTTGCTAATTTATTCACTGCCTCCTCTACGTCACAGCTGCTTCGGCTCTGTGTGATTCGGCTCCTGTTCGGATCCTGTTCGGGTTTTTCGAAGGTTAATCCAGATGTTTTTGCTTGTTTTCAGCGTGCATTCGGTTAGTTTTCGTCAGGTTTGCGGCAGCTTTTCCCTGCAATTCGGGGACCCTGTGCTGTTTGCTGAATACACCGCAGGGTCACCGAAATGCAATCGGCAAAAGGAACCGAATTGAAGAGAACGAAAAGTCACCGAACGTGCGGTGACTTTTCGAATCTCTTTGGATAACCCTGTAAGTGAACTTCTCTCCTTTTTATCTGCTTTCAGGTGTGATTTTTATATTGCCCACACCTATTACTTGCTCCAGGTGAGTTTACAGGAGCATCACATGCTTGAAATAATCTTATTTGTCCACAATTTTGAAAGGGTGCCAAGAATTTTGTCCAGCCCATTTTTGGAGTTTTGTGTGACATTATGTCCAATTTGCTTTTTTCCTCCCTTTTTTTGTTTTGTTCTAATACACACAAAGGGAATAAACAGGTGTATAGCAAAACATGTGTTGCTACAATACTTTTCTGTGAGAAATACTTGATTTTCTGGAAAAATGTCTGGGTTGCCAACAATTTCGGCCATGACTGTAAGTTACACAGATAGCTCTACAACAGGGCTCTTATACTACAGCCCCCCAAATTTAACAGCCAACAATTCCCAGAATTAGATGTAGAGATTAGGGATGAGCTGTTCGGGTTCGAACGTTTCGGAGTTCGACCCGAACTTTGTCAGTTCAAAGGTTCGCGAATTTCGAACTTTTTGGGCGTGTTCGGTTCGGGTTCGAAAAAAAAAAGAAATTTTGAAAAAAGTATAGAAAATGCTTAAAAAAATACTAAAAAATCGAGAAATAAAGAGACTCTTTACTGCAGAATATTATGAGCAACGGTTTATTAGATATTGAATTAAAAACTAATGTGTACGTGGAAAGATTATCAACTCTAAATGACCTCTGTTCACAAACGGGCATAACACCAGGTGTTTTTAGTCTGGTAATCAATTTGATACATTGTACAATATACTGAGGGTGGGGTGGTGTCTGGTGTCTGCTTCTGATTGAGATTTGAGAAATAATTTCCCTAAAACATCCTAATATGCTGCATTTAACTGGTGTTTAAAAAAATCTAAAGCAATGTTATTTTTCACCTCGGGATTAAACATTAACAGGGTTATTCAGAGAGCGGTGAAAAGCAGGAGAATAACTGGAGAAGTGAAAATTCTAGGTCAAAATAGCCAAACCAGAAAAATTCTCCCATTTATCTCACTTTCCAAATCGGCTATTTGGTCTAGATTGTTCTCTTCTCTTGCCAGTTCTCCTGGCTTTCACCTCTCTCTCAGGGTTGTTCAGAGAAAGGTGAAAACCAGGAGAATGGCAGGAAAAGAGAACAATCTGGACCAAATAGCCGATTTGGAAAGTGAGATAAGGCTAGGGTCAGACTAACGCATTTTTTCAGCGACCATCAAAAAGTGCGTCCGAACGCATTGCCGTATTTTTTCACGGATTGCGTGAAAACAGTCATACGATCCGCATTTTTTTGCGTGATTTTTTACAAATCCAAACCAGGAAACTTTGGGTGTCTGGACGTTATGTTGACCGGACATGAGCAGGGTCTGACGTCTCCAAATCACGCGCACACGCCGCTAGTGCACTCTGTACGTCCGTACTAGCAGTTCTGCGTTCTCGAAAAAATGCGTTAATTTTCCACTTGCGTTGCGCAGCCGTACTTTCGTGCGACCGTACTTCGTATATTGGCCGTCATAGCCCGTCATTTGCTGCTAGTGTGGCCGTGATTAAGTGCGCCTAAACGCACGTTAAAAATTCGCTAGTCTGACCCTATCCTAAATGGGAGAATTTTTCTGGTTTGGCTATTTTGACCTAGAATTTTCCATTCTCCAGTCATTCTCCTGCTCTTCACCGCTCTCTGAATAACCCTGAAACTCAGGAGAATGACTGGAGAATGGAAAATTCTAGGTCAAAATAGCCGAACCAGAAAAATTCTCCCATTTATCTCACTTTCCAAATCGGCTTTTTGGTCTAGAAGTTTCCATTCTCCTGCTTTTCACCGCCAAAAAATCTGTAAACTTTTTCTGCGTGTCGGAAAATGTCTCCTCTTTTCATACAGACTGCCGCCGCCAAGCAGTTGTTTATGGATAGATTAAAGGAAAAGCATTTACCGTCATTTGAAATGTCATTTTTTGGTTTTTACATATTTCTATACATCCTAGAAATCCACCACTTCACGGGCAGGTTATGGGGACCTCCTAGGCACGATATTTGAAGGAATTTTTTATTTTTAACCCTTATTTCATGGAAAACTCACTGTCCCTTTAAAAACGTTTTTTTAAAAACTTTTTGTCCTTGTTTCCTGTCCCCCAGGGCACTACCCGGACCCCCATACACCTTTTATGGCAAATATGTAGCATATATATCCCCTCTTGGAGGGCACTCTAAAAAAACAAATTTTCAGCCCCATTGACTTGCATGGGGGTTCGGGTTCGGACCCGAACAAATGGGAAGTTCGAGTTCGTGCTCGAACCGAACTCGGGGTATGTTCGGGTCATCCCTAGTAGAGAGCCCCCGTGTTCGGTTCGCATTCGAACTCGAACAATTTCAAAAGTTCGAGTTCGAACTCAAACAAGAACCGAACTCAATGCAAGTCAATGGGACTCTAAAAGTTTGATTTTTAGAGTGCCCTCCAAGAGGGCATATATGCAAGATATAGGTGTATGGGGGTCCGGGTAGTGCCCTGGGGTACAGGAAACAAGGACAAAACGTTAAACAAAAACGTTTTTAAAGGAACAGTGAGTTTTCCATGAAATAAAGGTTAAGAATAAAAATAAAATATTCCTTCAAATATCGTGCCTAGGAGCTCCCCATAACCTGCCCGTGAAGTGGCGGATTTGTAGGATGTATAGAAACATTTAAAAACAATAAAATGACATTTCAAATGACGGTAAACTGTTTTCCTTTAATCTATTCATAAACAACTGCTTGGGGCGGCAGCCTGTATGAAAAGAGGAGACATTTTAGGAGACGCAGAACAAGTTTAGTGATTTTTTGGCTAAATTATGGTGAAACTTATGCAGGCTTTGGATGAAAGTAACAATAGGTGTTTTAAAATTGGGCCTTTAGTGTCGGCAACAGTGCCGTCACACCGTAACCCCTCTGTGGTATTGTGGAAGAGTGCAGGGTTGGACCCTGCGGTCAAATATTAAAATGATATGAATCTGGTATAGGCGTCAGTGGCATTGCACCCAAATATTGTGCCTTTGGTGGCAGCAAGTGCCTTCACACCGTAAGTAACCCCTCTGTGGTATTGTGAAAGAGTACAGTGGTGGAGGTTTTGGTAATAAAGTAGAGATCCTCGATCTATTCAGTTACATCAGCAGCTATAACAAAACTGGGTCAGCAATGTTTAGGCACTTGTACTGCGCTACTGTATATGGTGAGAATCGGCGCACACCAGTAGCAACAGGAAGCAAACAGAACAGGCAGGGAATACACAGAGAAAATAGTCAAATGGCAGGCAAAGTCGGCAACAGATCGGGTCCTCAGAACAAGCAGGGTCAGTAACAAGTATACAAACTGATTCGGTAAACTTGCGATGCGGGAATAAAGGCTGAGACACACTGAGCGTGTAGCGACGCACGGCGTAGCGAAGCGAAGAGAAGCAAACATTTTGCAGGCTTGACTTCACTCCACTCCACCTCGCAACGTGTCTACACTGCATTACGTTTGCTTCTCACCGCACTGGACAGGAATCCACTAACTAAATTAAAATGTACACACAAAACAATTTTATTTTCACAAAGCACATGTTATATAGGCAAAAAAAGTTTCTACTGAATAAAATACATCAAAAATTACTGTTAATTTAATAGGAATAGTATAAAAATATATAAAAAAAGGTAACCTCTGATCATATATATTATAGGGACACGGAGAGCCATGTGTGTGATACCACACACAGACATATACGTATATATCAACACGCAGACCTATATATACGTATATATCAACACGCAGATATATATATATACACCCACCCATAGACCTCAGACCATATATACACATACGCACATGGGGGGTGGCATGTAGACAATCTCAACTAAATGCGCCCCCCCATTTGGCTGATCCCTCCAGAAGAAATGTTGAACCCGACAGAGCAGAGAATATATATATTATTCTCTGCTCTATCGGGTTCAACATTTCTTCTGGAGGGATCAACCAAATGGGGGGGGGGCAATTAGTTGCCAAAATGTGTGTGTAATACAAGTCTGGATATATATATTTATAAGAATATAGATATATCTTATCTATATATATATCATACCTGCCCTTACCTTCCCCTATAAATTTGCTAAGAATATACACACAAAAAAAACCACTGCCTGAGACCCCACGCAGCCCACATGCCACCCCCCTCTACCTGGCTGAATGTATCTAATATATATAATTAAATACATTCAGCCAGGTAGAGAAAGAAAAAAAAAAAGTTTTATTTTATGTTCCCGGGGACATTTAAAAATGTCCTCGGATTTTATTTTTTTAGAAATGTGTCGCCTTACCTTAGCCTGGTGGTCAGCGGGGGCTCCCTGGATCCTGGTTGTGGGGGGGTCTGCTGTGGCCGCAGGTGCAGTGGCTCCCTCCCTGCGATGCCTGTCTCTGCCACATGCACCCTGGCGGCTAGCCCACACAGTCGCAGCTCTGTCATCCGGCGGCCGCATGCTCCTCAAGGGGATTCTTGGGAGGCCCCTACAGGCTGCCCTCTACAGTGCCTGATTAGAGGGCCGTGTCTGCCTGATGTTTAAGTAACAAGAATGTTTTATCCCATAGGCTTCAATGTTAAAAATATTCCCGCTTTAATTCAATATCTAGTAAACCGTTGCTTATAATATTCTGCAGTAAAGAGTCTCTTTATTTCTCGATTTTTTTAGTATTTTTAAGCATTTTTTATACTTTTTTAAAAAAAAAAAAAAAAAAAATCAAACTTTTGGCAAACGTCCCAAAAAGTTCAAAGTTCGCGAATTGTCGAACGGGCGATGTTCGATGCGAACTTCGAACAGATCGAACCGAACAGCTCATCCCTAGTAAAGATGTGCTATTCGTTTCGTTACGAATCAAAATTCGGACGAAATTCACCATTTTTGTATTTTGGGAGCATTTCCGAAAACGAAATATCGACCATCCGAAAATTTCGGATCGATCCGAAATTTTGGCGCGATTCGGTTTGGCGATTCGTATCGATTCGGTGATTCGGATCAATTCTCTTTTCAGATCAGTTAGTTTTCTGTTTTTTTTATGAGTTATTTCGTTTTTTATTGCTTATTTAACCCTTTCGCTGCTGAGGCTTTTCCCGCCCCTGTGCTGAGGTCATTTTTTACCTGTTTTGCGCATCATGTTTAAACGTGTTTTGAAGGCTTATTTTAGTATATGACATCGACATATTATATATCGTTCTTTCCGTCAGACTCGGTAGATTCATAATATGTCATTATTATATGTATACGTTATGTCATGTTTGTATATTAAACAAAATGCAATAAAATATGTATTTTCAATAATTTACAGCGTGTAAAGTGTTTTTTTTCCACATTTTAACATGCGAGCAATTGCGGTTATATTTTGTATGGGGTGCGCTTGTTAAAAAAAATTAGAGATGGGGTCTCGTTACATTTTTTTTTGGGGAAAATGACACCATTTTTAACAAACGCACCGCATACAAAAATCGTTAATGCAGCATCATTGTTCACATTATAATTGAAATGGGAACAATATTGCTGCATTAACAAAACAAAAAAAAAAAAAAAAAAGTGTTTATTTTTTTTTTTATTTTTTTTTTTTTTAATTTTTTTTTTTTTTTATTTTCTTTTTTTTTTTTTTTTACAATTTTTTTACTTTCATGTTTGGTATCGTTGGAACGGCCATGCTCTGGCCGATCCAACGATATCAAAATTTAACCCCTAACTGCCACGGATCGGGAGATAGGGAGTTCATTGGAACTCCCTATCTCCACACTTCGTGGCAGTTAGGGGTTAATGCTAGGACTGGCGTCATCGTGCTGCGCACGATGACGCCAGTCCTCTGGGGAGTTCCCGGAAGCTTGGCCGACATCCAAGATGTCGGCCAGCTCCCGGGAAGGATCGCAAATCGGCGCTTTTCAGCGCCGATTTGCGATCCAGCTCCCCAGGGGTTAATGCCAGGCATCATTTGGAAGGGCAGGCTGTGCCCTTCCAAATGATGCCTGGGTTAAGCCCCTGTGAGCCGCCGATCGGGAGGGAGAGAGGTCCGAAGGACCTCCCCCCCCTCCCTTTCAGGCGCCTCCTCCGCACATGCGGGGGGGGCGCCTGAATTATGTGTCATCGCGGGGGCGCGATGACACATAATAATGGCGGCCACTGCTCCGGATGCCGGGCTGACATCCAGGATGTCAGCCCGCACCGGAGGGGCCAGCGATCGGCCGGAACCCGGCCGAACACTGACCCCAATGCGAGGACGCGCTCAGCGCGTCCTCCGCATACCAGCGGGAATGCTGAGGACGCGCTGAGCGCGTCCTTAGCATTCAAGTGGTTAAGAATGGGAAGTACATCACTACCAATAGAATGAAAGTTTCTTTACTTATTTTTTTTTTAGGATTTTTTGGATGAAATTTTAGTTTTTCTAACTTTTTTTAACGAAACAAGGCTTTTGAACCCATAGGTTTCAATGCAGCATATGAATCCACACACTGCTGAGAAGCGCGTCTCTGCAGTATAATTAATACAGCCTATGAATCCACACACTGCTGGGAAGCACCTCTCTGCGGTATAATTAATGCAGCATATGAATCCACACACTGCTGGGAAGCTCCTCTCTGCGGTATAATTAATGCAGCATAAGAATCCACACACTGCTGGGAAGCGCCTCTCTGCGGTATAATTAAAGCAGCATATGAATCCACACACTGCTGGGAAGCTCCTCTCTGCGGTATAATTAATGCAGCATAAGAATCCACACACTGCTGGGAAGCGCCTCTCTGCGGTATAATTAATGCAGCATAAGAATCCACACACTGCTGGGAAGCGCCTCTCTGCGGTATAATTAATGCAGCATATGAATCCACACACTGCTGGGAAGCTCCTCTCTGCGGTATAATTAATGCAGCATAAGAATCCACACACTGCTGGGAAGCGCCTCTCTGCGGTATAATTAATGCAGCATATGAATCCGCACACTGCTGGGAAGCGCCTCTCTGCGGTATAATTAATGCGGCATATGAATCCACACACTGCTGGGAAGCGCCTCTCTGCGGTATAATTAATGCAACATATGAATCCGCACACTGCTGGGAAGCGCCTCTCTGCGGTATAATTAATGCAGCATATGAATCCACACACTGCTGGGAAGCGCCTCTCTGCAGTATAATTAATGCAGCATATGAATCCACACACTGCTGGGAAGCACCTCTCTGCAGTATAATTTATGCAGCATATGAATCCACACACTGCTGGGAAGCGCCTCTCTGCAGTATAATTAATGCAACATATGAATCCGCACACTGCTGGGAAGCGCCTCTCTGCAGTATAATTAATGCAACATATGAATCCGCACACTGCTGGGAAGCGCCTCTCTGCGGTATAATTAATGCAGCATATGAATCCACACACTGCTGGGAAGCGCCTCTCTGCAGTATAATTAATGCAGCATATGAATCCACACACTGCTGGGAAGCACCTCTCTGCAGTATAATTTATGCAGCATATGAATCCACACACTGCTGGGAAGCGCCTCTCTGCAGTATAATTAATGCAGCATATGAATCCGCACACTGCGGGGAAGCGCCTCTCTGCAGTATAATTAATGCAACATATGAATCCGCACACTGCTGAGAAGCGCCTCTCTGCAGTATAATTAATGCAGCATATGAATCCACACACTGCTGGGAAGCTCCTCTCTGCAGTATAATTAATGCAGCATATGAATCCGCACACTGCCGGGAAGCGCCTCTCTGCGGTATAATTAATGCAGCATATGAATCCGCACACTGCTGGGAAGCGCCTCTCTGCGGTATAATTAAAGCAGCATATGAATCCACACACTGCTGGGAAGCTCCTCTCTGCGGTATAATTAATGCAGCATAAGAATCCACACACTGCTGGGAAGCGCCTCTCTGTGGTATAATTAATGCAGCATAAGAATCCACACACTGCTGGGAAGCGCCTCTCTGCGGTATAATTAATGCAGCATATGAATCCACACACTGCTGGGAAGCTCCTCTCTGCGGTATAATTAATGCAGCATAAGAATCCACCACTGCTGGGAAGCGCCTCTCTGCGGTATAATTAATGCAGCATATGAATCCGCACACTGCTGGGAAGCGCCTCTCTGCGGTATAATTAATGCGGCATATGAATCCACACACTGCTGGGAGCGCCTCTCTGCAGTATAATTAATGCAACATATGAATCCGCACACTGCTGGGAAGCGCCTCTCTGCGTATAATTAATGCAGCATATGAATCCACACACTGCTGGGAAGCGCCTCTCTGCAGTATAATTAATGCAGCATATGAATCCACACACTGCTGGGAAGCACCTCTCTGCAGTATAATTTATGCAGCATATGAATCCACACACTGCTGGGAAGCGCCTCTCTGCAGTATAATTAATGCAACATATGAATCCGCACACTGCTGGGAAGCGCCTCTCTGCAGTATAATTAATGCAACATATGAATCCGCACACTGCTGGAAGCGCTCTCTGCGGTATAATTAATGCAGCATATGAATCCACACACTGCTGGGAGCGCCTCTCTGCAGTATAATTAATGCAGCATATGAATCCACACACTGCTGGGAAGCACCTCTCTGCAGTATAATTTATGCAGCATATGAATCCACACATGCTGGGAAGCGCCTCTCTGCGGTATAATTAATGCAGCATTTGAATCCACACACTGCTGGGAAGCGCCTCTCTGCAGTATAATTAATGCAGCATATGAATCCACACACTGCTGGGAAGCGACTCTCTGCGGTATAATTAATGCAACATATGAATCCACACACTGCTGGGAAGCACCTCTCTGTGGTATAATTAATGTAGCATATGAATCCACACACTGCTGGGAAGCGCCTCTCTGTAGTATAATTAATGCAGCATATGAATCCACACACTGCTGGAAGCGCCTCTCTGCAGTATAATTAATGCAGCATATGAATCCACACACTGCTGGGCAGCGCCTCTCTGTAGTATAATTAATGCTGCATATGAATCCACACACTGCTGGGAAGCGCCTCTCTGTGGTATAATTAATGCAGCATATGAATCCACACACTGCTGGGAAGCGCCTCTCTGCGGTATAATTAATGCAGCATATGAATCCACACACTGCTGGGAAGCGCCTCTCTGCAGTATAATTAATGCAGCATATGAATCCACACACTGCTGGGAAGCGCCTCTCTGCAGTATAATTAATGCAGCATATGAATCCGCACACTGCTGGGAAGCGCCTCTCTGCGGTATAATTAATGCAACATATGAATCCACACACTGCTGGGAAGCGCCTCTCTGTGGTATAATTAATGTAGCATATGAATCCACACACTGCTGGGAAGCGCCTCTCTGTAGTATAATTAATGCAGCATATGAATCCACACACTGCTGGGAAGCGACTCTCTGCGGTATAATTAATGCAACATATGAATCCACACACTGCTGGGAAGCACCTCTCTGTGGTATAATTAATGTAGCATATGAATCCACACACTGCTGGGAAGCGCCTCTCTGTAGTATAATTAATGCAGCATATGAATCCACACACTGCTGGGAAGCGCCTCTCTGCAGTATAATTAATGCAGCATATGAATCCACACACTGCTGGGCAGCGCCTCTCTGTAGTATAATTAATGCTGCATATGAATCCACACACTGCTGGGAAGCGCCTCTCTGTGGTATAATTAATGCAGCATATGAATCCACACACTGCTGGGAAGCGCCTCTCTGCGGTATAATTAATGCAGCATATGAATCCACACACTGCTGGGAAGCGCCTCTCTGCAGTATAATTAATGCAGCATATGAATCCACACACTGCTGGGAAGCGCCTCTGCAGTATAATTAATGCAGCATATGAATCCGCACACTGCTGGGAAGCGCCTCTCTGCGGTATAATTAATGCAACATATGAATCCACACACTGCTGGGAAGCGCCTCTCTGCGGTATAATTAATGCAGCATATGAATCCACACACTGCTGGGGAGCGCCTCTCTGCAGTATAATTAATGCAGCATATGAATCCGCACACTGCTGGGAAGCGCCTCTCTGCGGTATAATTAATGCAACATATGAATCCACACACTGCTGGGAAGCGCCTCTCTGTGGTATAATTAATGTAGCATATGAATCCACACACTGCTGGGAAGCGCCTCTCTGTAGTATAATTAATGCAGCATATGAATCCACACACTGCTGGGAAGCGCCTCTCTGCAGTATAATTAATGCAGCATATGAATCCACACACTGCGGGGAAGCGCGTCTATGCAGTATAATTAATGCAACATATGAATCCACACACTGCTGGGAAGCGCCTCTCAGGGGAGCATTTTTGAGTCCATTTGCATGCAAATATGATTTGTAATTAATTAAATTCCATTGCATTGCACCAGAAAAAATCCAGACCGAGAATACTCGTTCTCAGGGCTCCTTTCAGGTGCTTTTGAAGATTGAGCATGCTTGATAATGGTAGTGAGGGGGTTAAATGTGTTGGTAGAGAGTAAACTCTCTTATCAAGCAGTACTTAGGAAAAAAAGCAAAGTAAGTACTTTAAAATCAAAATATTGCATTTCAAAATAAAGTTGTCTTTATCTTTTATTTCTAAGGTAACAAAATGTACTTTTTCTGCTTCTCTATTTTTTTTAGCAATAGACCCCATGGGTATTAGAATATTCACACTGTCCCTAGAGCTTATTTTAGAAACGCCCTATGACGCATTGCCTGCATTTTACTGAACATGTGGTCCAGCGCTTTGCTGATGAAACTGCTGATGCTGCAGATTACTGTATAAACCTTTTATCTTTAAAACATTTTAATTAGCGAACCAACATGTTTGATTTCAAAGCAGTGCTTTTAACTTCACGCTTCACAAAGTATATGTTAATCTTTGATTAGAATTGTTTTATCCCCCCCCCACTAATCCCTCATGGTTTTCACTATGCAGCATGTTCCTATAAAACAAAAAAACAACTCTTATGGATAAAGACAAGGGGAAAAAATCCATTGACGGCTTCATTTCTCAATGCTCCTTTTTATTTAACTGTCAGCGGCTCAAGTTTGACTTTTTTTAAGAGGAGTTCTAGAGTCCTCTATTTGGGACCGTAGACAAACGTCCCATAAACATTTGTTAAATAAATGATTATCTAAAGAAAAGTCAATATATAGGTAAAAAAAAGTTATCAGTTACATAGTTGCATGATTCCACAGGCTGAAAAAAGACGCAAGTTCAGCCTTTCACACATCACCTACTGCTGTTGATCCAAAAGAAAGTAATAAAAAAATGTGTTTGCCAAATATGCAGCATATTGGGAAAAAATTCCTTCTTGACCCCAGATGGCGTCATATTTCTCCTTGGATCAATAAGCTTTTACCCACATATTAAATATTATAACCCTTAATATTATGTTTTTGCAGGAAGTCATCCAGTCGTTGTTTAAAAGTCTGTACAGACTCTGACCCAACCACCTCAACAGGCAGAGAATTTCAGTTCAGTAATTGTAGTTGTGGTTTTGCCTTTTTTTAAATATATGCTATTAGGGCACCCCTGTATCTAAAATCCGGAAGACACCAAAAAGGGGAATTTTGGTACCCTTCAGGATTTTTAATACTCACCTTCCCGATGCTACGGGCAGGTCCTACCACTCGGGAGAGCAGCTCCGGATCCAGCATCAGAGCGTAACACATGCTGGGAGCCTCTTGGCAACCCCAGCATGTGACATGCTGCATGGAGTCATGCTGATTCTGTGCGACATGTTCGTGGAGACAGGCTGCACAGCGTTCCCATCTTGTGTGCACACTAGTGGCTGCAGCAGAAATGGGATCGTGGTTCAACCGCCTTGATCCCCTTCATCGCAGATATCCCTGAATCTGAAATCTGTAAGAATCCAAAATCAGTAAGAATCCAAAATCCGGATGTTCAGATTAACGGGATCAAAACCGTGGTAAAGGAACAAACGTATTTCATAGTAGAAAGTCAAAAAAGCCAAATTTGGGACCGTCAGTAACATTATAAATTTGAAGCCAGGGCGAAATAAGAAACGAACATATTAAACATAATGGGCTCTATTACATTCTTCATGCAAAAATGCACGTTAAACCTTAACGTGCGTAAATTAACGCTGGTATTACAATCCTCGAGCATCATTTCATCCGTCAAAAAATAGCGCACGTAAAAAAGACGCGCAAAAACGTCTTAACGTTGCACACAGAAATTGGTGTGCGGACTGTTTTTTCACGCGATTCAGCCAATCAGTTAAGTTTTTGCACCTGTCAAAGTCAATCTGCGCATATATGCTGAATATAAAAAGAAAAACACGCACAACTACCCAAATTTATTGTTTGGGTATGTTTAGAATTTACAACTATACTTTGCTGTATTTTTTTTTTTTGGGGCTGGTGTATTTGGTTTCGGCCAGGACGTTCAGATTTGCCTTTAACACCAGCTTTTCAAAGACGTTAAAATTATGCGCGCAAACGCTGTGCGTTAAATTTTGCACATAGATTGTAATACCATCCACGTACCAGCGCACGAACGCATTTGTGCTCACAATGTTAAGTATAGGACGCGTGCAGTACAGTACACTCGCGTAGCGTTCGTGTAGGTTCACCCGCGGTAGATGTTAACGTGCATTTTTTGCACGGACATTGTAATACGACGTTCAGCACAAAGGGTTTTGCCCCTCGCGTTAATGTGTTTTGCGCACGCGTTATGTTCTGCGTAGGAGCTGCGAAACTTGTGTACACAAAGTCCGCTTGGCCGAACGCATTTCTAGATCCTATGATACACATATTGCGCAGGCATGCAAATTGCATAGGAAAGCTGCAAGGATTTCCAGATTTGGAAGCCTCTGGGCTGATGAGGACGAGCAGTGCGTGACAAGGGTTGAAAAGGTGAGTATTTTCACTTCAAAAATAAATAAATTCAATAAATAATAAATATCTGGGAACATGCTGTCAGCAGCATCTGCCCAGTTATTTAAGGGCAAAAAAGAGGGAATGGCATGAAATAATATGCTCTATTAATTCCTTCAGATTAATTTCAGTCCTTTAAATCCATAATGGTAACTGTTTACCTTATCATGGAGGCCATTATTGTTTGTGGAAGTGATTATCGAGCCTCCTGCAAGCAGGCCTGGCCCGCTCGGAGTAAAAGACTGAGATTAGTAAACTAGTATTTTAGAATTATTGCACATCAATGATATTTCATTACATTATTCTCTACACTTCCTCAAATAATAAACTATCAGGGTTATCCAAAGAGATCCGAAATGCTTGAGAAAGGTAACTGAACGCTGAAAATCAGCGTTCGGTTACCTTTCCTAGCCATTCGGCTATCCAGAGAGCAGGCAATTCGCCAAATCCTGGCGAATTGCCTGCACATACGGTGCCTGTTCGGTGCCTGTTCGAGGGCAGTGAAAACCCCATGAAAAGCACTGCTTCGGCTATTCAGAGAACACAAACCAGCAATGAAAGGTTCCCCTAATGCCCTGCCATTCGGTGGTTTAATTCGGCAAATTTATTCAGGAGAATCCCATAGGCTTCAATGTTAAAATTATTCCTGTTTTAATTCAATATCTAATAAACCGTTCATTATAAAATTCTGCAGCAAAAAGTCTCTTTATTTATAGATTTTTTAGGATACTTTAAGAATTTTTCTGAATTTTTTTTTTTAAAAGTCCGATTTTTTTAGATTTGTTTTAAAGTTTACTTCTTTTTTCTGTAACAGCCCTCTTTATTATCATTCCCTGGACCTCCTGTGTAAATTTCAGACATTTTCGCTCATTAGTTTCTTTGCAAACAGTGTTTCCTTTTCACAGATTCATACAAACGGTTTTGCTAATTTATTCACTGCCTCCTCTGCGTCTCAGCTGCTTCAGCTCTGTGTGATTCGCGGCTCCTGTTCGGCTGCTTCGCTGGGTGTGATCGGCTCCTGCTCGGGTTTTTCGAAGGTTAATCCAGATGTTTTTGCTTGTTTTCGGCGTTCATTCGGTGGGTTTTGCGGTTAGTTTTTGTCAGGATTGCGGTGACTTTTCCCTGCAATTCGGGGACCCTGTGGTGTTTGCTGAATACACCGCAGGGTCACCAAAATGGGATCGGCAAGAGGAACCAAATTGAAGAGAACGAAACGTCACCGAACGTGCGGTGACTTTTCGAATCTCTTTGAATAACCCTGTATAAGACAAAGCAAGAAAAAGGGTTCCGGGCACACCCTAATGGTTATGTACTAAAACAGCATATGTATGTATATATATATATATATGTGTATCCTATGTGTGAATTATTCAGTATATATTAATTTTTTTTCTTGCAAATTGCTCTTATTATATATATATATATATATATATATAATATATATATAAAATAAGAGCAATTTGCAAGAAAAAAATGTAATATATACTGAATAATTCACACATAGGATGGAAGTACTGTAAGATTGGAATACTTATATTTAGTTGATTTCTTCTCTTTTCCTTGGTTCCAGCGATGTAATCCAGATTCCCGGGTGGGATGGACGAATAAGTGGGCTCAGGAAAAATGTGTATCAATGGAAAAGACCAGGCAGCAAGACATGTATAAGAATAAAAAATATATACAGGGTAATTCAAAGAGATCCGAATGGCTGGCGAAAGGTAACCGAACGCTGAAAATCAGCATTCGGTTTCCTTTCCTGGCCATTCGGCTATCCAGAGAGCAGGCAATTCGCCAAATCCTGGCGAATTCCCTGCACATTCGGTGCCTGTTCGAGGGCAGTGAAATCCCCATGAAAAAGCAATGCTTAGACTATTCAGAGAACACAAACCAGCAGTGAAAGGTTCCCAAAATGCCCTGCATTCGGTGGTTTCATTTGACAGATTTATTCAGGAGAATCCCATAGGCTTCAATGTTAAAAATATTCCCGTTTTAATTCAATATCTAATAAACCGTTTATTATAAAAAATCTGCAGTAAAGAGTCTCTTTATTTATAGATTTTTTGGGATATTTGAAGCATTTTTCAGAATTTTTTTTTTTTTTAAAAAAGTCTGATTTTTTTAACTTATTTTTTCTGTAACAGCCCTTTTTATTATCATTCCTTGTACCTCATATGTAAATTTCAGACATTTTCGCTCAGTAGTTTCTTTGCAAACAGCATTTCATTTTTCACACATTCAAGCAAACTGTTTTGCTAATTTATTCACTTCACTCGTCTGCGGTGTCAGCTTTTTCCGGCGGCTGTTCTGCGTGTGATCGGCTCCTGCTCGGGTTATTCCGGCGTCTTCGACTGGTTAATCCAGATGTTTTTGCTGGTTTTCGGCGTGCATTCGCCGGGTTTTCGCCTTGTGTTCTCCAGGTTTTCGGCAGCTTTTCCCTGCACTTCGACAGCCCTGTGGTGCTTGCTGAATACATTGCAGGGTGGCCGAAATGGGAAAGCCGATTTGCACCGAATTGAAGAGAACGAAAAGTCACCGAACGTGCGGTGACTTTTCGAATCTCTTTGAATTACCCTGATAGACTTTTATTTAAATTAAAAAAGCCATATGGCACGAATAAATCAAAATTTATTTTTGTTTTGATATAAAATAATACAAAAGCTTTAAAAGGATCAACAGAACGCGTTTTCACCGTATGGGCTTCCTCAGTGAGTGTCCTTTTGAGGCAGAGTAATCTCCAAAGTCAATCTGAAAAAAAGAGGGTGGTGTATGTAATAATAAACTATAGTTAGTTTAACGGAAGAGAAACGTTAGCTCAAGATACCGGCAGTTGTTTTTTGCTCTGGGTTTTAAAAGTGTGAATTTAAAGCAGGTGACAGCTTCATAATAAAAATAATAATAAAAAAAATTCAACATGTCAGACACATTGGCTTTGTCTTAAGTAGAATTGTCACAGCTTTGAGTCTAACTTCGAAATAAATACAGCGTAGGAAAATCTATAAGACCAAGTGTAAAAGAGTGCCAGCTCAGCACAGTATCATGGCTGCTTTTCGCTATTGTTGTACCACCCACACAGTAATGTTCCCCTGCAACACATTAGACAGCCGTATCATAAGAGAACTGTAAAAATGCATTAGTAAAAAGATCGCTGTGAAAGAAGACACTTGCAGTTTTTTTTTATTATTATTTTGCTGTTTTTTCCAGCCGTTTGAGCGACTTTTTTACGCTTTCTATAGGGAACTTGTACACTTCATTTCAAAGTACTGTTAAAACGTGTTGTCACTGCTAGCAATAATTAGACAGTAAGGAAAGCATCCTTTCCATTTTCATTATGGAAGAATAACTCAGCTCATTAGTATTCAGAAGGCAAAGCCCGGTGGATTTCAGACGATGAAAATTTTTATATTGCATGAATTCTCAACAGGAAGTGCTTCTTCATAAAAAAAAAAAAAAAATTCCGACAAATTGTCAATCTGAGACATGAGAGACATGTTTACATATGCTACGGAATAAAAATAAAAGTGCGAATTTTAACAAGAAGAGGATAGAGACGTGTTTGCTTATTGTATGAAACCGTCTCCTCATTATACCAGATGCATAACTAGACATAGTCATTTCAGTCTGAAGTTTAAAAAAGTAACAAGACACTTAGGGCTCTATTAAATTATTTGCGCAAAAACGCTCGCACAGCGTAACGAGCGTAAACTAATGCTGGTATTAAAATCTGAGCGCATTTTGTCATCCTGTGAAAAAAATAACCCGAGTAAAAAAGACGCGCAAAAACGCACGCGCATTAACGCTGCGTGCAGAAATCGGTGTCCAGACCGTTTTTTCACGCGATTCAGCCAATCAGAATTAAGAACCACAATTGTCTCCCGTTCAGTTTTTGCGCCTGTCAAAATCAATCTGAGTATATATGCTGCAGCAATAATAAAAACACGCACAACTTCTCAATTTTATTGTTTGGGTATGTGTAGAATGTGTAACTATACTTTGCTGTATTTTTTTTTTCGGGCTTGTGTATTCAGTTTCGGCCAGGACGTTCAGATTTGTCGTTAACACCAGCTTTTAAAAGACGTTAAAATTATGTGCGCAAACGCTGTCCGTTAAAATTTCCGCATAGATTGTAATAACATCCACGTACCGGCGCACAAACGCAGTTGCGCTCACAATGTTAAGTATAGGACGCGCAACGTACATTACGCTCGCGCAGGGTTCGCGCAGGTTCACCAGCGGTAGACGTTAACGTGCATTTTTTGCGCGGACATTGTAATACTACGTTCTGCGCAAAGGGTTTTTCCCCTCGCGTTAATGCATTTTTCGCACTTTTAACATTTGCGCGAAGAATTTATTAGAGCCCTTATTGTGCAACATTTCACCCTCCTCTATTCTCCATGTCAATATCTTTAATTTTTCACCTTTGATCTTTAATCTCTAGATTTCCCATTGTCGCTTTACCCAAGCCATGGTGATGTCCAGTTGCTCAGAATACTCGTATTAACCTGATCTCCTCTTGGCTCCCTGGCCCGTGGCAAGAAAGGTTGCTCTATTTTGGCCCCTGGGTACAGAGAGACTGGGAACAAATAGTCCCCTGTCTCCCTTTGCGATCACTCTACGGCCCTGCACTGCCCGCGGCCAGGCAGCGCAACCCTCCTGTGGACTCCAGGAGGAGATACTCGGAGGTAGAGACTGCTGAATTAGCGCCTGCCCCAGAATCTCAAGCAAAAACCTACAGGTGCAGGTTTTCCCTGTTCGCGTCTCCATTTTAACATGAATATCATGATCTGGCACTTTATCTGTATGACTACCCTTTCTGGTATCTCGACTAGTCCCCCGATGCTGTATTTAGCGTTTGCTTGTCTCTTAGCTAACCATTTCCTGGCCATTATAAGGACCAGCAGTTTAGGTTGTGGCTGCATGTTAGGGTCAGGAGACATGGCACGCATGAAGTTTCGACATAGGAATAGAGTTGTTTCAAGTTGAGCACCGTCACTGCCAATTATTTCAAATTACTTTGACATAATGGATACAGTTGTGTTCAAAATTATTCAACCCCCAATGCTGTAAAGGGTTTTAGGGAATTTAGTGTACATTTGTAATTGTATTCAGAATGAAATCCTACAAGGACTTTTTAAAGAACCATATGCAACTAAAATGACATCAATTGGTTTTGTAATACAGTAGTAAATGTTTCTTTTGTGAATTCTTCATTGACACAATTATTCAACCCCTTAAAGACTACCACTCTGAAGAACAGAGGATCCTTCAAGTGTTTTCAATCAAGTATTGAAAACACCTGTGGATGTCACGGAGCAGCAATAAAGCATAATAAGCACCAATTAGGCAGCTTTAAAATGACTGTGATACTCAGCTTCTTCTAGACATTTACTGGTGTGGTTACAAACATGGTGAAGTCAAGAGAATGGTCCAGGAAGACAAGAGAAAAAGTGATTACTCTTCACAGGAAGGGCAATGGCTATAAGAAGATTGCAAAGATGTTAAACATACCAAGAGAGACCATAGGAAGCATCATTCGCAAATTCAAGGCAAAGGGCACTGTTGAAACGCTACCTGGTCGTGGCAGAAAGAAGATGCTGACTTCGACTGCTGTGCGCTACCTGAAGCGTAGAGTGGAGAAAAGTCCCCGTGTGACTGCTGAGGAACTGAGAAAAGATTTGTCAGATGTGGGTACTGAAGTTTCAGCTCAGACAATACGGCGCACACTGCGTAATGAAGGCCTCCATGCCAGAACTCCCAGGTGCACCCCCTTACGGTCTCCAAAGAATAAGAAGAGTCGACTGCAGTATGCCAGAAGTCATGTGGACAAACCACAGAAGTTTTGGGATAGTGTTCTGTGGACTGATGAAACAAAATTAGAACTGTTTGGGCCCATGGATCAACGCTATGTTTGGAGGAGGAAGAACAAGGCCTATGAAGAAAAGAACACCTTGCCTACTGTGAAGCATGGCAGGGGGGTCAATCATGCTTTGGGGCTGTTTTGCTTCTGCAGGTACAGGGAAGCTTCAGCGTGTGCAAGGTACCATGAATTCTCTTCAGTACCAGGAGATATTGGATGACAATGTGTTGCAGTCCGTCACAAACCTGAGGCTTGGGAGACGTTGGAACTTTCAACAGGACAATGATCCCAAGCATACCTCCAAGTCCACTAGAGCATGGTTGCAGATTAAAGGCTGGAGCATTTTGGAGTGGCCATTGCAGTCACCTGACTTAAATCCGATTGAGAACCTCTGATGGGACTTAAAGAAAGCAGTTGCAATGCGTAAGCCTAAGAATGTGACTGAACTGGAGGCTTTTGCCCATGACGAATGGGCGAAGATACCCGTAGATCGCTGCAGGACACTTGTGTCAAGCTATGCTTCACGTTTAAAAGCTGTTTTAACTGTAAAAGGATGTTGTACTAAGTACTAAGATTGAATGTCACTTGGGGGTTGAATAAAACTGATAATGATGTGAGCACAGAAAAGACATTTGTGGTTATTTCATTATAAATGTTATGTTATATTTGTCTGACCTACACGTGCCTCTTCGATTTAATTGTAAGCAAGATGACTGAATGATCAAAATCAATGTCAAACTGGCCAAAACACTCAATTTCAGTGGGGGTTGAATAATTTTGAACACAACTGTACATATAACAGTAGGATAACATGGCGGCATTGTGTTGCTTTTTGTTTGCAGATCCTACATCATGTAAAAATATGCAACTGTGCATTATCGTGATATTCTATTTATTCATCTTTTGCAGAAATATTAGGGGTGATAACAATATCCCACAACTTGACATTTTTCAGAAAAAAATGTTGCCATAGTAACAGAAAACCCTTTTTTTTGTTGAGTACACCAGGAGTGACAAAAATACATTTAAGAAAACCCAATACTTTGATTATAAATCTGTAAGAAATCGTTTTTTTGTGGAGTTTTATTTCATGTTACTCTTCACAGAAAGTCTAAATAATGCCTAATTTTCCGATTAATGCCCACATATACATACAGTTACACCAGTGATATGTACAGTACCATAAGGCCATGCTATACTGACTATGAATCCTTCTTCACACATTTCGTAGCTGCTAGACGACAGCTACGTTTCCTGTCCTGTTTGAAGATCGTAGAGCCCTCCGCCATTTTTAGTCCTCTACAAAGATGCAGCGGAGCTGTAGGTTGCCCCGGCAAGGAAGTTGATTACTTTGTAGATGTGGCTTTATAGGCTGCAAAATGTCTTCTATTGCCTTGGAAATTATAATAGAGGGGTTTATTTACAAAGCGTCGGTGTTGTAAGTGCCAACAAAAATCCAAAGAGCAACGGGATGAGCGTCATACTATAGCTTCTCCTGTGGCTCTTTGGATTCTA
This sequence comes from Leptobrachium leishanense, assembly GCA_009667805.1. Lineage (NCBI taxonomy): Eukaryota > Metazoa > Chordata > Amphibia > Anura > Megophryidae > Leptobrachium > Leptobrachium leishanense. The sequence continues at coordinate 374,522,129 of CM019066.1, forward strand.
GCTATGAGAAATGTCAGAGTTTGTTGATACAGCAACACTAGCAATTTTTGCCAGTGTTTGCAACTTCGGCAAACACTGGTCCTTTGTAAAGAACCCCCAAAGCCATTCACACAACATTCCTCAAGTTGAAGACTTTTGTATTCTGTGGTGGAAATGTTTGCTTTCTGTATCAATTAACTGTTAATTAAATGCTCTGCTCCTCGTGGCTCCGGTATTATTTCATCTTTTCACTTGTTTGTGGCGATCTCTCCCTGCCCAAGCTCACATCCCAATGCTGTCATACCTAATGGAACACTGGAAACTGCTTACAGTAATAAATAAATTCACATCACTAAAATCTGTAGATTCTGCTGATGCCAAAGTCTTTCTGCATGTGAACATACCATAGAGATAAACTGTCAGCTTCGATAAGGCATCACGCAATACTGATGCCTCTCTATGGTGTGTTCTGACAGTCACAACATGGTCAGTAAAGCCTCCAGCAAAATCTCTAGATTTCCATGATGTAGGAAGTAGCAGCATGGAACGGGTTTAATCTATTAAACTCACGTCACAAAAATAGCAAAGTGCGCAAAAAATACCATGAACGATTATTAACCACTGATGGCTTGTCAAGATTGTGACAATAATAAGAAATTCTCGAAACCCCTGTCCTGCTGGGGTTGAAAGCAGAGAAAAATATATTTCATCCTTCCTTTAATACTATATATTGGGCAAAAGTTGAATTACTTTGAATCAGATAATTATTTTAAAATTATTTTAAAGTTCTCAGGATATGAGGAGAGCCTTCCCTAGCCCCCACCCCAAACCTCTGCTGCCCCGATCTAGTGTAATCACTAGGCGAAGTGTTGGAGTTTCCTCCACCCCACTCAGCGTCACTAGCAGCCAGGATTTTGAACTTCCCGGCTGCTGGTTGGTCACCAGATTGGTCATTAGTGACATCAGCATACGGAGAGTGTGCCGACGTCTCCCTCTGAGACCACCTTTGTCAGCGGTCAGTCTCGGAGAGGCAGCGATCGATCAGATTTGCTCAGGCGCTACGGAACTTAAACTGTAAAGTGCACAGGATCCATAGCGGAGAACGATATCTGGGTGAGTAAAATCAGCAAGTAAAAAAATAAATGTAAGCGTCAGCAACATCTACCCAATTATTTAAGGCCAAAAAGGGAACTCTGTCTTTAACGTGCAGAGAAAGGTGAAAACCAGGAGAACTGTCAGGAGAAGAGAATAATCTAGACCAAATAGCCGATTTGGAAAGTGAGATAAATGGGAGAATGTTTCTGGTTTGGCTATTTTGACCTAGAATTTTCACCTCTCCATTCATTCTCCTGGTTTTCACCTTTCTCTGAAAAACCCTGATAGTATCCCTTTAAGCATTTCATCTCATTCCAAAAATACCCATTTAGCTTGTAATGCCAAAGCACAACACCAAAAGCTTGTGAAAAAAACAGGTATTGGAACCAAGTAGAAGCTAGGGAAGAATAAAGCGTTATCCAACATGCTTTTAGTTTCAGCACTTTTAGGCTAGGGTCAGACTAACGCATTTTTCACGTTGTCCGTGAAAAAGTGCGTTCGAACGAATGGACGTATTTTTTCACGGAATACGCGATAGCGGTCATACGATGCGCAGTTTCATCCGTGATTTTGTACGGATCATCAATAAAACACTTTTTGGGTCTGGACGTTATGTTGGCCGGACATTAGCAGCGTCTGACGTCTCCTAATCACGCACACACGCCGCTAGCGGACGCAGCGCACTCTGTACGTCAGTACTAGTGGTTTCACGTTCTCGAAAAAATGCGTTTGTTTGCTGCTTGCGTTGCGCGGCCGCACTTTTGTGCGACCGTACTTCGTATATTGGCCATCATTGCCCGGCATCTGCTGCTACTACGGCCGTGATTATGTGCGGCTGCACGCGCGTTCGCACTGCCTCAGTCTGACCCTAGCCTAATCTTCACCTAAACTTTTCATTTCTCAAGTTTTAGGGCAAATATTGCAAGTGTCTCTCAATTCTCAGATACCCAATATTTCTCAATATTATGGATGAAAATTAGTATTTTGCCCCCACCCAAAGGCAAACTGGAGATTTGCCGGACATTACAGCAGGGACGTGCAGTCAGGGGAGGCAGAGCCTCCCCTGCCATTCCAGTAAATTAATATGCTCATTGTGCTGTAATGACATGTGTGTATATTTAAAATGTAAATAAAATGTTATTTATTGAAAAAAGTTCTCATACTCACCTCTGCATGCTCCCTCGCTGTGCTTCTCTGTCCTCTGCTTTTTTTCCCCCCTGGACTTTCAGTCTGCCAGCTACTGTGTGTGTGTGTGATTCATTACACAGACAGCAGGGGCAGCACTGAGCCAGCCTGAATGCTACACTAATTGCGTAGCTCAAGCTGACTTCCTGGTTCTACACTTTTCAGTGCCTTCAGAGACACTGAGAGCAATTGAAAGCTTGAGGCAATGGAAAAACTTCATTGGTCTCAAGCACTTCTTTTTTAAAAAAAAAAACGCCCCCCATGGGAGGCAGAGCTCCCCATGTATTGATTGACACAGGACAGTCATGTGACTGTCCTCGTCAGTCGTGGGAGGCAGGCAGGCAGAGCTCAGCAATCAGCATGTGTGTAATAGCGCCCTCTATTAGTATTGTAAGTGCATGCTCTTAAAACTAAAAAAAAATGCGAAATTTACTTTAGAAATAGTGAAACTCTATTCTCCTATATAGCAATCAAATGCGTAAATTGCGACTGCGTAACCCTGTGTATATCTGCCTCTGATACTAGCCAGTGCCTCACCAGCCACTGACCTCACCGCACGTCACTGCATTACAGATATATATGGATGTTAGAGATCTGCACACAAACATTTGAGTCTATTCTGTGCCCATCTGGATTTTTAGTATTTCCAGCCTTGACATAAGCCAATTTTTAATGGTCTTATTAGATCATCACAAGTTCAACCCCATGATGGTTATTAAAACACCTCCCTGACATCATGACACGGAAACTGGTATTGGACCATAAAGTATGTGGGAATTTTTTTGTTAAGGATTAGAGTAAGTGGGTGTTTTGGGATACTGCTCGTTCGTTCCCTTACAATTTTTTATTTAAATTGGACCAATTAAACCCTCCATTGAGCAGGAATCTTGTGGTTTTATTACTGTTTTGATGACCCTGTTTAACATAGAAAAATTACTTAACAGAATCACAGCACAATCTATTTATGGGTATATCGGAAGTGCAAGCATTACCTGGCAATGTTACATTTTCTCAGTGGCGATGGGCAGCATCCCACCAGGTTTTTGCCTTCCTCCTTTCCCCCCCATTGTAAGGTGTAAGGGTGCTGGACACAATAACATCTTTCATGTTAGTATTTATGATAACACCCAACACGGCCTTCATGTTTCCCCGACAGTCACACCTATTTGCAATCCGCTCGTATGTTACTGTGATGCATTGTGACTTTCAACTTCCACCTTCCACAGGGGGGGAAAACCCCATCCGTGTTCTTATTGATACATTGTGAATGTCATAGACAAAATATAAAAAAAAGTGTTGGTGTTCTCCATTAAAAACAATAATAATCAGATATAACCAATTACAATATGCTGCCTCAATAGATATTAGCACAAAAAACTTCCACTAAATACTTGTGTTCATGACATGCAAGTGCAAACAAGGGAGGTTATTCCATATCTTTGCCATAAGGAATAATACAAAAACCTGCAACCAAACTGTATGCATAAGTAATCTACCCGTTAAGAGGAACCTCTATGCTATCATTTCCTGGGCTCCGGTTACTCTGTCCACCATGGCTTCCATTGATTGCCTGGCCCGATATTAGGGTGCAGAAAATGACGCACACAGAATTACAGTTACAAGTATTTATAAAGCGCCAACCAATTCCTTAGCGCTGTACAATGGGAGAAACAAAATAACAAATATGCATACACTTTACACACACAGAACAGAAGGAGGGAGAACCCTGCTCTGCAGCATTCAATCTAAGAGGAGAGGGGTGACCTATTAGATGCGGGTGAATCGGGTAAGTGAAGTGGCGGGTTGCAGGAAATGACAGGGGGGGATCATGGAGTGAGCCAATAGGCTTCTCTAAAGTAATGTGTTTTCAGAGACTTCTTGAAGGACTGGAGAGACGGGGCGAGTCTGTTGTTGTTGGGGAGGGAGTTCCACAGAAAGGGGGAAGTCCTGAAGGTGAGAGTTGGGGGTGCGGGTACGAGAAGCTGATAGCATCAGATCATTGACAGAGCAAAGTGGTCGGGGTGGGATGTACCTGCTAATAAGGGAGGAGATGTAGGCAGGGACGCGGATATGGAGAGCTTTGTACGTGAGGACTAATGTTTTGAAATGGATTCTAAAGGAAACAGGGAGCCAGTGTAGAGATCGACAGAGGGGTGAGGTACGTGAGGTGAGGGAGGTGAGTTGTATTAGTCTGACACAGGCATTCAATACAGAATGCAGAGGGATAATCTGGGACCTCCTAAGGCCAGAGAGAAGGAAGTTACGGTAGTCAAGGCGGGAGATAATAAGAACTTGGATGAGCATTTTAGCAGAGTCCTGATTAGTAAAGGGGCAGACGCGTGCAATGTTTTTTAGGAGGAAGTAGCAGGATTTGGTTAGTGATTGAATGTGAGGAGTAAAGGATAGATTGGAGTTCAAGCGGACCCCGAGGCAACAAGCCTGAGAGGTAGAAATAATGGTGGCGCCATTCACCTGAAGGGAAATGAGCGCAGGAATCAATGTCTTAGAGGGAGGGAAGACGAGAAGTTCAGTTTTCGAGAGGTTATCATCTCTGCGCGCAGCTTGGAGCTTGCACATATCTTTTATTATTGCAATCTTAGGGAAAAAGGGAAGGGTCCTTATGTAAGAGGACTCCAGGAATGTCATGTATCACAATGTGACCTTGACACAAGTGGGATTCGTTCTGTATGGTGGGAACATTGGGCAATTGGTTTCTAAACATCTCCGAACATTCTGATACAATCACATTGAAAACACTTTAAATGTAAGGCAAAGATTTTATCTCTTCGCTATTTCTCCTTACAGGGAATAACCCTCCATTTTTTGCACATTGTGAATTTCAGCCATTATCTCAAAGATAGCATATGGCAATTATATGTTTGAGCGTTTACTGCACCTCACTGATGCAATCATCAAGGTTTACTATATCCCGCATGAAGAAAAGTGATAAAAAAAACTCTTCAACTTCACTATGGGAAAAATCGTTTGCTATGCGTTTTAATAGTGTGAGCTTTAGCTCTGTGAAAAAACTCAAATCCTTACATTTGATATCCTGATTTGCTATTTATCATATAAATATATATATATTGATTTTATTTTACATAGTGATTAACTAAATAAATGCTTTTAATAAACCTTTTCCAAATTAAAACTTGAGCCGCATCACAAAGACCCGCCTCCGCACAAAACATTTTTTAATATAATTTTAGGATGGATACTACATGGCGTTATTGCTCAAACTGCATGATTTCAGCCATAATAAGCTGATAAAATGTTTATTTTTAATTTTGGCTTGCACTTTTTCCATTGGAACGGAGAAAAACTACTACATCAATACCAGCAGCACTTTAAGCTCTCAACATGATCTTATCTAATACCTTTCTTGGAATAAATATTGTGGCGCTACATGTAATAAAGGCTTTTGCTTTGCTTGCTTGTAATAACTCTTTGAAGAAGAGTGTGGAGACAAAGATTGGAATTGTGATGATACTAGCAGTATGTAGTTATTAAATCTACAGTTATGTTAATGGGTATAAATTGATTATTCTGAATAGGTTTGCCGTGCTTACAAAACACTCTCTGCACGATCCCGTAAGGGGTCAACGGGACACTATAAGTGATGAAATGCTTAGAATGCATCACAGTATAAAAAAATATAACTACTGTGTATGTTATAATCTACACAACTCTGATGTTCATTCTTTTGACACATATTTGAGGGTCTTGATGTAGCAAAGTGCCAGCAGTGATACCCTGTTGTGCCATTGACTATGCAATGAGCAGGAAGCAGTTGACAAAGTTCAGCCATTTGCGGCGTTTTTTCTGTTCGATACGTCAGTTTTGCAGATTTGTTCGGCGGATTTTCCCTGCACTTCAGGGACCTTGTAGTGGATGCTGAATTCACTGCAGGGTTGGGGAATTTGGTTCCCCGAAGTGCAGGGAACAAATAAGCATCGAAATTCCGGTGGACTTTCGGTGCTCTTTGATTAACCCTGTTTGTTACATTGTACTTTGATCTGGCTGCAGGATCTGGCTGCTCGGTGCTCCCCAGGATCTGGCTGCACGGTGCTCCCAATGATGTGGCTGCTTGACGCACCCAGGACCTGGCTGCTCAGTGCTCCCAATGATGTGGCTGCTTGGCGCACCCAGGATCTGGCTGCTCAGTGCTCCCAATGATGTGGCTGCTCGGCGCGCCCATGATCTGGCTGCTCAGTGCTCCCAATGATGTGGCTGCTCAGTGCCCCCAATGATGTGGCTGCTCGGTGCACCCAGGATCTGGCTGCATGATCCGGCTGCTCGGTGCTCCCCAGTATCTGGGTGCTCGGTGCTCCCAAAGATGTGGCTGCTCGGCGCAACCAGGATCTGGCTGCTCTTTGATTAACCCTGCTCTTTGATTAACCCTGTATGATACATTGTACCATTGATGAACAGAAGATGTTTCAAATTAATATTATGGTGAATTATACAGGATATGCCAAAGCAGAATAAGAAAGAATTGGATGAGTAATTTCAAAGAAACCCAAAAATGTATTTGAGTCTCAACTTTCTTCACTCTTTTTGTTATTTTTGACCTTTAAACTATATGAAATTACCAAGTAAACAGAATAATATGAAGAATTCTTCCAGCTAAAGAGCAAACCAACCTTAAAGCAGAGGGTATTATTGTTTCACATGCAGAATATGTCTTTTTAATTTGCTTTTATCTTTTTTTGTATGTCCACACTTCTTCGAGTTCTCCTGGGGGATTAATTGACTCGTGGGGAGGGGGGCGTATTTGCTAAATATGAAGCAAAACAAGAAAACTGTAGTGTATTTAGTTTTTCGGTCATTAAGAATAATTACGCAGACTTTCTCGGTTCTGATGTAGTGCTATTGGTTGGCAGACGCAATCTCTTTTTTTTCCCACGACGGTCCTGCAATGTGTGGCACATACAGGTATCTGTGTTAAACTAATAAGACTTGCTAGTTGCTGACCCGAAAAACGACAAGAAACCTCAATTACAAACGCTAGGGGGAGAAGTCAATTTGTAAGCACTATACGGGGGGATTTGACGTATTTCATTACGGTGATGAGGATACGCTTACATGAAAATAGATCATCTTCTCTTTGTTATGTTGGTAGGGCAGGATTTTAATTTCCCTCCATGATATTATTCTTACTTTCTCATTATGTAAATGTAACACTTGAATGAAGCAGAACAGGAAAAATGAAGGGTATGTTAATTAAACATTCTACCAGATCATAAATGTCATTGAGGAAGTGGAAGTTTATACAAAAGAACTTTATGACAGTGACTGTACAACCCTTCTGGTGAAAATGCTAAATATATCCGTCTGTATGATTATGTGTTTGGTTTTTTTTGTCAAAAATTTTATTTTTGAAAGTATGTCATCAGTACAACAATCAAGGAAGATAAGCAGAACGGACACATATAAACGGCATAGAGGGTCTCAGCTTATAGAAAGATTGCCAGTTAGAAAACACGACATAAAGTTAGTAAGAAACATTCCCAAATGGGAGATCTCCTCCGGGTGGAAATAAACTGAGTGCAATAGGTCTAAGAAACCTCTACAAGAAAGTAACACAGGTATAAAAAGAAACAAAGGGGGGGGGGTGAATAGTAGCTGTCCTCATCGGCCCCACACCAGCGATGGTGGTAGGTGAAATGAAAATAGAGGAAAAGAAAGAGGAAAAATAAAAAAATAAAAATAAAGAAATAATTAACGTCCGAGTTGGAGAGGAAGGAGGCGGGGGAGCGGCATAAGCTAATCTTGTGACTTTCCCGGCTCGCTCCTGGAGGAGGCAGTGAAAGGATAATGTCACGAAGCCCAGGTGTCTTGGGCAGACTAGATGGGCCGAAAGGTTCTTATCTGCCGACATTTTTCTATGTTTCTATGTGTCCGAGGGCCAAGTATGGCAGCCAGAGCCCTGGCGGGTGCCATAGTGGCACACCTTGGGGAAACCTGGAAATGCCCTCCACCCGGGAAAAGAAGATGGAGAAGAAGGGAGAGAATAAGAAAAAGAAAGAAAAAAAAAGGGGGGATAGAAAAACGGGACATCATCACTGGTGTGGTATACGCCATAGAAGAGCAATAAGTCCCAGGCATAAAAACAAAAACTATATGTAAGTGAGATGTCCGATCAGATTCATTAAAAGGAAAAAGGAGAGGGGGGGTGACACTCAGCCTGGACAGTCCTCGGCCACATCCCGTGATAGACCCATGCCAGCTAATAAAGACCAGGCTTCTTCAGGAACAGCGATGGTGCATGGAACATTGCCATGGGTGATCTCCAGCGAGCCCGCCAATCCCCCTCTCTATATCTGACCCCTTTAGAGCGAAGGAAGGTCGCCACTTCTCTGAATCTGCGGCGGGCAAGCAAAGTCATAAAGGAGAAATCACGATAGAGTAGCAGCGTCTTCTCCTCGAAGTGGATAGCCGCTCGCGTTCCCGGGCCGTCATAAGCTTCTCCCGCCCAGCGATATCTACAGCCACCGCAACATCTACAGCCACCGCGACAACATCCCTCGGGGCTTCCGAAGGGGCCATTGCGGCCTTACGAATACGAAAGGTCGAGGTAAATATCCCCGGTGAGTCAGCCGGCAGACCTAAAATCTGGCGCCCCAGGCGATTCACGTAGGGCAACAGGTCAGCAGGAGGCAGCGTCTCCGGAATACCTCGAATCCGTATATTACGGCGGCGATGTCTTGCCTCAAGGACCTCCACGGAGCGAGATAGAAGGGCCAGCTGGGATCGAAGCTCCGTTACTTGGTCGGCTAGGTGGAGTTGTGTAGTCGCCACCTCATCAGATTGTGTTCGCACCTCCAGCACCTGTGTACGGATCTGTGCCACTTCGGCCCGCATTCCCGTCACCTCAACCTGCCAGACCGACCTCATCTCATCCATAAACCGATGCAGGTCACCCTTTGTGGAGGGGAGCTCGCCATTACCCTCAATGGGATTGGAGTTGTGATCATGGGCTAATACGGTGGGCAGTGCAACCTTCCGCGATTGTCCCGATGCTGCATGGCGATGAGTGGATGGGGCCGGAGCCCCCAAGGTTCCCAGACCACCAGGAAGCGACGAGGGAGTATCTTCCTCCAATGGTCGGTAATCTGCATCCGAGCTCTCCTGCGATGCCTCAGGGGCCATGGTCGATCCAGGGCGGGCATCCAGCAGCACCCCTGCCAAGGCTCGGCGTTTGGCCTGGGCCCTCTTCTTTGCCGCCATGCCAGGTGCCTTCCGATCCGCCGAGGAGCACAGAGGGGTAAGCAATTGCATACCTGGTGCCCCGCTGTGTGACCAGTAGCATTCTCCGTCCTCTGAAGAGCCATAACCTGACAGGAGGGCAGGGGAGATAGGGGCCGCCATCCGTGGAACCGGTCCTCCTCCCATGGACTCCCAAATATCCCGCTGACGGGAACAGTCCGCTGTATCCGTCTGTCTATGGGATTTCTTGCCCATCGATGCAGTGGTAAGAGTAAGGCTGGCGAAAAGTAAGTCCGCGGCAGCTGTACAGGGTGTCAGGGATCCAAGATGGCTGACCCAACTAGGCCTCAGTAACAGGCCCGAGCTCTCGCGGGGCCGATATTCCATCTGCGGGTAAGAGCGAAGTGCCGCAGGTGCTGTCAACGGTCCAGGCACCTAGTAGGGGTCGCTCCAAGGGTCGATGTCTGCCAGGTAGGTAGGAAGAAACAGGGATTTCAGGTATTCAACAGCGGAGCCCGGCAGCATGCGACTTCTCTCCACGGCAGTTAGCTCCGTCCCCGTATGATTATGTGTTATTGCTTAATTTGAGCATATAAAAGGATGATTACATCATTCAAATGTGAATTCTGGAATATATACATATTATATCATGTATATTATAAAAAATCACTAATATAGCAGTACATAGTGATACCGTTTTTATTGGACTAACGTTACATTTATATATATTTATATATATATATACTGTATGATTTTATATATATATATATATAATATATATATAAACAAAACCTCACTGAATGCTTACAGGGTTATTCAGAGAGCATGAAAAGCAGGAGAATGATTGGAGAATGAAAAATTCTAGGTCAAAATAGCCAAACCAGAAAAATTCTCCCTTTCATCTCACTTTCCAAATCGGCTATTTTGACCTAGAATTTTTCATTCTCCAGTCATTCTCCTGCTTTTCACACTCTCTGAATAACCCTGGTAGTTTAAGTTGAGTGCTACCCCCATGTGTTTTATATATATATATTTATATATATAATCATATAGTATACCAAATATAGTGTATATAGATAGATACATGGATATATATTCTTATACTGTGTTTTTGTGTGTTCTGCTTTCACAAATCATCTCACTAACTGCCAGTTGTCAATGGAAAGCTATGGCCATGTGAAAACATTCTAAACTGTAACGATCTAGCATGACACAATGCGTATAAAAGGAATTAGATCTATTGTAGTGTCTGCGCTGGCAGGCTGCTTATGTTTCTTTTTCCAAATCAGCAGCTATACAGAACTTCTTGCAACACTGAGCACTGGAAAATGAAATAAAAATTAATATACTCGCTTAGATCCACTAAGCCATATCAGACTGGGTTTTTATTTATACAGAAGGAATTCATCTGGGTAATAGAGTATCATATCAAATGAGCCAATGCTAGGAAGCCAACGGGATACAATAAAATGATAAAGAATAGGAGGAGATGGCTTTTTCATCACTTGTGATAGAAATGTGTGCATAGAAGACTACCCATGTGAATAAGTATAAGGGGACTGTAATTTAATCAAGTTTGATATTACAGCATTCTTGATGATAGAGTGAATGAGAGGTGTGTTGTTTCCTGGGGGACAATAATCTGCTCCTCCTTTACACTCTCTCTTTTGTCCTTTGATCTAAAACATTTTCTTTCTTGCTCCTTTTGCTGGTTTTTGAATTGTGTTATCAATAATCAGTAAACTATCTCTGTCAGCCATGTACCTAAATGTCTTATTCTATCAGTCATCACCATCATCAATTATCTACATATCTATCTATCTATCTATCTATCTATCTATCTATCTATCTATCTATCTATCTATCTATCTATCTATCTATCTATCTATCTATCTATCTATCTATCTATCTATCTCTATTTCTATCTATCTCTATTTCTATCTATCTCTATTTCTATCTATCTATCTATCTATCTATCTCTATCTATGTTTCTATCTATCTATCTACAGAGGCAAGAAAAAGTTTGTGAACCCTTTGGGATTACATGTAGTTTTGCATGAATTGGTCATAAAATGTGCTCTGATCTTCATCTAAGTCACAACAATTTGAAAAACACAGTCTGCTTAAAATAATACAACACAAACATTATATGTTTTCATGTGTTTATTGAACATAACATGTAAACATTCACAGCGCAGGGTGGAAAAAGTATGTGAACCTCTAGCCTGATGACTTCTCCAAGAGCTAATTGGAGCCAGGAGTGAGCCAACCTTGAGTCCAATCAGTGTGATATTATTGGATGTGTTGCTGAAAGCTGTCCTGCCCTTTAAAAACACACACCAGTTTTGGGTTTACTGGTTTCAAGAAGCACTGCCTGATGTGAACCATGCCTCGCAGAAAAGAGCTCTCAGAAGACCTACGATCAAGAATTGTTGACTTGCATGAAGCTGGAAAGGGTTACAAAAGTATCTCCAAAAGCCTTGATGTTCATATGTCCACGGTAAGACAGACTGTCTACAAATGGAGAAAGTTCAGCACTGTTGCTACTCTCCCTAGGCATGGTCGTCGTGTAAAGATGACTGCAAGAGCACAGCGCAGAATGCTTAATGAGGTAAAGAAGAATCCTAGAGTGTCAGCTAAAGACTTACAGAAATCTCTGGCACATGCTAACATTTTTGTTGACACATCTACAATAAGAAAAACTGGTGTGTGTTTTTAAAGGGCAGGACAGCTTTCAGCAACACATCCAATAATATCACACTGATTGGACTCATGGTTGGCTCACTCCTGGCTCCAATTACCTCTTGGAGAAGTCATTAGGCTAGGGGTTCACATACTTTTTCCACCCTGCACTGTGAATGTTTACATGTTATGTTTAATAAACACATGAAAACATATAATGTTTGTGTTGTATTATTTTAAGCAGTCTG